>JAWWEV010000084.1:422698-493762 GCA_035583235.1 Hafferia zeledoni
CCTCCCAGTGTGCCCAGGGCCCTCTCCGTGGGCCCAGTGCCCTCCCTGTGTTCCCAGTGCCCTCCCCCGTGTTCCCAGTGCCCTCCCCGTGTGCCCAGTGCCCTCTCCGTGTTCCCAGTGCCCTCCCTGTGTGCCCAGTGCCCTCCCTGTGTGCCCAGCTGCCCGTCAGATCCTGCACTCCAGAGCTGCAGGAGCCCCTTGGTGATTTCCTGTGTGTTTGGAGCACAGAGCTGTGCCCAGCGCTGGGCAGAGCAGCTCAGCACACACATGTTCCCACACGTGGCCTGACAGAAGGTGGGGATGTGTTGCTGTCATTGCCATGGCAATGGGGACTGTCCCCCTCTCTTTTCCAGGCTTGGAGAATCCGTGGGCAGCTCAGCATGTGGGAAATCAGAGGGAGGGATGGTGGAGAGCAGCCCCCCATCTCTGTGGCACAGGGGACACCTGCATGGGGAGTTCTGCCTGGCACCATCTTGGGCATTTATAATCCAGAGACAAGGCCTTTAAACTGCCTTTTGCCTCTGCTGCTAAAGCCTGGGCTGGCCATCTGGGCTCAGGCAGCCTCGAAATTTGCCCTAAATAGGCAGCTCTGCAGCTCCTGGGAGGGCTGGGAAAGGCAGTAGGAACGGTTTGCTCGTGGCATCTCAGAACCAGCTTTTCACTGGGAAATCAGCAGCCAGTGTGAGCTGTTCCTCCTTCAGCTCTCCTGCAGAGCTGGTGCCCTTGCTCTGCCCTGGACAGTGGGCACCTCCTGCACTCCCTTGTGCTCGCCAGGCAAGTCAGGTACTGAGCACAAGTGCCCCCTCTCCCCACCACGACCCTGTACCAAATCTTACAGGACCTGTCAGAGCTCCTCAGAATAATTAATCAAGTTCACACCCTCCTCCAGCACCATTCCTGCTGCCCCTGTGTTGAACATGAAGCTGGTTAGATGTGAAACTCCAACAGGGAAAATCTGCCATCTGTGTCTGTGCCACCACCCAAACTGCTGCTCTTGCCATGCAAGTTCCTCGAGCTCATGGTGACTCAAATTCTGTCCACCCATCCCTGGTGTGTGGGGCATCTTCTAAACCTGTTTTGCTCCTCACCTGTGTGCCAGAGTCAGACCTGGAAGCCCGAGGTGCCATTGCCTGGCTCTCCTTGCTCTGCCAGAGCTCTGTCTCCAGCACAGTCTGTCTGCAGGAGCTGCTGACAGCCCCTTGCCAGGGGCAGTGCTGATGCTCAGAGGGAGCAGGGACTGACTAACCTGCAGTGACACAGGGAGGGAACGCTGCTGTGGGGTCTGTGCTTGCACAGCTCTTACTTCCAGCATGTTTCTCCTGTCAGAGAGAGAACCTTTGCAGGAAACTGCCAGGCTTAGCTGAGGCCAAAGAAGCTTTTGAGTCGTGGGTGATGTTTGGGTCTCTTCCCCTCCTCTCCCCTCTTCCCATTAACCCTGTTCCATACTGGTGCCACAGATGGCAGATTTTCACTCCAGTTTTGAGACAGAAGGATGTATCAGAGGCTGTTTTTATTTCCACTGAACTGAACTATAACCCTTTGCTGCTTTCTCTCTCTCTCTCTCTTGCTTTTTAAACCTCCCTCCACCTCCTGGGTGGGGTCCTGCCCAAGTCCACGCTCCCCAACCTCTTCCAAGCGCTGTCTCTCCAGCCTCTGTGCTGACACCTAACCAACCTGCTTCATTAACCTTAGCTAGTTCCTAACCCTAACTAGATGCTAACTTTTCTCTAGCCAATGACCTAACCTCTTAACTAGAAGCTGAGTCTAACTAGAGTCTAATCCCTAACACTATAATGCCTCTCTTCCCTCAGCTCCTTTGAAAATTAAAGGTGAACTGTAATTAGTATCCGTATTTTTACCTTCTATCCTGAGAATGGAGGATTGAACCGCAGCAGGAGGATGAGCAGGGCTGAAGGATGAGGAGGGAAGGGTTGTGATGGTGGTTGAGGCAGAAGATTGGCACAGAGGAGGCTTTGACTCCTGTTCTTGCCTCTGCCACAGACTTCCCTCTGTGACCTTGGGCAAGTTGCTTCACCTCTGCCTCAGTTCCCCACGTGTAAAGCAGGGTAATAACTCTGCTGTGCCTCACCAGGGGAGAGGAGAGGGTGAGAGGCTGATATTTATCACTGAATGTGCTCCTCAGCCCTGGCTCGAGGTGCTGCAGAGTGGCAGAGTGTCCCCCCTGCAGAGGAGCTCTTGCCTTTCTCCCTGGGTAAGGCAGTGCTTGGCCCTGCGGAGTCTGCCCCGTTCTCAGGATTGGGTAAAGCCCTCCAAGTCAAGCCCTTCCTTGGTGAGCTGTGTGACACCTTGGAACGCTGCTGTGGGCAAAAGGACCTGCCCTGGTTTCAAAGGAAGATGGTTTGGTTGCAACCTCAGGAGGGAGGTCAGATGGGGGGACAGGGATTTTGTCACTCCCTCTCACCTGGGAGACCTGAATGCTTGGCTTGGGCTCTTAGAGACAAAGGAGAGGGCTGGAATAAAATAACCCAGGGGAGATGCAGTCAGCAGGCAAGTGTGGCAGGACTGTTCTCTCCATCCAGCCCCCTCCTCGTGGCATGAGGAGGTCCCTGAGCAGCTGCAGGAGGTGCCCAGGTCGCCCTGTGCCCGTGCAGCAGCCTGGCCTTCAGTGCCCAAACCTGCCTTCAGTCCCTGTGCAGAGCTGGGAGGGCTGACTGAAGGTCCTGAGCAGGACATGCCCTGAATTCCTTGCCCATCTGTGCCAATAACTAAAGTTTGGGACTGGGAATTTGCTAGCAAGGCTGGGATCAAACCCACAACTTAATGTGATGCCAGGGCTGGGTGTCTCTCACCCTGTCTGAGCCAACAGGGCCACAATGCCAACCCTTTTTCCCCAGGAGTGAGGAAGGTAAATGCAGGGCCCTCACATGTTCTGCAAGTAGCAAACTAATGTTAGCTGAGAGCCTGCAGATTATCTTTGCATTCTTAGTGACAAAATGGAGCCAGCTTTAAGATTTTCAGGGCAGGTGCCTCAGGGCTCTGCAAACAACAGCTGAGTTGGGCTGCTGAAAAGGGCACCCTGACCCTCAGCACCCCATGCCCTCCTCAGTGTCCCCATAAGTGAAGGTGAGGTAGAGCAGAAAGTTTCCTACTGGGCACTGTCTTCCTTGACTCAGGTCCTTTTCCCCCGGGCAGTGCAGGTGTTGGGGGTTTTGCAGCCTGTTCACTTGTGTTCTTTGTTTCCTTTGCAGAAGGTACTCCGATCCGAGGTAAGACACCCCCGCTCAGCCACGCACTCTCCAGACACTTCTCTCCACTCAGACCCCCTTTCATTGCCCTGTGCTCAGTACAGAGTCGTGGTGTTGTTGTTTCCTTGTCCTGCTTCACCTCTGGATATTTGTTTTTTCTACCTGTCTTTATTTTATCTATGGTTATAATGTCCTTTTTTGTTTGCTGGGTGCACTTGGTAATACTGATACTGTTATTCTAATAACGTCTCTGGCTGTGCTGCCTCAGATTTATGGCAGAGTTTTAAGAGCTAATCTCTCCAGGACTATGAAGGACTGAAGTTTATCTCGAGCATTAAATGTTATCAAGGCTTGGTAAATACTTAGGACCTTCTCTTGATTGGTGCAAAGTGCTCCCAAGCTGCTGATGGTGATGAGAATTTTCCAATCCTTTGCTCAGGCAGATCTTCAGCACTTACAATCTCAGTGTACTCATTCGTTTGGCTCCAGAGCCTCTTTCCACTTCCTCCCCACTCTCTTACCCTTAGGTTTCTCTGGGAAAGATCCTGGGTAAGTACCTTCTGCACTGTCTCTTTAATGGAGTCAAAAAACGCTTGACCTCAAGCTGTCATTGAAAGGCAGAAGGAATTGGGTGTGCACCCCCTTGGAAGACCCTGCTTTGGTTTTATCTCCACTGGCACATTTAAATTCCATCATTCTCTGCTGGTAAAAGCAACAGGAGGTGCTGTAGGTGAGATTTACGTTTTCACACATCATCTCTACTGGCTCCTGACAAGTGCTGAGCACTCCTTGCCCTCTCTGCAGTGTCATTTCTGCCATTCCTTGGCCAGCCCAGCTGCAGAGGGCAGGGTGGAAGGGCTGGGGCCCCGCTCCCCTTGGGAAGTGCCCAGGCAGGCCCTGGCTCCCTTCCTGCCCTGCAATGTGGCTCCACCTGCCCTGTGTGCACTCAGACAGGTGCTGCTCCTGAGCCTGACACAAAGTGTGTCTGGAGCCAGTGGAAACAACCCACAGATTTGCCCAAATTAACAGAAATCTCTGGGAAAACTCCCTGGCCAGTTCTCCACCCGAGAGCAGCTCTCTGAGGCAGAGCTGGAGCTGTAATTCTGTGTGACATTCACTCAGCTGAGGCTTCAGTCATTTGGGTTTTAACTCCTGTTACGCTGAAAATACCTGCAGATTCTTTTGAAATGATTTTGTTTAGTAGCTTGGATGGGGATTTTTTTGTTTTTAATTCTTTCTGTTCTGCTTTTGGGAGCTCCCAGGAGCAGTGGATGCTGGTGGGAGTCTCACTGTGCCCCATCCCAGCCCTGGATCCTGTCCCAGCCTCACGTGCCCCCAGGCAGGATCATTCCCACCCACACACACAGAGGAACACGAGCTCCGAGCTCCGTGTACTCCTGGTGTGAACACACTGCTCTTTCCTTCCTGAAGAGCCTCTGTCTGCAACCAACAATGATCTCATTTGCACTCTTCTCACTTAAGATTTTATCAATACTATTACACTGAGCTGGAATTGTTTGGTTTTCATATTTAGACTTTTTTTTCCAGAGATGAGAGTTAAAGAGTCTTACCACGTGTGAGCTCTGTCCATATCTGTAGTATAATCATGTACTCCTAATACATAAAACATTTGAGAGCCCGTTGAATAATTTATGTAGTATGTATTTTAGCTGGAATTTTGCAGGGATGAAGCCTTCTGAGGTAAATGAGGCAATTTTCTTCCATGTAGTTCCATGCTGCATCTCTCTGCATATTTGCTGACAGGAATCTTTAGTTTGGGCTCTGGGTATATTCTTGTAGCCTGCAATAATGTACAAGTTTAAGAAAAACCTTAATCCTTTTGGCCCAGATGATGGAAACCACACAGGCAATTTTGGAGGTTTTCCCTTGGGAATATTTACCATCAGTAAGGTGCTTTTCACAGGGACTCTTATCTCCTGTAGGCTTGCTGGGAAGCAGATCTTTGAGCACAAAACAAAGGCAGTGGTGATAGAAATTCCCCAGGCAGTGGGTGACAAAGCCTTTCGCTTTTATGGTCACTGCTTCAAATTGAGCAAGGGAAAGTCAACTGCCTGTGATGGATTTCTGGGGCTCACAGTAATATGGATTATTGAGGCTGATCTCGGGAGTTCTGGTGCAGAACGCCTGCATTGCAGAAGCCACAAAACTTGGTGCTTTTGCCGCTCAGTTCAGGACAAAGAGTAACTCTGGATCCAGAGTGGGGGATTAAATTTTCTCCTCATGTTGGGTGTGTGTCCAGCCGTGACCCCGAGCTCAGCCCTGAGCCGATGCACGCGGGGCTCCGTCCCCCCAGAGCGTCCCCAGGAGCAGCCGGGGGGGAACACAAACACTGCGGCTGTTGCTGTGTCCGGAGCCGATGGTGACGGTGCTGTCTGTGCCGGGTGTGCTTCTGTCCCCAGGTGGGCTGCAGATCGAGAGCAGCGAGGAGACCGACCAGGGCAAGTACGAGTGCGTGGCCAGCAACAGCGCCGGGGTGCGCTACTCGTCCCCTGCCAACCTCTACGTGAGAGGTAGGGAGCAGCTCTGCCCAGGGCACCAGCACCATCCTGCCCTGCCCTGCCCTGCCCTGCTCTGCCCGGGAAGGGCACCCAGCACCCTCCTGCAGGGCACCCAGTGTCCTTCTGCTCTGTCCCAGCACCCTCCTGTCCAGCTCAAGGCACACCACATCCTCCTGCCCTGCCCAGGGCACCCAGCACCCTCCTGCCCTGCCCGGGGCACCCAGCACCATCCTGCCTTGCCCCAGTGCCCTCCTGCCCAGCTCAGGGCACCCAGCACCCTCCTGCCCTGTCCCAGTGCCCTCCTGCCCAGCTCAGGGCACCCAGCACCCTCCTGCCCTGTCCCAGTGCCCTCCTGCCCAGCTCAGGCTGCCCTGCTCAGGACACCCAGCACCTTTCTGCCCTGCCCAGGGCATCCAGCACCTTCCTGCCCTGCTGCCCCTGGCCCAGCTGGCCTAGCCCGTCCTGGCCCCAAGCAGGGCCAGCGCTGGTGGTGACCCTGGAGCTTGTGAGGGCACCCCAGTGCCCCCCCATTTCCTCCCCATCACCCTCAACAAGGCTGTGCCACCCAGAGAGGAGTGGAGTGTGACCCACAGTAGTGCCCCCCAACATGTGCCAGTGTCAGCCTGCAGAGCCCAAAGGGGAGTGAATCCCTTTGGCCCTACTGCCCCTTTCTCCCCAGGCAGGAGGCAGTGTCAGTTCTGCTGGTGTGAGAGGAGAGGAGAGGAGGGAGGGCCCTCTCAGCCCCTCCAATGAGCTCTGTGTCCCCAGAGCCCCCCAGCCTGCAGCAAAAGGCTGTCCTGTCCCTGCCCCTCCCAGTCCCAGCTGGTTTGCCCTTTGCCAGCAGTGAATTGTCACTGGTTCCTTGGGATCAGTGCTGGGCATGGAGAGCTGGAGAGGGCCAGTCTGCCTCAGTGCCACATCCCTTCACCCTCCAGCAGGGGGTACAGATGACAGGGGGATTGGCTTCTGCTCGATGCCCCCTCGATGTTCTCCCACCCCATGGGCCAACAGCCTCTCTGCTTTCTTTATTTTAATCTCTCTGACCTGTGATATTTTGTGTGTAGCTTTGGTTTAACATCTTTCCACAGCAAAATCCCTTTTGGTAATGAGAGAGCAGGGCTGGTCCTCCTCGGTTTTTTTCTTAAAAAAAACAACCCAATGGGAGTTAAAAGCAAAGTTACATCCCAGCCAAGTGTTCCCATCTCCATCCCATCGCAGGGCAGCGCCTCCCACCTGCACTCAGCTCCTGTCAGCCCTGCAGAGCCATCTCCTGTGTGCACTCCTCTCTCTCTCTCTTTCTCTCTCTCTCGTGTCTCACGCTCACTAAATCACATGCACATGGAGAGAAGGCTTTTAATAATTGAATGTTTCCAAGCTAAATTTTTCAATAGCCTTTTGTGGCCAGCTGGAAAATTGCGTTTGAAATTGGCCCTGTCGCCTGGGCCCCCCAAATTTTGGGAATGTCAGTCTGGATCTGATACTCATTCAGGGCTGAATCCTTTGCAGACAGCTTAGCTGGAATGGTTGGGGTTCTTTTTTTTAAAAAAAAAAAAAAGAAGTAGCAAAAATGTGAGGATTTTTCACTATTCTTTTGTTTATAAATTTCCTCGACTTTTCTGGCCACTTGGACACTCCCCAGGAGACACAGGTGGTAACAAGGTGTTGTCTCCACACCTGGCTGAGTGGGCTCCAGGTGTAGCCTCTCTGGCCCAATGAGCCTGGGCCTGCCTGCAACCAGCACTAAGAGCCCCGAGAGTGCAGAAACCAGCGGGTTCCAGCTCGGCCTGTGGTTTGGGTGTTTTTCATGCTGTTTAATTCCTTGTTTCTTGTGTGTTAAAATCGTGGAAAGGTAACAAATTTCTGAAATGGATCTGCTTTGGTGGGAGGGAGAGTTCATGCACATTTTTCTTCCCGTTTTTTTGTTTTAAAAGAGTCTCGAACACTCCTGTGTTTCCAATTGACTTGTTTCTCCCATAACATGCTTGTCTCTATAGACCACCTGGGATAGGAGTTGTAAGTTTGAACATTGCCAGGAAATGGTTTGGTTTGGTTTTGCTTTTCTTTTTCTTCTTCTAATTATTTCTTTTTTCCTTGTTCAGTCCCATGGTGGAGTCAGTGTGAGCAGGGCTGGGGGTGGGCTTGGTGGGAACCCGGGCCAGGGGAGTGGAATTCCAGCCTGGGGCTCCTCGTGTTGGGTCTCCTGCCCAGCACGGGCTCCACTCCCCTCCTCTGAGGAGCAGAAGGACATAAAGAAGGGAGAATCCTTGCTGGGTCAGCACCTCTGTGGGGCTGATCCTGAGCCAGGATTGCTCCCAGCCTGCCCTCCATATGGAGCTGGGTTGGTCTCAAAGGTACCCAGTGGGATGGGAGGGGGAGCGTCAGGAAGGCAGCAAAGAGGGTCGTTACTATCTTCATTTTTTTTCCTTTCTTTTTATTTTGTTTAAGAGAAAAAAAATCAATCAATTTGCAGCTGACAGCCTTGAGAAGGCCTTTTTTTACTCTCTCTGTGTTTCCCCTATTTTTCTCTTCTCCTCATGTCATTGTGTTCCGCATCAAACCCCCTTAACATCCCTCAGAGCTACGAGAAGGTTGGTGTGGTTTTTTTCTTTTTTACTTTCTTTACCCACATTTTTACATTCGTAAGAGAAAAAAAAAATGCAAAAAAAAATTTAAACATGAAAAGAGAAAAAGCAAGAAATCTTTAAGATGAGCGAGACCCCTTTGCCGGGGCTCGCCGAGATGAGTTGAGTTGCATTGTGGGCCTCTCTATGCATCCTTTGGTAATGTTGCTGAGTTCTTGCACTTCTTTGTCGTCATGGTTACCTTGCCGTTTGGACATTGGGCCTGATGCATGATAGGAGAATGTAACAAATCTTCTTTGCATGCCACTTTTTAAATTAATTCTGAATTATTTTTTCGATATATGAATATGTATATTTTTTTTTTCTGTTCTACGATTCTGGTTTCTTTGAAGTGGATTTACTGTTCCTTTCCAAATTGTTTCGTTCTGTTGGGTTTTTTGCTTTCTCTTGATTTCCTGTTTCTGGTTGGATTGGTGCTGCTGTGCTGTAGTTCCCTCCAAACGCATTGTGAGAAGCCAGTGTTCCTGCCCCGGTGGGCACCGCCCCGCTAATCCCTCCAGGAGCAAAGGAGTCACACAGCTCTAACGCCTGGCCATGGAAGCCCTGCTGTTTGGGACCAGCCTTTGTTTTGGGGGGAGGGAGGGATCTGGGAAGTGGAAAAGATGGTGAGAAGCCAGGGGGTGGTTCCCAGAGCCAGGGCAGACCCTGGGGCACGTCATTACTGATGTATTGCTCGAGGTGTGGCTCTTGTTCCACCCCGTGCACACAAAGCCAGAGCCCGATCCCTGCTCCGAAGGGCCTCCCCAGGACACGGAGCTCGCCCACTGGGAACTGCCCCTGTCCCCCCAGTGACACCAGCAGCTCACCTGCTCTCAGCCCAGTGTGGGCACAGGCAGAAAGAGTCCTGCTGTTCCCAAATCCCACAGTGTTGTCTCTCCTGGGCCCCCCATGTGCATGGAGAGCCCCATGGCAAGGCAGTGCCCAGCTCCTCGCAGAGCCTGGCACAGTCCTTGGAGGAGGTGGCACCTCGTCCTGGCAGGGAAGGGCAGCCAGGCAGCTGCCTCCTGGCTCTGCCTCTCCCTATTTCCCCACTCTCTTCCCTGACATTTATCCATTACTGCCTGGAAAAGGCCCCTTGAATGCCAGCCAGGTGCTGGAAGGTAGAGCCCCCCTTCCCCAAGGAGTGTGGGAAGGGAACTGCAGCTGTGGCACACACTGCAGTGGGCTCTGGGGCACATCTGGCAGCTGCAGCTACTGCAAACAGCCACCAGGAATCTGACCAGTGACATTGGAGCTGAAAATGCCTCTTTTCCCTCTTCTCATGTCCCTGTTTATCCCCGTGAGGCCCCTGTTGCCTCCCATGTGTGCCTTCTGAGCCACATGGGAGTGTGAACAGTGGGTTTGTGTCAGTGGTGCCCGTGGTGCTTGGTGCTTCCCCTGTGCAAAACTGAATGCCAGCCCTTTCCCTGGATATGCCTTTCCCTCTGACCATCAGTCCTCACCTCAACCAGCTACCAAAGGAGTGGCTTTCCTAGGGCACAGGTATTAAAGCTGTGTGATTTTTGAGAAATCCAGTGCAGTATTGACACAGTATCTGTCTCTCTCTTGCTCTATCTCTCTCTTTCTCTCTGTCTGTCCTTCTCTTTTTTCTTAAAATGCTGAGATTTCAGTGCTTGGACCCTCAGTGCTGGTATTCTCCCCTCCCCTTCCAAGTCTCTCCCCCCTCCCCGCAGGGCCAAGGGTTCCACCCGAAATGCTGCACTCTGGAAATGTCTGTGGGAAGAGACCAACTGTGGCTCTTCTGACCTGGATGCCAACAATAACCAAAAAACATCCCCCAGCCCCAAGGCTCTATTTAAAGGGGAAAAAAAAAAGAGGAAAAAAAAAGAAAAAAGGCTTGTTCTATTTTAAAAAACAAGAGAAAAAGAATAGTGTTGAAACAAGGTTTTCCCATCCCACCTCCCTCCTGCCGAGGACTAAAAGGTGATAATCACTCCTAATGACAGGATTTTCCTTCATGACTAGGAGTTTGAGTTTCAGGATTTAGGAGCAATTAAAAAGGGATTTATACACCATTGTTTTTTATTTCTTTATTTTGTTTTTTCCCAAGTATTTCTCACATGGCCAAACTGCACTGCTGCTGTTGGACTCTCTTGTGATCTGAGAAGGTTTGAAGATTAAATTCTTCCTTAAGAGCCAATAAAAATAATAATAATAATAACAACAACAATAAACTAAAGATAAATGGGATGTAGTCATGAGAGCCTGAAATGACGCTGGGTGAGGAAATAGAGACTTGATACCTGCCTGGCAGAGCTCGTGTGGTTTGCTAAAATTACAGTCTCTGAGCAACCTGGTCTAGTGGAATGTGCCCCTGCCTGTGGCAGGGTGTTGGAACAAGATGATCTTCAAGGTCTCTTCCAACCCAGACCATGGGCATGGTCTTGAAATTATTGGTTAAGGATTTGCCTCCTGTTTTATTACAGGTCAGATCATGCCATGGTCCAAAATAACAGAGTCTTCCAACAGGGAATGTCCAAGATCAAAGGCAGAAGTGTCTTTCTGGAGACCCACAGAAGCAGGGCAGAAGCAGGTGAGGTGAGCTCTGCCACCAGCTCAGGGGGTGTGGGAGTTTCTGGGCTGAGCAGCTGTCCAGTTTCATGTGTAGTCAGTGCAGAGAAGGCCCCAGTTCCAGGGCAGGTCAGCACCCCCCCAGTGGGAACGCTGATTTATGGGAGCCATAAAACTTGCCTGTCTTTCAGAAGCTGCCCTGGATGCTTCTCTGTATCCCTAGGGACAAACCCACCATCAAACCTGGGGCCCACGGTGACTGCAGGAAGGGCTGGGTTCAAATCCAGTGACTCAGGAGGTGTCTGAATGTCCAGGGTGGGGTTTGAGAGGCTCCTGCCTCTCCCTGGGCAGTCGTGGCTGCCCCAGCCCTGGGAGTGTCCAAGGCTGGACGGGGCTTGGAGTGACCTGGGCTGGTGGAAGGTGTCCCTGACCATGGCAGGGGGTGGCACTGGGGGATCTTTAAGGTCCCTTCCAGTGGTACCTGATGGAGTTTGTCCTGAGCCTCAGGAGTCCCCCCTGCAGAGCTCAGCTGTCACCCCAGTGGGGACACTGCCTGCTCATCCAGGCCCTGTGGCCACAGAGGGTTTGCCCCCCTGGGAACAGCCCACTCTGCAGGTCTCCTCTTCCTTTGGAAAGCTTGATTGCCACCTCAGTTGCTCTGGTTTGATCCCAACCAGCAGCTGCTTGGCTGGGGCTGGAGCACAGTGTGTAAGGCCCACGTGTCCCTGTGCTCCTCCATGTCCCAGAGGGAAGGAGGGATGAGCCCTCTGGGCTGAGCTTTGGCATCCTCTGACTCTCGGGGTTGAATTTACCAAAATTAAATTTTTTCCCCTCTTTCACGCAGTGGGGCCCTGTCAGGAGGTCCAAAAGGCAGCAGTTGGGATGCTGCAGGGATAATCCTTTTTCCTCTGTGCTGGAGCTGCCTGTGGCTCTGCTCTTTTCCAGCTGTAAATGGCTCAGCAGGAATTTCAAGCAGCCCAGACCCTGCCTGGGCGGCTCTCAGAGGCAGCTCATGCTCAGTCACCCCCAGGCAGGTCCTGCTGAGAACATTCCCAGAAATTCTCAGGGCTCTCAGGAAAACCTCAACTCACTGAGAGGCCAAAGAGGAAACCAGGGCAGGGCTAAGCATGTAAGAGCAGAACTACTTGGAATCAATTCAAATAAACCCCAAAGAAAATGCAGGAATAGTGTGCTGGGCACCTCAGGAAATAAACCTCAAAATAGACTAAAATGTAACTAATTTAAGCAATAATTTACTCTCTAGCCTGGGTTAAGTTTGGCTCATGTGTAATTTGACCATCAAACCAGACCTGCTGTTGGTTCCAAGTGGAACCATTGCTGAGCTTTTCTCTTTCAATGCCTTTTAGAGGTTAAAGGAAATAATTCCACTTGCACTGGAGATTTAACAAATAGCCACGAGGGCAGAACAACCATTGGTATTTTAAACTGTAGGAATTTTAATACCTTTTTAGACTAGATTGATAAATTCTTGACTGGAGAAGGAGGGAGGCAGACTCACCCCTGGGTTGTACAGCTGCCTCTGCAGTGCCCAGTTTCCAGGGGCTGGAATTTAGGGATGGAGAATTCTGGGATAGTTTTTCAGAGTTATTTTAGCATTTCCATGGGTGGGGGAGTGCCCTGTCCGTGTTTGGGGTGTCCTCAGCTCTGAAATTCTAGTTCCAAACCAAACTAAGCAAACAAAAACTTCACTGTGTTTCTGCAGAAGGATTTCTCAAGGGTATCAGGAAATGGAAATGGATACAAAAAGCCACCCCCCAAAAAACCAAAACAAAAAAAAAAAACCAAAAAAAAAATCAAACCCGTGTATATATCTGTATATACATGACTATCTCTCTATAGAGGGCACTTTGCAGGAACACTGTGCTGTACTGATCTCGAAATCTCTGCCTGCCTGTGTCTCTTACACCTTTTGCATCGCTGTTCTCTTTGTTTTAGGGGAAAAAATTAGATTACACCTTGTCAAATTAAAACAACAAAAACTAGAACAGTCAAGTCTGTGTTTAAAATTACAGAGCTGCTTGAAAAACAATTGGATTTCCATGATTTTTGGTTTAATCCAGTGAAAAAACAACAGAAGGGAAAAAAAAAAGGATTACAAAAGACCAGAGCTGTTCAGCCAGCCTGTCACTCAGCTAATGTGGGTTTTAAGTGAAAAGTAACAATTATTGGGAAGGTAATGGATTTCCTCCAGACCAAATCCAAGCCTTGGGCTCATTCTTTATTTATCTACCTATTGACTTACTTATTTTTATTTCCTGTGAAGGCAATGAGGAAGGAGCTGGGCACGAGGAGGGAAATGTCTCGTCCTGTGGAGGGACGGAGGTCGGAAATCCAGCCCAGGAGCGTTTGGCCCCGAGGGATGGACGGGGGCTTGGAGTGGAGAGGGAGGGGCAGAGGCGGCTGCACGGACACACAGGGCAGGGACACTCCACCTTTTGGGAGGGGAGGACAGGTGTAATCTAAGCTTCACTAATAATGTAGAGGCTGCACATTATTTTGGCACCCTTTCCCTACCCCTCCTCATTTTGGAGCAAGACGGAATGACTCCTGTCTCGCCAAAATGGCCAATAATGTCTGCCTTCTCACCTCATTTGGAGCAGCAGCTTGCTGAGTGTCAAAATGTTCAATACCATTTGGTTTTGTTTGGTGCTTTCAACCAGTCACTTCACTTTCTTTTGTTTCCTTTTTCAATTAATTTCTTCTTTAAGGTATGAGATACGTTTCACTTTGAGTTGGTTTAATGTGAATCGGGGTTTGAAGTGACGGGTCTTGTCCAGGACGTTCTCCTTTTCCACCTCACTCCTGTCCAACACTGCTCCTCCCTGTGGGAATCTGGAAGGGCCTTAAAAAGTGCAGCTGGTGGGTTTCCTCAGCACAGACTGGTTGGTTGGTCTCAGACTTCTCTCACTGGCAGCGACATTGTAAGGATGGATTCTGGTGTTGCCAAAGTCAACCCTGATCTCCCAGTGCCTCCTCCGACCAGGTCTGTAAATCTGTCCCTTGCAAAAACACCTCTCACCTTGTGGACCTCTTCTTCACTGAGTGGTGGTGTGGGGAACCTTAGCCATGTTAATTGGGACCAAAACTGCCCAGAATGCCACTCACACAACACAAACTGGCTGAACCTCTGTCTCCATGAGCAGCAAAAAACCAATTGGTTTTCCAGGGGTGTGAAAAGTTCTGGATCTGTTGTTTCTAAAACCAGCCCAACTTGGGGTGCAGATTTGCAGTGTGAAATGCTTATCCACCAGGCAATTAAACAGGCACTTTTTAAATTAACTGCACTTTTTTTTAATTTTTAAAAAAATGAATTTTTTTAAATTAACTGCACTTCAGAAATGTTCCCGTGCCTCAGAAATGGCTTCTCTGCATTGAAATAATTCAAGTTACATCCCAAACATTCAGCTCCAGTCCTGCAATCTGGTTCTCTCAGTAAAAAGCTGTATCCTTGTTTGAAAGAAGCTGCTGGGAGTTTTTTGGCCCTGGCCAATGTGTGTCTGTGTGTGCCTGCCTGTGTGTCCGGGGGAGCTGCTGCACATGGAGCATGACCGGCCGTGTCCGCATGCGGGGTGGCCTGGGAAGCCTCGGCCCTGGAGCTCAGGGGAGCTGCTCCTGGGGCCACAAACCAGGAGAAGGACTAGAGAAGAGTCTGTAAAGTAAAGCCACTGCCCCTTCCCAGTGTTTCCTTTCCAGAGAGGGCAGTTCTTTTCTTCCTGGCCCTTTGAAAGAGTTGGAAAGCAAAATGGAAGGAATCTTTGCACCACATTTTTTACCTGTAAAATTTCCCTCTTCAGCTGCTGTGTGTGACACCCAGCAGGACCCAGAGCTGAAACTGGTCTTGATTCCATCTCTAGCTGCACTTCCAGCTTTCTTCCCACCACTGCTCTCTTCCTCTGGGCCTTGAGCCAAAAGCTGAGCCAGAGATCCTCAGCATGACAGATTCCATGTCACCAGCCCAGTCCGAGTGTGGAGCCATTCAGACAAACAGGTGGTGGCAGCCAGAGACTGTCATGGTTGTCCCAGCCCTGAGCTGTGGCAGGGATGTACCCAGGGACTCTCTGAGGTCTCCAGCATTTAATTGCAGTTATTTTCCCCTTGTAGACCAGTGTGTGGATGTTGATAGATCTGTGCACACACAGGAGTGTGCAGCTTTTTTTAAACCAGGATGCACCAGGGAAGTGCTGCTGCCTGTTTTGGGCTCCCATCAGCCCTAATCCAAATTAAACCAGCCCAGAAGTGCCCTGTGCCCCCATGGAGCCAACCTGCACCCCTGGGAGCTGTGAGGAGGAGAGGGTTTGCTCTGCAGCTTTCTGGGAGCTTGTGTTTTGTGAGTGGATCTCTTCTCCCTGACTAAAAGCACAGCCAGTAACAGTCTGTTCCCTTCAGACTCCGATTCTCAGCACTCCACCTTACATCAGATAATGCTTTTCAGTTATTAAAGTCTGGTTTGTTCTTTTTTCTTTGCTTTGCTTTGGTGGTTTTTTCCTTTTCTCTTTCAGTTGGGTTTTGTTTCTTTGCGATTAAGCTTCGGTTTGAGTTAATTGTCTTGTTGTGTTCCCATGACAACTCGGTGTTTGCATCCCACCTGCGTTGGTTGTTGCTGTCGATGCTGTTTGCTGGCCGGATCCTGTCCGGAAATGTCTCCCCATTCCTCCTCACCTTTCCCACCTTGCCTCCCCTCTCCAGAAGGTTACATGCCAGCCCCTCCTCAAAAGAGTCATCCCCACCCCAGATCTGTCTGCATGTTGACCCCACTTGTTTCTCTCCAAGTTCTCTCCATCTTGTCTCAGACTGTGACAGGTGTGGTTTTCCCCTGGCTCCATTTTCTGAATTGTGGTACCTCCAGAAGGAGTGGGAAGAAGGATGGAGTGGGAAACAGGGATGTAGCCTCATTTTTAGGGCTGAAAGCCCTCCACAGTCACAGGAGGGAGGAAGGAGCATGTTGCCTGATACTCTGAGCCACTGCTGATCCCTGAGGTGGTACAAACACCTTCCCTATACCCCTCTCCAGGTAGAAATTCACCTTCTAGTGTCAGCAGCCAGGTGAGTTGGCAGTGTGTCCCTCTGCATTCCAGTCCTGTCCCCAGCTGAGGGCGTGCCACCCTTTCTCCCTGCCAGTCTGTGCATGCAGGAATTCCCCTTTGCCATCCCTGAGCTCCCAATGCCACAAATCTGGAAGTCTCCTCTTCCTTGCCTTCCAGTACTGCTTCCTGGCTACTGGTACCTGCAGAAAAGGGTCTGACAGCCCGATGGGAGGAGCAGACCTTGCTATGAAGATGTCCCTTGTCACCTTACAGGCCAGTGCAAGTGCTGTACTTGGCTTTTGTTTACCAAAGCCCCACTAAATGCCAAACTGCCATTACCTCTCCTGGCTGTGCCCTTCCCATTGGAAAAGATCCATGAAGCTAAGTGACAGCCAAGGCAGTAAGATGAATACTAGAAAAGCCCAAGACATCAGTTCCAGGTGCCATCTGAAGGCACTGGAACTCAGGAGGAGCGAGGGCAGGCTCAGCTCTGCTGTCCTTTGCTTTTGCATGAGGCAACGACCACTGTCAGAGAGGGGTTACTCAGAAGTTACCTGGGAACTGGACAGCAGGGGCAGGTAGTTTTCCAGCCCCCCACACCCCAAACTCTCCTGCCCTCTCCCCCCCTGCCTGAGGGGGTTCCTGCATGGCTCTCCCTGAAGCTGGAGGAATCCTGTGCTCCCACTCCCCTCCGGCTGCTGCTGTTCCTGCACTTTTCACAGGTCCATATCCTTCTGTCTTTGCTTGTGGGCTGAGCCCCTGCCCTCAGCTCCCTCCCTAGGGCCTCTCTGATCCACACACCTTCTCCTCTCTCCATCCTCCTGCTTTTCCCCCCAAGGAAGGGCACCCACCGTTCCTCCAGCCAGCCCAGGTAGTTCAGCAAATGGAGCCAAGGAAACCACAGCCTCCCCTTTGCGTCCATGTTCTCCTGTGTAAGGTCTGGAAGCTGCATCCACCTCTCTGCTAAGGAGATGCACAGAACATGTCACTGTTTTCTCAACGTGAAAAGTTTCATTATCTTGTTTTTCTTATTAATTCTATTCTATTTATTATTCCGCCAGGGCTGAGATGTGACAATGTGAGCCACCACATTGGGTCACATCAGCTAGAAAAAGTATGCAGCATTAAAGTGGGTTTCCCCCTCCCCTCCCTCTCTCTCTTCTTTTTCCCTTCCCCTCTTGTTCTCCTTCTCCTGGTCTTCCTTCCTTTCTCTGTCGCTCACTTTCTCTCCAGTATCCATGTGGGCACTTGCTGGCTGCCCAGAAATTATATTTCTCTGCATTTTTCTCTCACTTTCTCTCTTTCTCTCTCTCTCTCTCTCTCTCTTTTTTACCTATTTTGCATGATGTTTGTGACTCTGAGAGCTGCATCTATCGATGGAACCGTGTCAGATCTTAAAGAGGCTTCGTTAGGGTTTCTATACCCGAAAACCACAAAAATTTCATTAGAGTTTCTCATCTTTTCCACACTGTCTCTCGCTCCAGGGGGACTGTGTTCCCCTGGACGCTTCTCACACACAGACACCAACTAAATTCTGTCCCACTCCGGGGGCTCCCTCTCCTCCCATGTTTGTCATTTTGCCTTTTGCTTCTCAAGTGCATGTCTGGAATTTGGGGATGTGACACTTCTCTCTTTGTTGAATTCTCTGGGTCCAACAAGGCAAAACGCTGAGAAGTTTCCATCTCCATCCCAACCTTCTCCTCGCCCCCACCCACCTCTGCAGCCCCCCTGGTGGGAGAGGGCCCCTCTCTGGAGACAGAGGGGGCACCTGGACCACGCGGGGCCGTGGTGGTGGACGGGCTGTTCCTCTGGGGAAGGTGACGGGGCTCAGACTGCGCTGGGAAGGGGGGAGCAGGTCCCGGGGTGCCGTGGGGAGCTGGGGGCCCCAGCGGCCGCACAGGAGATGTTTGGCGCTCGCCGTGCCAGCTCTTGCCAGTAAAGATGAGAAATTGCTAATAAATTTTTGTGTATTTATCTGTGCTGTGATGGGTCTAATCTTGATCAATGGAACCCTGTTGCTATGAAATACCGCTTTTATGTCTATATTCTATATATTGTTTGTGAAGTACAAATTTATTTGAAGTTTCGTTTTTTTGGTTTTCAGTTTTCGATTTTTTCATTTCTTCGTTTTTTTGTTTCGTTTTTAATGAAGGAAGAAAATAAACAATGACAAACCCCATCTATATTTAAATTACCTTTTGCTCTTTTTTCTTTTTCTCCCTTGTTTTCCTTTCCTTTCTTTCTCTTTCTCTTTTTATTTATTTTTTGTTTGTTTTTTTTTTGTTTTCTTTTGCTTTTCCTTTTGTTTTTTTTTGTTACCTCTGTGCGTCTCGCCCGCAGTTCGCCGCGTGGCACCGCGGTTCTCCATCCTGCCCATCAGCCACGAGATCATGCCCGGGGGCAACGTCAACATCACCTGCGTGGCCGTGGGCTCGCCCATGCCCTACGTCAAGTGGATGCAGGGGGCAGAGGACCTGACGCCCGAGGATGACATGCCCGTGGGCAGGAACGTCCTGGAGCTCACGGACGTCAAGGACTCTGCCAACTACACCTGTGTGGCCATGTCCAGTCTGGGAGTCATCGAAGCCGTTGCCCAGATCACGGTGAAATGTAAGGGAGTGTGAGCACGGCCAGAGCGAGTGCGGGGCCAGCTGCACGTGTGGGAGTGGCCATGGGGGCTGAGGGCTGGGCACGTGGCAGAGTGTCTGGGCATGTGTGCCCAGCACCCCTGGGCATGTGTTTGCACCTGGGAGCGTTTATGGCAGTGGGAATGTCGGGACCTGCTTGTGCCTGTGTCGTTGTGTGTCTGCATGGGCAGAGCCTGGGACTGTGAGGAGTGTGGGGACACATCCTGCATGGCCAGGTGCTCCTGCGTGAGTGGGTGTGTGTGCATGGACAGGGTCACAGTCCTGCATGGCCAGGTGCTCCTGCATGAGTGGGGTGTGTGTGCATGGACAGGGTCACAGTCCTGCATGGCCAGGTGCTCCTGCACGAGTGGGGGGTGTGTGCATGGACAGGGACACAGTCCTGCATGGCCAGGTGCTCCTACACGAATGGGACATGAAGAGGAACACAGTTCTGCATGGCCAAAGTGCTTGTGCACAAGTGGGGGGTGTGTGCATTGAGGAGGACACAGCTGTGCATGTCCAAGTGTTCGTGCATGAGTGGGAGATGGAGAGGGCCACAGTCCTGCATGGCCAAGTGCTCCTGCACGAGTGGGTGTGTCTGTGCATGGAGAAGGACACAGCTGTGCACATCCAGGGGGCTTGTGAGCAAGTGGGAGATGGAGAGGGACACCGTGGCTGCATCCTGGGCATGTGGGTGCCTGACTTGCACGTGTGTAAGTCCGTGTTTCGGTACCAGCCTGTGTGTGCACGTGGAGGGCTGTGAGAATGGGCAGGGAGGCAAACCTGTGCACCACCAGTGCCATGTGCTGGGATCTGTGCATGTGTCCTCAGGGATCCCACACACAAGGAAACCCTCAGTGAAGGGGAAGCTGCTGGCTTGAGACCTTCCCTCGCTTTAGGACGCCTGAGCTGTTTGTTCCAAAGAAAACTGTGGCTCAGATCCCTGCATGCTTGTGTCTGTCCTGGCACACGAGGCTGGCTGGGCACTTTGCAAGGAGCCTTGGATGGCTTGGAGCCTGCATGCCATCCTGTTCCAAGGTTAGAGATTCAGCCAAGGCCCTGAGGATCTCTGGCATGTGAACCCTTGCAGTAGAGCTTAGTTCCAGCATCTTAGTGGCTGTTGTTGCCTCAACAAGAAGGGGAGTAACCCCAGCTTCCAGCTAGTGATTCCCAAGAGGAGCACGGGTGCCATCTTCAATCTATTCTGTCCTCAGCAGGGGAGTATTAAACCCAAGCAGGAAGGCCCTGAGGTTGGGTGAGTGTAGAGCTCTGTGTGAGATGGTGTCTGCTCCAAGTGCTGGTGTTGCCCATGAGGGATCTGGGAGAGATGGGGTGGGAAAGGATGTGGCGGGTGGGGGATAAGAGGAGGAGAAACACATTGGAAATGGGGAGGGATAAAGAAAAACAATCCTGTTGCATCAGTGATATGCCTGAGGAAGGTCTGACAGGAGAAGTGAGTAGGGACTAATGAATCTCGGCATGACACTCATCCTGAGCTTCTGTGCAAGGAGTGGGCTTTCGTGCCAGCAGAAGGAAGCCTGGGGCTGCACTCAGGTACTCTTTGTTTTCCTCAGTATCTCCTTCCTTCCTCTCTTTCTCTGTCTTATCCTCTCAATTTAAAAAGCTGCTGTGAAGGGCAGATTGCTTCTGCTTCCACCTCTCCCATCTCGTCAGATGGGGAATCTTGCCCTGCTGGTACCTTCTGCCTTTTGTCGTTGTGTTTGTATCCTGTTCTTCCTTACACTGCTGTGTGTGAGCATCCACAGCTCTGCCAGGCAGAAGATGCAAGGAGAAGTGAGAGCTTTATTGGTGATCAGGGCTAGAGAAGACTGGCATCAAGGCCAGGTTGGACAGAGCTTGGAGCTGGAAGGTGTCTCTGCCCATGGCAGAGGGTGGAACTGGATGGGCTTTAAGATCCCTTCCAACCCAAGCCACTTTGGGATTCCATGGTAAGATGAGGTTGGAAATGATCTAAAGAGTGTAGTCAGGACAACACATAAAGCTTGAGAACATGTAGAGCTTGAGAACACATAACACTTGCTGCTAAAGGTGTTGGGCATCATGCAGAACCCAGCCAGCCCCAAGGGGGTCATGGCTGAGGGAGACGGAGACAAGTATTAACACACCTTTGTGGCTTGAGAGGAAGCACTCCCAGTATTTGGGGGGTTTTGTCCTGGAGAGCTCAGCCCACTCTGTGCCGTTACCTCCTGCCGAAGAGGGGGAGGTTCAGCAGTGCCAGAGCCACTTGGAACATCTGAGTGTGTGCTGGGAAGGAGCTGCTTCCCTCCCCTGCCATGTGAGCGGCGGATGTGCAGCTGAAGTCTGTGCTAATGGTTCCAGATGTTTAGCTGAACACTTTCCCTCTGATGGAGCAGTTTAAGGAGGATAATAGAGTGTATAAGTAGGTTCATAATCTTGCAGCAGCACTTCCCGAGCTGCCGTGATTGGTGCTGTGCCTCTGGCTCCTGCAGCCCTAACCAGCCCAATTAGGCACCATTTCAGCATCGGTGGGTTTTTTTTAAATGCCTCTTCTTCCTGATTCTCAGCACTTCCCAAGGCTCCTGGGACGCCAGTGGTGACAGAGACAACAGCAACAAGTATCACCATCACCTGGGACTCTGGAAACCCAGACCCCGTGTCCTACTATGTCATTGAGTACAAGTCCAAAAGCCAGGATGGCCCATACCAGATCAAGGAGGACATCACGACCACGCGCTACAGCATCGGGGGGCTGAGCCCCAACTCGGAGTACGAGGTGTGGGTGTCTGCGGTGAACAGCATCGGGCAGGGCCCGCCCAGCGAGGCCGTGGTGACCCGCACCGGGGAGCAGGCCCCGGCCAGCGCCCCCCGCAACGTGCAGGGCAGGATGCTGAGCGGCACCACCATGATCATCCAGTGGGAAGAGCCGGTGGAGCCCAACGGGCAGATCCGCGGCTACCGCGTGTACTACACCATGGAGCCCGACCAGCCCGTGAGCAACTGGCAGAAGCACAACGTGGATGACAGTCTGCTGACCACCGTGGGCAGCCTGCTGGAGGACGAGACCTACACCGTGCGCGTGCTGGCCTTCACCTCCGTGGGCGACGGGCCCCTCTCCGACCCCATCCAGGTGAAGACGCAGCAGGGAGGTGAGCACCTGTCACTGCCCCGGGCTGCAGGGGGGAGAGGTGCTGTTCACAGCTTTAGGGCAGATGCTGAAAAGACTTTCTTTACTCAGAGGGTAGGCAGGCCCGGGCACAAATTGCCCAGAGAAACTGTTTCTGCCTCATCCCTGGAAGTGTTCAAGGCCAGGTTGGACGGGGCTTGGAGCAACCTGGGCCAGTGGAAGGTGTCCCTGCCCATGGCAGGGAGTGGGACTGGATGAGCTTTAAGGTTCCTTCCAACCAAAGCCTTTGTATGATTCTAAGTGTCTGCAAGAGACCTTAAACCACTCTCTGCCTGGAAAGTGGTGATCCTTAACTCTCTCTAAAGGACCCAGGGATAAGTGGGGAATGAGCCTTATTTTGCCTTTTTCTGCAAGGGGAGCCAAACAAAACCCTGATTGTCACAGCAGATGTGCTGAGCTGCAGACACAAGGTGTTCTGTTAGAGACTGTCACTGCTTTTCAGTGCTTATGATGGGGGTGCTGGTGAGGAAACCCTGCAGCCTCATGGGCTTCCTACTTCCAGAGTCTTGTAACACTGGGAATTAATGTGAAGGGCTGTGCTCTGCACTGCCAAGAAAGGGGCTTATGATCCAGTGGGACACTTGATCTCCAGCAGCTCTGGACATGCTGGAGTCCTGCAGGGGTGTTTGACTCCACTCCTTTAGGGGCAGGACCTGCACATGCTGCAGTGTAGCATTTGCTGCTGACATGCTCTTCCCACACAGGCTGTGAAGGAGACAGGGCAGGAGCCTTCTAACGAGCCAAGCTAATGTGTTTTCTCCTGTGTCTCATCTTGCCTCCTCTGCCCCTTTGGCTCCAGTTCCTGGGCAGCCGATGAACTTCCGAGCAGATGCCAAGACCGAGACGAGCATTGTGCTGTCGTGGAGCCCTCCACGCCAGGAGATCATAGTGAAGTACGAGCTCCTCTATAAGGAGGGAGACCACAGCAAGGAGGTGAGTGCAGAGAGCAGCAGGGTTTGGCTGAGGAGCATCCCAGCCCCACCATTCCCAGGGCAGGCAGTGAGAGGGGCGCAGGGCAGATGTCTCTGGGCAGGGTTCACCTCTGCTCCCTTTTGCTTGGTTTTATTTTTTTCTCTTCCCCCCTTGCCCATCTCAGGTGCTGAAGAACTTCGAGCCAACGACGTCCTTCACCGTGGAAGGCCTGAAGCCCAACACTGAGTATGTGTTCCGGCTGGCAGCTCGCTCGGCTCTGGGGCTGGGGGCCTTCACCCCGGAGGTCCGAGAGCGCACCTTGCAGTCTAGTAGGTGTCTCTCCTTTTCCCACCCTTCTCCGAGGGGCCCACGGTCAGGGAGCCAGAGATGGAGGGCACAGGGGTACGGAGCTGGGGCTGTTGGGGGGACACTTGTGGGGCCTGCTCCTTCTGCCTTTGCTGGTCCAGGTGGCTGAGGTGTGAGTGAGGAGCAGAGCTGGGGCCTGGGGAGTGGGGGGGGGGGGCCAGGTAGCACCATCACCTGGGTGGGAGCAGAGAGGGGCTCGTGGTGCTGAGCATGCCCAGGAGAGATGGGACTCACCAGGCTGTGCCCACACAGAGCGAGCACGGCCTTGGGGAATGGGGCACAGGCAGTGGGGCAGGGAGATGGTGGGAATCAGGAGGGAGAGGAGAAGGGAAGGTGGTGTTCCCAAGTCCAGCGTGTTCACCAGCCTTTGGGAAGGCAGTCCTTGTGCTCCTTTCCATGAGCAGCTCCGTGACTGTGGGGAGGGAGATCTGCTGGCCCAGCGAGCGCTGGGAATGGTCCCATTTGGGCTCCAGCAGCTCTGAGAGAGGAGTCATGTGGAGGCTGGGAGGGAGATATTGATGACACCAGGGTGGAGGATGCAACCAAAACGTGCTGGTTTTAGTTTAATGGATTGTCTCCCTTTGCTGTTGCCCCGGGGACAATAACCCTGGATGGCAATATTTCAACCTGGGCTTTTCACAGATCTTTGCTTTTAAATGAGGTGTTTTTTCACTGCATGAGTGGCTGTGGCAGCTGTTCTTTGTGTTTTCTGTCTCCTCTCATCTCTACTAAATCACTCCGCTGCAGTTTGGAGTAGCCGGGAGCAGAACTAACTCAGAAATGGCTCTGGTCACCAGTGTGAGGAGGGAGAGCACCCACTCCCATCCCTCAGAGTCCCTAACAAGGGGGAGCAGCAGGCTCTGAGCTGGGCTTTTGAATTGTCACGTCCTGCTGTCTCTCTCTTTGCCCTTCTCCTCTTTCTGTCCCCTGAGGAGTGGGAAGAAAGGGGAGTCTGTTTCTGTATAGACAGAATTCCTCACTGGGGCTTTCTCAGACCTCCACTCTATTCACAAATTTTTGTTTTCTTCTTTCTTCAAGTGTTTTTCCCCTTTTTTCCTTCTCTTTTTTTCTCCATACTCTCTCTACGTTTCATAGGAAAATCCTTTCCTGACTCTGCTGCACATCTGCTGGTTCTGATCCCAGTGTGGTACTGTCAGAGGGAACATCACTGTGGGATGGGGGAAATGAACAGAAAAGACCTGAAAAAAAAAGTGTTAAACCTACACTCTGCTTCTGTTTTCCAAGGGGTTTCTCTCCTTGAGCTCTGTGTGCATGGGAGGAAAAGAGGGGCTGGGATTTGTACTTTCTGGTTCAATGAAACAGGCTGGAAGAGGGGCGTGGGAGCTGATGGCAGCAGGGCTTAGTGATACTGAAAATTTGCCTGTAAAGGGTGAGGAGAAGGGGATCTGGGAAAGGGGAAGGCTTTGGGGCTTTTTCTAACTTGGCACCTGCCCAAACCAGGGCCAGGTTTCTCTCTCTCTGTAGCTCAGCTTTCATAGGGAGAGTTTCCTTAATGTAACGCTCTTAAGAACCTCAGCTGGGAGCTGTCAGTGTGCTGTAACACGGTGAAACACTTTTTCCTGGCTGGCTGTTGGAGGAACGAGTCAATTCTCCCTGCTCCGGGTGACATCCTGCGGCTCACAGACCTTCTGGCTCGGGACAGGCTTTTGTGTCCTCCCTGCGCAGCTCCTTTTCCGTTCAGCTCCTCCTTGGCCCTCTCCATGCCTTTTCTTTCTTCTCTCTCTGCTCTCTGCTTGCCTGCCTGCATGCTCTCAGCCTGATGAAGCAGCTCCCTGCTCTCTCTCTGTCCCTTGCTGGGTGATGTCACACCACGATGGCATCTTGTCCCTGGAATGCCACATCCTCCTCCCAGCCGCTCTCTGCTCTCCCTCCTGCATGTCTGAGCCCCCTGCACTGCACCCCTCCCTGCACCTCCTGTCAGGGTGGCTCCTCCTGAGCATCATAACCAAAGTAAAATCCATTAAACTAAAGGTAAAGTATCTTTTTCTTCTTGAAGTAGCTGGGTTTTAACTCTTCAAGTACCAGAGACATAGCTTGAAAAACTAAGAGACTCTCATGGCTGGAAGAAGCTGGTTTGCCCTTTTTGACTAGCCATGACCTTCCCAGGGCTCCCTGGCAACTCTCCTGCTCAGAAATTTCAGAGTGAAAAGCATGGGCAGCAGACAGGGGTGGCAGGGTGGGAGCTGTGAGGCTGCATGTGCAGGTGTAGAGGAACAACGGGGCTTTCTTACCCTCTGTTCCTGCCTAAGAAAGGATGTTTCCCCCTTGCCCCCACCATTAGCTCTGCTCTCCTTCCCATTCCCCTTCCTCACAGTACATGAATGAAACTTATCCAAAGTCTATGGTACCTAAAGGGTTAAAAAACATGATATTGTACAAGGTCAGTAAGGGTCATTCTTGTGGCTTGGACAGTCAACTTTAAAGCATGTAAAAGGTGCAGCTCAGGTGAGTAACTGGCTGGTCTCAAGCAGATTCACAAATACAGTCCACCCTGTCTCTGCCGGCTCACCCACTCGTGTGTGGCTCTGCACACACTGGGGGATGTCCTGGAGCCTGTGGGAGGGTGGGGAGGGGTCCCAAAGTGCTGCTCTCCTGGTGAGAACAGGCAGAGGTGCTGCTCTCCTGGCTGGGGCTCCTGCCTGTGCTGTGGCTCCCTGGTGACAGCTGGGAACTCACAGCCCCCAGGGTGGGCTGTGGCCCTTGGCCTCCTGCAGCAGCTGCCCGGTTCTGGTGCTGTGCCCACGGCTCCAGGGGCACACAGGGTGGGCTGGATTGTGAAGGAAACAGCGCCATGAGCCCCCAGACACGTGCCCAGCGTCTGCCAGCACCGGGTGGCTCTTCTCATGCAGTGCTGCAGTTGATGAGAGTGACAGGAGGGGCCTGGCTGGCACCTGGGCCCTCTCCCCCATCACCCACCCACCCACCCAGTGCCTCTTTGGCCAGAGAAAGTGCAACCCATCCCCCGGGAGGCCTCAGCCAGGGCCTGTCCCAGGTCCTTGTGCTGGAGAGGAGGGTGAGTGAGCGAGCGCCGCGCAGCAGCTGCAGAGCAGTGACCCCTGGGCCAGCTGAGGCTGAACTCTGCTCACTGGGGCTTTCAGAATGAGGTTCAGGATGGAAGGGTAGGTCAGGTCAGACCCTCTCTGCAGTGGGTTTCTCGGCTGTGGTGGCTTTGGCTGGTCTGAGTAGGAAAGGTGGATTTTAATAGGACCAGCCTCTGATGGGGAGAGAAAAAGAAGGGAATGGTATCATGGCAGCAATGGCAGAGGGCTGAGTGTTTCCCTCCATACCCTGAAACACACTTGACTTGGTTCTGGACTGTGGGAGGAGCAGTGACCTCAGTTCTGGGGAAGGTGCTGCATCAATCCCAGCAGCTGGAGAGAGCCCCAGGGATCCATCAGGGGGAATGTGCCACCCTCCTCCCTGCTCTCTGTGCTGATAGTTTAGCAGAGGAGAACAGACTGGGGGCCAAAATTGCCATTTCTGCAGTAGCTGGGGCTCTGCTGCCAAGGGGAGGACTCAGCAGGACTAACCATGGGCACAGTGGTGTTTTAAAAGCCAGTCATGTGCAGAAACCCACCAGGAGCTTGGTCTGGCCTCGTAGCTCAGTTCCTCGTGTTCTCTTGTAAGAAAGTCTAAGTTAGCAGTTGAAGCGTGGAAGGTAGGTAAACAGACTGGGAATGTTCTGGAAGGAGTCACTTTTTATATCAGTATTATTTTATTATTATTATTTCCTTTCCAATGTATTTTTGTTTCAAATTATTGGCCTGATTTATGTTTTATTTTCCAGTTTGTTCCTTTTGCTTTTGTTCATTTGACATATTCTGTTATTTTGTGTGGCTGGCCATGGCTGGGGCACTCGGCCTCCTCACTGGGAGTGCTGAGCAGAAGGGGGTCATTCTGCCAGATAAAGACAGCAATAAAGCATAAAAACAGGGGGAGAACAGCCCAGATGTCCTGCTGGACAGAGGGCTCAGCCTGCAGGGGAACAATTGGCATTGCCCTTTCTGCCAACCCCCTCCCAACTTCCCTCTGTGGAATGGAGGAATGTGGGGACTGTGTGGCTCTCAGTCAAACTGGGCCTAAAGATCTGCTTGTGACTCAGGATGGAGGTACAAGGGTTGAAAACAACCATTCCTCAGTTAAAGAGCTTTTTGTTAATTAAAAAGCATCAGAGGACTGAGGTGTGGTGACCACCTTTTATCTGCTGCTTCTTCCAGGTGATACCTGGTGGCTTGTAAGTTCACTCCAGTTTCTGGCAGTGTCTGCAGAGAGTTAAAATCTCTCTATTGCAGTTGGGTGAGATTGGATTTATAGATTTGCCTTGAAAATGGATCACACTCTGCTTCCCTGGGCTGCTTTATTTGCATTAGGGATTGACAGGAGTGTGATCTAATGCCTGGAAGTGTCCAAGGCCAGGCTGGATGGGGCTTGGAGCAAACTGGTCTAGTGGGAGGTGTCCCTGCCCATGGCAGGGGGTGGAATGGGATGAGCTTTGGGGTCCCTTCCACCTCAAACCATTCTCAGCTTCCAGAGCTTAGGTTGGAGTACACAAGTGACAGACCCTTTGTCCACACTTTGCCAAGATCTCAGACCTGTGGCATCTTCATTGGCAAACCCACATTTCCTGCAGCTCTCCTGTACCTCAGGCACAGCCCTGCACTGAGAGCTGTGGTTTCACCGTCCCCACCTCCTGATGCCCCTTAGACAGGTGTCTGCTGCCACCCTGAGAAGGTGGCTGGGTAGGGCCGGGGATGTTCAGAAACCCTCTGGTGCAGTTCAGGCAGTGGGAATTGGACCTGCTGCTGCTTAGGAAAATCCCACTGGTAGCAGAAAATCTCAGCAAACCTGCTGCCCCCCTCCTTCTGCAAGTGTTTTCTCTAAAGCCTCCTCTCTGAGCACACTGAGGGCTCATTGCTTGGCAGTGTCCTGGGCATTCCCACCGTGGGATTTGGCCTCCTCCAGTCTGTGGACAACTAATCACTTCCATCTGGAGGTACAAACTCTTAAATTTAAGCCTCCTGGCAAAAGATTTGCTTTTCTTACTTAATTTTCACAGATCCCTTCAAAGAAATTCAAGATCCCAGAGACTGAGGTTGGAAAAAAGTGCTTTCTCAGCCAGGGCAGGATTTGCCAGTTGCTGTAAAACAGGGAGCCAAAGGAAAGGGCTTTTATAGGGTGCAGCTGGGCACTCAGTCTGTGCCAGGCAGGCAGCAGGACCCCTCTTGGCAAGCCCTGCTTGGTGCTTCAGTCCTTTGCTTTACACCATTTCAGTTTTGATGCCCCATTTAATTTCCGTTGGCTTTTTTTTTAAAAAAAAAACACCTTCTTCATTAAAAAAAAAAAAAGACAACAACACAAAAAAGCTCTCTTCTCTTTTAATTTTATCTTCCTAAACCAAATTTTTGTACGTTTTATTTTAGATTTTTTTGTTATCATTTTCCTTTTTTTTTTTCTTTTATCTTTCCCATCTTTTGATTTTTTTCCCCCCCCTCCCCTTCCTCTTCTCCCCTCTCCCCTCCTGCATTTTCCCCTCGTAGAGCCGTCTGCCCCCCCTCAAGACGTGAGGTGTGTCAGCACACGCTCCACCGCCATCCTGGTAAGTTGGCGGCCGCCGCCGGCCGAGAGCCAGAACGGCGTCCTGGCGGGCTACAGCGTCTGGTACCGCGCCCTGGACGCGGAGGACTCGGAGCCCAGGGAGGTGAAGGGCATCCCCCCCAGCGCCAGCCACGTCCTGCTCGAGGCCCTGGAGAAGTGGACGGAGTACCGTGTCACCGTGGTGGCTCACACCGAGGTGGGGCCGGGCCCGGAGAGCTCCCCGGTCATCGTCCGCACGGATGAGGATGGTAATTGAGCTTCTGCTGGTGCTGCCCTGGGCCCCTGGAGGGGCTGTCCCCACGCCACTGACCCCTCCTCGTGGCCCTGGTGGGGTGAGAGCTCTGCTGCCAGCTCCCCTGAGCACTGGGGCCGGAGGGTTGTCCTGCTCTGCACCAGGACATTCCTTGGATTTCTGGGGGGCTTTGTTGACATCAAGCCCCTTGACTGCACCACTTGCCCTGCAAAGGTGCTTTTGCTGAGCCAGGATCAGCTGAGGCAGCAAAGCACTGGAGTCAGAGCAGGCCATTGCTGCAGAAATTGGGTTTATAGGATCATCGTATGTCCCAAGCTGGAAGGGACCCACAAGGACCATCCAAGTCCAGCTACTGGTCCTGCACAGCACAGCCCCAAGAGTCCCAACCAGTGCCTGAGAGCACGTGTTTTAAAAGATTAAGAGTTCTTCCCATGCATTCCTTGTTACTCGCCTCTACTTCGGTCAGAGTTTTGGTTAGTAGTAGGAAGGAGACATCTGTCAAAGTTTCCAAAAACCTTCAGTGACAACAGTTCAGTGGTGCCACTCAGGTCTTTGAATTTCCCTGGTGTTTCTACTGTAGAATAAAACCAGGAAAAAGCCTGAATGTGTTCATGAAGGGAGAGCAGCACCCTCACTGTGAGGGTAAGACCTCAGATAATACAGCTCAAGTAAATAACAAGGAAATCCCAAACTTCTCAGGTGCTCTTGCTCCATCCCAAATCAAAAGAATTAGAAAAAGCAACAGGTTTGTCCCCAGTGTTGGTTCTGTTCCTCTGAGCTTCTGCCCACACCCAAATGGACCCTGCTCAGAGAAGGTGGGGTTTTCTTGCAGATTAAGCTCTCATGCCCTGTATTATAGTTGTTGTTACTGTTGTTATTATTTTTAAAAAATCAGCCCAAATTCCATCGAAGACATCTCTGGTTTCCTGTCCTGAGATTGTGCAGTGGGTGTGACCACCAACCCCCCTGCCTGAGAGATGAGGGAGCTCCAAGGGCAAGTCCTGCTCCTGATCCTCTCCATCCTGACCTCCCACAGGCAGGACCACAGCTTTCCTGCCTTGCTAGAAATTCCCTTAGAATGGGATCTGGAACTATATGGTTCCTTCCATCTGAGCAATCTGGGCACAAAGGAGCCTGTGGAAGGATGGCTGGATGATGAGGTGGGCCTGTTCCCTCCAGATCTCTAAGCCATGCAGATTAGGTCCCTCTGAGCTTCCTCCCTTTTTCACTGGGGGGCTGGTGATGGATGGTGGGATATCTGCTTGGTTAGGTCCCCCCCTCCCTGATTTGGCAGGTGTCCCCTCCCTGCTTTGATAGGTGTCCCCTCCCTGCTTTGATAGGTGTCCCCTCCCTGCTTTGGGAGGTGTCCCCTCCACTCAGGGCTGTACTTTCAGCATGTGCATGTCCCGTAGGTGCAGCCAGAGGCTCCAGCCAGAACTCCCCAAGTGACTGTTGCCCCTTCCTTCCTTCCCTCCCCGCAGTGCCCAGTGCCCCCCCTCGGAAGGTGGAGGTGGAGGTGCTGAACTCGACGGCCATCCAGGTGTTCTGGCGCTCGCCGGTGCCGAGCCGGCAGCACGGCCAGATCCGCGGGTACCAGGTGCACTACGTGCGCATGGAGAACGGGGAGGCGCGGGGGCTGCCCCACATCAAGGACGTCATGCTGGCCGATGCCCAGGTGAGGACTCTGCCCCTGCCCCTCCTGCCAGCCCTGGGGGGTGCTGGGGCCGCCCTGGCTCGTCTCAATGAGTGTAATGGTGGAGGAGGCAGACGAGAACCTGTGACGAGGTGTGTGTTGTGTCTCTGCGGTTCATTTGTGATACCCAGACAAAAGTTACCTGGAAGAGTAGGAACTGCTGCCCCAGCACTGAACTAAAACCCCTCCATCCTCCCTATGTCTGGGAATTCTTTAATTCATGCAAAGGCCACTCTGCAATCTACTAATTTCTCCCACTCTACTTCTTCCTTCATGCTGGCCTGGTAACTTCTGACCTTGTGTGGCTGCTTGCTCAGGGACTCCTTCCTCATGCTGTGTCTCTATCTTTCCCTCCTTTGCCCTCTTGTATTCTCACGTGCCAAACCTCTCTTGTTCTCTGCCCAGTGGGAAACAGATGACACTGCTGAATATGTAAGTAAAATAGTAAAAATCCTCCCATCCTAGTTCTGTCCCTTCCCTTCTCCCGTTTCCTGTTATGGTGTGATCTTTTCCTTTTTTTTTTTTCCTGCAGTGCCTGTGTGCCTGTTTTAGAGCCTGTTGATGGTGTTCCCATGCACTGTCCCCACCCTGTCACTGTGGTCTGTGACCCTCTGTGATCGCTGCATTCCCACAGGGTTTTCCCTTTGGCTCCAAAGGAAAAATGGCTGTGCTGCTCTTCCATGGGGAAGCAGATGGGATCTTGAATTTGGGACTGCCTTGAACAGATCAGAAGCCTAAACTGGTTTGGGTTGGAAGGGACCTTAAAGACTACCTTGTTCCACTCCCTCAATGGGCAGGGACACCTTCCACTGGACAGGGTGCCCAGGTGGGCTGGGCTGCAAACCTCTGTGTCTGGAAAAGGCAGGCTGGGAAGCCTTGGGAGTTCAGAATCCATGAGTCCTGAGCTGTCAGGACATAAACAAACACTTGGTGCCCAAAAGGGCCAAGATTCTTAGAAACTCCTGGATACAAAGCAGTCACTCACTATTGGTGCTTTTACCTTTAAGTTCCTTACAATCAGCCTGGCTGGTTGACATTTGCTATTTCTGCTAAAATGATAAATGCTTTCCATAATCTTGTAGCTACAAAGCAGAAGGAGAAAGCATTTCCTCTTTGGAATGACAGGGTCCAGGACTAAAGTGACTGTATTTGTGTCTCCTGGAGATTGCCAAGTGTCCTAGAGAAGTGAGAGGACTCCTTTTTTATGTTGGGGAAATTGAATCTCATGAAAGGCAAAACCTTTCACCTAAAATCTTAATAAAACTCAGTGGCAGGTCAGCAAGCAGAACAAGTTTTTGACTTCCAGAAGGCAGACCTGTCCTTGTATTCTACAGCTTCCAAACACATTGATCAAAATCCCACAGTTCTGAAGTTCTGCTGTTCCTCTCCCTGCTCAACTTTGGGGAAATAGTTATTTTCAAGACTAACAAATTCTTCCTGAGTGCTGCCCTGAGATTTAATATCGAAAACACAAAGGGGCAGTGAGGGGTGAAGGGAGAGGAAAGCCATAAAAATGCACAATTTTCCCATGTCACACCTTTCTGGGGCCTTGGGGAAAACCCTGCTGCATGTGCTGTCATTCTGGTTGTTCTAGCATGGGTGTTCCTTTTCCAGCACAGCCCTTTGAAGGGCTGGACCCCTCCTGGGAGGGGCTGTTCTCCAGGCCAGTGTTCCAGCAGGAGCTCCTGGGGTGGGAGGCAGGAGTGGGAGCTGGTGGGGCTGGCAGGGAGGGGCTGGGTTTGGGAGGGAGCTTTGGTGTGTGAGCTGAACAATCGGCTGGCACTTTGTGTTTGAGCAATCCCTTCACTATTGTGAAGGCATTAAAAATACCTCTGAGGAGAGAAGAGAGTGGGTAATGGTGAAAAACATGTAATCTCCTTGAAACTGTGAGCCCTCCTCTGAGGCTGCACGGTGGAGAGGAGAGCTTTGAAGGCAACGACAGCATTTGGAGGCTGAAGTGGTTTGTGTGGAGACAGGGAGTGTGTGGGAGGCAGATCTGGAGGAGAACACCTCGAGCAGGGCCCTGCAGAGTCAGGCTGTGTCCACAGAGCTGTGAGTGCCTCATCCTGTGGCTCTCACCCTCCTTGCCACTTCCCGCAGCTCCAGTTGCCCCAGAGTGTCTTGTGCTTTCAGAGTCAGTGTTTTCCTGCATGCTGGAAAAGGGCTGAGACTCCTGCAAGGAGGAGAGATGTGCCCATGTGTGTGGACCTGGGTAGTGACAGGATTTTCCTTTGGAATCCCCCAAACAGGAGATGGTCATTGCTGGGCTCCAGCCCGAGACTTCCTATTCCATCACCGTCGCCGCCTACACCATGAAGGGAGATGGTGCTCGCAGCAAGCCCAAGGTGGTCACCACGAAGGGTGCAGGTGAGAGCCTTTCCTGAGCTCTTGGGATTCACCCCTTTCCTAAAGCCAAGAAGTTCCTTCTCCAGACTCACCTTCTTTTCTCCCACTCCCTTCCTGAAGGACAGACTTGCAACAAGTGCTGTGCTGCCCCGAGGGCAAAATCAGTTCTAGGAAGGCAAGAACCCCTTCACTCCTGGCATGCAGCCCTTACCAAATGTCACAGTTTTGTGCCCAGTGCTGCAGAAAGCTCAGGCACACACCAGAGGCTGAGCTGTAATCATTTGTAATCTCCTGTGCTATGGATTCCAGTGCACCAGCAGCACAGACTCTGCCTGGTCTGGCCCTGGAGAGCCTGTGTGGCTTTGGTGATGGCCCACACAGGCACACAGGGGACAGGAGAACCAGAGCTCTGCTCTTGTGGTGGCAACTTCCAAAGATCTGAAGAGCAGCAGGAGACAGGGGTGGTTTGTCCTCCCACTCTCCTCTTCTCATGTCTGAATATCCATCCCCTGTGCTCAGGACTAGCAGAGGGAGAAGCACTGACAGTATTGACCTTTCCTGGCTCACATTTCGGGGACCTGGGCCATGCCTGCACATACCCAGGCTCGTCCCTCCTTTGACCTTCCTGGCACAGTCCCTGCCAGCCTCAGTACAGACACTGGTGCCAAGCCAGGATGGCAGGGCCTGCACAGAGGAATGACAAAGGGCAACAGGGTGGCCCTTGCTCCCCCAAACAGTTGTGCTGCAGGCAGAAAGGACAGGCACACACATCACCTGCCCTCTCACCATCTGAGGGTTCTGCTCTCATGACTCTGCTGGATGGAAGGCCTTTGTGCAGTGGAGGAAGACCTGGAGCTCTCCCTCACCCAGCCCATCTCTTGTTTACTGTGGTTGCCTTCTTTCATCCCATTTTGCTCATGCTCTTTCTTTTGTTCCTGCTTCAAGTGAGGGTCATTTCTGTCTGTAACTCCCCAGCCCTGGCAATCTGCTTGTTCTCTTCTCAGTTCTGGGGCTGTTGTCTTCACCCTGCCTGTACCAGCTGCATAAACTTACATCATCCCTTGTTTCTGCAACACTGCTCTGCCTCAGCAGGGATCTAAGGCCTCTGCCAGCACTGCAGAATTAACCTGGAAACCCCTGTCCATGCTCCAGAGGCACCTCAGGTGCTCAGCCCAGTGCTCAGGACAGAGGGCTTGGAAGCCCTTCCTGGCATACACAGGGCTGGAGCTGCCAGTGCCCTCCCTGCCCTTGCCTTTCCCATCTCCATCTCATTTTATGGCCTTGTTTAGACAAGGGGGAAGGATTTCAGCCTTTCCCTCCCCTCTTGCCTGTCCTACCCAGTTCAGAGACTGCAGAAGGAGGTTACTTTCCGGGACACAGCTCCTGCAGATGTTCCATTTGGTGTCAGCTCTCAGGCTCCTGTGCTCACCCCTCACCATTGCACTGTCACAACCCTCTTCCTTCACTCACCCTCTTCTTCCCCTCCAGCCCATGTGTCTTCTCACCTCACTAGTTCCCTGGTTCTCTCCTCTCCTTTCCTTCTTCCCAAGGCTCTCCAACCTTTCCCTTTTCCTCTCTCAGAGGCTTTCTCTGTGCCTTGCTCCCTTGTCACTCTCTCTTGTCACACTCCTTCATCTCTCCCCATTAGGATTTGCAGTGCAGGTGATCAGTCACAGAGGGATGTTTTCTCCACCACATCAGCTATTACCCAAAACTCAATTTCCCCCAACCTGAAATAGCTATTTAAAAAAAAATTCCAAATGGCTCTGTAACATTCTTCCCTTCTTTGCAGTGTTGAGTCAATACTCCTTCTGAGAGGAGAGATCTCTTTCTTTATCATTCAGGGCTGGGGGCTGAATTTAAATACAGTAATACATCCAATTTTCTCCTTTACTGTCCAAACCAATTGCAAAATAAAACACTTCCCCCTCTTTGTGCTTTCTTCTCACCTTCTTTCCAAACAATATTTGTTGTGCAGATGTAATATTTTCAAGCTCAGCTGATTATAGTAACATTTGTGATAAAAACTGAAACATAAAGGTAATGGCGTTGTTTTTCTCTTTAATGTGTTCCTTAGGCATTCCCAAGGGAGGAGGGTGGTTCTCCCAGCTCTGTCCCTGCCATTCTCTGGCAGTTTGGAAGGGATAAAGCCTTTGTTTCAGGTTCAGCCCCTCAGCCTCGTGTTCAGGTGTCAGTGGAGGCAGCAGGCAGAGGGTTCCCCAGCACAGGCTCCTTCCTGCTGCCTCCATGAGCCCCAGCAGCACCCCAGCCCTCGTGCCCCAGGAGCAGGATGGGGTCTCTCCCAACTGCATTCTCCCTCCTGAGAAATACCAAGGCAGAGAGAAGGAAATTACATCTCTGATGGTGGAGCTGAGTGTCAATGATGCGTGAGCTGCTGGAATTAATGCTCTGCTTTCTCTGCCTTTGGGAACCTCTGGGCCTGCACGTGTCATTTAACGGTGGCTGTGGCTTGCTTGGCAGTCAGGCAGTGCCAGGGCTCATTAGGCAGAGACAGGGCACTGCTGAGCTCCCCAAATCCCCCCAGATGTGGAGGAGCTCCCTGGCAGGTTAAGGAGAAGCTCCCTGGAAACACACTAACCCTCAGAGGGCTTCTTGCTTCCTCTGGAGGAGAGGAACTGCACAGAGGGAGCAGCAGCTCTCTCTGCCCTCTGCCTCACACAGATTCTGGGCTCTGCACTCTCTGTGCTTCCTTCTGTGCCCAAGTGGGCAATGAGCTGCGTGCCAGCCTCGCTGAGCTGGCCCTGTGCCTGCTGCTCAGGACCTGGGGCTGCCCAGACTTCCTTCCCATCCTTCATTACTTCACCCTCAACTCCTCTGGACTTCCCAGCCTGAGCCAATCTGTTCCAGTCTCTTTCTGCATGAATTGGGCTGTGTAATGGAGAGAGACAGTGGACAGGACTTTGGGGACTCCAGGTTTGATTTTCCCTGTTCTGGGAAGCAACTGGGGCAGGAGGATGGGAGTCAGCACTCCTGAGTTAGTTCTTCCCAGTGCTGGAAGGGCGTGTGGTCCAGGGATATGGGAGGAGCTGTGCACATCTTTCCATCCTGAGCATAGGGAAGAAAAGAAATCCAGGAATGTGGCAGTACCTCACAGCTGACACATTAGCAAACTCGTCATTTCCTGAATGGATGGAGCCCATCCACCTGCACGGGGTGTGTGGCAGCAGCTTGGCTTTGAAGGGAACACACCAAGGAACACAGAGCCCAGCTGGAAGGTTGCCACTGACTCGAGGACCCTTCTGCTGCTGTTTCCTCTCCCTTTGTCCTGCCTCTGGCTGAAGGTGTCTCTGTTCTCTCTCGCAGTCCCAGGAAAGCCCATCCTGTCCGTGCACCAGACAGAGGAGAACACTCTGCTGGTGAAGTGGGAGCCTCCCCTGGACGCGGAGGGCCAGGTGCTGGGCTACCGGCTGCAGTTCGGCCGCAAGGACGTCGCCCCCCTGGCCACGCTGGAGTTCTCGGCGCAGGAGGACCAGTACACGGCCCCCAGCATCCACAAGGGCGCCACGTACGTGTTCAAGCTGGCCGTGAAGAGCCGCGCTGGCTTCGGGGAGGAGGCCGTGCAGGAGCTCACCACCCCCGAGGACATCCCCAAGGGCTACCCCCAGATCCTGGAGGCCAGCAACGTGAGCGCCGTTTCGGTGCAGTTCGGTTGGCTGCCCCCGGTGCTGGCCGAGCGCAACGGCGCCATCACCAAGTACACCGTGGCCTACCGGGAAGCCGGTTCTCCCGGCAACCTGCTGGAGAAGGACCTGCCCCCCTCCCCAGAGAACTCCTACACCCTCAACGGCCTCAAACCCAACACCGCCTATGACGTTAAAATCCGTGCCCACACCAGTAAGGGCCCCGGGCCCTACAGCCCCACCGTCCAGTATCGGACGTTCCAGCTGGACCAAGGTAGGACTCACCGGTTTCTCCTCCCTCTCTCCCCTTGTGTCCGGGGCTGGTGCCAGGAGGCAAGAGAGCTGGAGAGGTCAGGCCAGGCTCAGCCAGGCTCGTGAGTAAGTGCAAAGCACTCTGGTGTCACACTCAGTCCCTCCGCTCCTCTCTGCCTTGTGCCAGGTAAGTCCCTTTTACCGCTTTCTTCTAAGTTAAGTCCGGACACCTTCTGTCGCTGGCACCTGAGGGGGGCCAGTCGCTGTACAGGTGGGAAGAGCATTTTCTTCAGCTTTTGCAAACAGCCAAAATTAAAGAGAAGAATCAAAAAAACACCTCAAACTGTGAGCTGGGATGGGTTTCCTCACCTGAGCATGCTCAGCCAGCCAGCACCTCGTTCCTGCAGCAGCCACCCAGGCCCAAGAGTGTGGGGGCAAAGCCACGTGCCCTCCCTGGGGTTAGGCAAGGGGACAGGGAGCACTGGGAGATGGACCTTGGCAAAACTCAAGCACAGTGTGGAGGAGGGAACAATCACTTCCATTCCTGCAGCCGCAGCCAGACCCAGCCTGGCAGGGCTTACTTCCAGCACCTGACATTCTTTCCTTCTCTTTCCTGCTCTTCCTTCCCTCTGTTGCCTTTTCTTCTCCTTTCTCCCCTTCCTCCTCACTTTTTTCTCCGCAGTTTTACCCAAGAACTTCAAGGTGAAGATGGTGACAAAGACATCTGTTCTTTTGAGCTGGGAGTTCCCTGAGAACTACAACTCTCCCACCCCATACAAGGTAAGTGGAATGCAGGAGTCAGATCTGTGTTTCTTCCCAGTCTCCTGGAAGCTTTACCTGTTGGGTTGAATAAGAGGTTGTAGGATATGGATGTGGGCTGGCAGTGGTTAATCCCTGCTGTGTGTCTGTGGAGCTGAGTGCCCTGTGTTCCCTGCAAACCCAAGGGGTGGGGAGGAGGAGCAGTGCAGCTGTTGGAGCAGTGTCAGCCTTGCTCCTGGAACAACCCCTTCCCTCCCACAGATCCAGTACAATGGGCTGCACGTCGACGTGGACGGACGCACCACCAAGAAGCTCATCACCCACCTGAGGCCTCGCACCTTCTACAACTTTGTGCTGATGAACCAGGGCAACAGCATGGGGGGGCTGCAGCAGAACGTGGCTGCCTGGACTGCTGCTGACATGCTGTCCAGGAAGCCAGAGGTGACCCACAAGCCTGATGCTGATGGCAACGTGGTGGTGATTCTCCCTGACGTGAAGAGCTCTGTGCCTGTCCAGTAGGTTCCTGTTAAACTGCAGGGAGGGTGTTCAGCTGATGTTTTTGGGAATCAGGCCTGATGGCTGGAGACCACAGTACCAACCCACAAGGGCAGTGCCAGGGGCTTGTTTCCTGTGTTTTCAACCTTCCTGACTGTTGCCTTTTGGAGGTGCTTCCCAGAGCTAAGAGGGAAAACCAAAGAAATGCAAAGGGAATGCGTAAGGAGAGGTGTGGTGGGGCTGCCACTGGATCCAGCTCCTTCCAGGAATAGCAACTCTGCTAAACTAAAAATAAGGGGTTTGCTGGGTTGAGCCAGTGGGGCAGTTTAGGCAAACCTACATCAGTGTGTGCCACTCTCTTCTGTGGTTTGTGGAAGGAGATTAATTCCTTTTACTTCTATTTCTTCTGATTATTCCCAACTCTTAGGGCTTTCTACATTGTGGTGGTGCCTCTGAGGAAGTCCCGGGGAGGGCAGTTCCTTAACCCCTTGGGCAGCCCTGAGGAGATGGACCTGGAGGAGGTGAGTGTGGGTGAACCTGGAGCCAGCTGTGAGGAGAGAGCAAACATCTGTAATGGGTGGGATGGTGAGCTGGGAGGGGGCTTTTGAGGTGCTTGTTCTCCCAATGCAGAGTAGCCAAGGGTGGGCAGCCTGAGGGGTGGTTTGGCTCTTCTTGCTGCCATTCCCAGGCTCACCCTGCCCCTCTGCCCCCACAGCTGGTGCAGCCCAGGGTGGGCAGTCTGAGGGGTGGTTTGGCTCTCCTTGCTGCCATTCCCGGGCTCACCCTGTCCCTCTGCCCTGAGCAGCCAGGGGTGGGAAGTCTGAGGGGTGGTTTGGCTCTCCTTGTTGCCCATTCCCAGGCTCACCCTGTCCCTCTGCCCCCGCAGCTGGTGCAGGACATCGCGCGGCTGCGGCGCCGGAGCCTGCGGCACTCGCGGCAGCTGGACCTGCCCCGGCCCTACATCGCCGCGCGGTTCCGCTCCCTCCCGTCCCACTTCGTGCTGGGGGACATGAAGCACTACGACAACTTTGAGAACAGAGCCCTGGAGCCAGGGCAGAGATACGTCCTCTTCATCCTGGCAGTGCTGCAGGAGCCTGAGGCCGTAAGTTGTGCCCCTCTGCTCTGCAGGGACGAGGCTTCACCTCGAATACTGTGGGAAGGTTTGGTCACCACAACGTAAAAAAGATATTAAGCAATTAGAGAGTGTCCAAAGGAGGGCAGCGAAGGTGGGGAGGGGCCTGCAAGGGAAGAGTCTGAGGGCACTGAGGGCACTCGGTGTGTTCAGCTGGAGAAGAAGAGACTGAGGGGAGACCTCATTGCAGGAACCGCTTCCTCATCAGGGGCAGAGGAGGGGCAGGCTCTGAGCTCTGCTCTGTGGGACCAGGGACAGCACCCAGGGAATGGCCTGGACTTGTGTTAGGAGAGGTTTGGGTGGGATATTAGAAAGAGGTTCTTTTCCCAGAGCGTGGTGGGCACTGACCAGGCTCCCCAGGGCAGTGGGCACAGCCCCGAGGCTGCCAGAGCTCCAGGAGTGATTGGATGATCCTCTCAGGCACAAGGTGTGACTCTTGGGGATGGTTCAGTGCAGGGCCAGGAGCTGGACTGGATGATCCTTGTGGGTCCCTTCCAGCTCAGCATATTCTGGGATTCTGTGAAGTGCTGCCTGCTTTCCCCTGCCCTCTCCAGATCCTTGTGCCCCACATCCCCATCATGGACCAGAGGCAGCAGCTGCTCCCATGGGAGCTGCCAAGTAGCTCTGCTGCCCTCCTGGCATTCCCCAGAAATTTCTCCCAGCAGATCCTTGATTTTTTTTCTTTGTAAAGACCTTTCACTCCAGCTGTGAAGCTTTTGGATGTGGCTCTTGGAGCTGTTGGTGCTTGTTCCTGCATTAAACAACTGTGCCCTGCCAAGCAGTCAGGCCAGTGACACGAGCAGCAATGGTTTTATTTTCCCAGTCTTCATGGGCAGGACTTGTACACTGAACCATCCCCTCAGGGCTGCACTCGAGTTCAGAGAGCCCTAGGTCAGATCCTTTCCCTTTAAAGGATGTCCTTCCATTGCTCAGAGCAATGACCCCAAACCTCTTGCTCTGAGAGCACATCACACCCCTGGTCATTGCTGAATTCCCCACCAAGCACAGAGGGGAGCATTTTCTTATGGAAAACTGCATGTGCTCTCTACCACTCCAACACCACTGCTGCTCTCACTGGGGCTGTGTTTGGCTTTAGGAAAACAACTGGTTTAATATTTACCTGCCTCCTCCCTCATTCACAATGGGAAACAACCTAATACTTTGTTGTTTTTAAATCCCCCTGTGGAATTGTAGCAGGGAGCTATTGGAAATTAAGGGTTTTCAGAGGGTTTTTTCCCCAATAAATATTTAGTTGTGTACTTGATATTAAAGGATTAGGCTGACACGCTTCTGAATGGGTTTCTCAATCGGATTACTGCAGCTTGTGGTAATTTCTGCTTTAGAACAAGGTGCTGCAGCCTCGCTCCCAGCAGCTGGATCCACAGCAGCTCCCCAGAATGGAGCAGTGTTCCAGTCTGCTCAGAGCTGAGGGAGTTCAGGCACCTGTTCTTGTCCTGTCCCTGGCTCCTCTCCCAAACTAGCCATGCCACTTCTCTGTGCTCTTCAGTTCCTGGAGGTTCTCTGCAAGGTGGGAATGCATCCTCCCTGGAATGAGGGGATTGTAGAGCTCCTGAGAACAAGCAATGGCCTCTAGTCAGGATTCTGATTCCTCTGATTCTTCTGGAGAGCCCAGCTCACTGCAGAGAGAACAGAGCATACTGCATTTTATTAATTTATATTTAATTGTAGGGGTGATTTTTTTCAGTCACAAGACCAAGTGTTAATTCTTGTTTTAATCCCTTCCCTCGTGCTCTGTAATCCATCTGACTGTCAAAATCCAGATGGTTACACGAGAGTTTGGAGAAAGTGTTGTGTTTGTGGCAGTGGTGAGGCCCCAAAGGTGTGGTGAAACAGAGGTGCAGTCAACTGGTTCTCCTAAAACACCTTTCTGGCTCCAACATGGGCTGAGCCACAGGCCCACACAGGCTACAGCCCCACGTGAATGTGATCCCCCAGTGCTCTGTCTCACCTGGAGCACAGGAGGAGGAAGACACCTGTCATATGAGTCTTCCCCCTGAGGGGCACTGAACAGGCTCCCCAGGGCTGCCAGAGCTCAGAGAGCTTTTAGACGGAGCTCTCAGGAGTAGGGTGGGACCATTGGGGTGTCTGTGCAGGGCCAGGCACTGGACAGGTGATCCTTGGGGGTCCCTTGCAGCTCAGGACATTCCATGATGTGGGTGCTCACAGACAAGGGTGTTTTCTCTAGGTTGAAGAGGACATTTTCCCTGTTACTATTTGGTTTGTGCTGCAAAGAGCTCACATCCTCTCTAGCAGTTTCTCCTGTGGCATTCTGGGTGCTTGCCCACTGTTCTCAGTCCCCATTCCATCTCTGAGCTGTGCTCCGCCACCTTTTGTGTCCTCCAGACCTTTGCTGCGAGTCCCTTCTCCGACCCCATCCAGCTGGACAACCCTGACCCTCAGCCCATCATCGATGGAGAGGAAGGACTCATCTGGGTCATTGGGCCCGTCCTGGCCGTCGTCTTCATCATCTGCATCGTCATCGCCATCCTGCTCTACAAAAAGTAAGAGCTGCTCATTGCCAGGGCTGAGCCCCTGCTGAGTGTCCCCAGCTCTGGTGTCCAAAGGGAATTTCCTCCCTGGCCTTGTCGAGGTCAGCTCAGGGAAATCCCTCCACTGGTACCAGAGAGAGGAGCCTGAGGCACAGTGGAGTGGGAGGGTCTGCCTGGCACAGGAGGGTTGCAGGACTTGCTGCTTCAGCCCCTACCCCGTGGCACTCTCAGGAGGGCTGTGCTTGTCCCACAGACACAAGTGCAGTGAGTGGGTCAGCACCCTTGCCTGCCTCCTGCAGAATTGCTGCTCAGCCTCAGGCCCCTCTTTCCATGGGAGTGGGCACAGTGAGGGGCATGCAGGGAAGGCACCTTTGAGCTGTGGCTCAGCAGAGACCTCCACTGCTCTCAAACTGGTTTTCTGCTGGAGTTGGGAGGCAAGAGCCAGTGAGTCTGCAGGAGAGAGGAGGGAACGACCTCTAGAAGTGTCTCCCTTTTCCTTGGCTTTCTGAGCAGCTCATGGTGTGTGGATGAGAACTGGGGATCCCTTGAGCACACACTGTGCAATGGAAGGGGACAGGAAGGGAAGCAGGAGCTGAGCAAATAAATAATGGCAGCAGTGGCCAAGAAAAGGCTGTCCTTAGCTGGGACATCTCATAGCCAGAATGGAGGGAGCTCTCTGAGCCCTGTCCCATCTCTGAACTGCATCCCAGCAGCTGTGGAGCTGCTCTGGGCTGAGGGACTCAGGAAGTCATTGTTGGTGTTCACTAGCTCTGATCTGTCTGGGTGATCTTTGCTGGTCTCACCTTCCACCTGTTCTGTTAGGGTTAGAGCTGAGCAAATTCTTCCCTTTTCCTCTGCAAGTCCTTTCTAACCTGAACATTTGTCTTGTCTTCTCTCCACTTACTGCTTTCCTGGACAGCAAGCCAGACAGGTAAGAGCACCAGATTTGCCATTTATTCAGGTTCTTCCTTGCTGTGTGTTAAGCAGTGTTTGCTGTCTGTGATGTTGGGGCTCTGTTCCTACTCTGTTCTTACAGAAAGCCTCTGTCAGAGTGGCATGGGACCATGTTTGAATTGGGGCAGAAAAAGGAAAGCAAGCCCAGCTTTCTCCTGCCTGCCCATTCCTGATTATAACAGCCCTTTCTCAGCCTGAGCAGCAGGGACAGTAAACGGCTCATAAAGTGGTGGCTTAATGGAGCAGAGAAACACTCATTTGTGTGGCAGTCAGAGGTGAAAGTGGGTTTTCTCTCTGTCTGGCTGCTCCATACAGGCTGTCCCTGAGCTACTGGAACTCCAACTGGAAGCAGCATCTCCCCAGCTGAGCTGTCCTCAGCCCATTGCAGAAGCTGCTCTTGCCCCCTCAGCCAAGGCCTTCTAACAGAGCCTGTTTATGGCTGCAGAAATGAGACATTTCCAAAGCTGGGAGAGCTTAGTCTGGAAGTAACTGATGGGTTCAGTCCATGAACTATTAACAGCAGTTTCAGAACTGTGGCAAAAATAAACTCCTCCCAAACTGCAGAGTGGTGTCATCCCAAACTGCTGCCCCATGCAGTGCTGGCAGGGCTCATGCCACTTCTTCTGGCTATTCAGGACATCCAGAGACAGCTAAAAATGTCCCCAGTAACCTCCTCTCTGCCTAAGTAGCTGCCATTACTGCTGCAGGCAAATTATTGAAGGCTCTTGTGTGCCCTAAGCAGGAGAGGTGAGAGTTCCACAGCCACCTTGCTGGTGGGGCTGGCACCACATTCCCAGGCCTCAGGGTGTGGGTCCGTGTGCTCTGCTCACTGGAGGAGTTCTGTTCCCAGCAGCTCATCACTGTTCCCTTGCCAGAGGTTATCACAGCTTTAGATCAGCACTGGGCTTTGCTTCCAAATTCTTTTCAAGGAGAATGAGCCAGGTCAGCAAAGACTTTCCAACTGCCTCAGCTAACCTAACCCATTTGGAGTAAAATATATTAGGAAGCACTTCCATGTGCAGCTCAGCTGGCAGGTTGGAGGAGGCTTCAGGTTCTGGCAAGGAGGGCAGGTGGATCTCAGCAGGCACAGCTGTGCTGGGAGAGGATGTAGACACACTGTTTGTTGAACCCAAATTTTTAGGGTTCTGCAGTTCAAAAAAGATTGAAAACCACTGCTCCAACCTCTCTGTCTGCAGCAAGGCAGCTCTGAGAGCTCCTAAACAAGCCAACAGCAATATCAGTGCTTTGTGTCCAAGGTCACAGCCAGGAGGTTCTGTACTTTTCCAAATGATTCTGTTGGCTCTGGTTCCTCCAGGCTGGAAATGGCTTGGCCAGAGTTGGAGGGTTTTTGCTTGCAGAGCTCTGCAGAGTTCAGGGCAGGCTGCTCTGAGCAGGCAGGCTGGGGGAGTGAGTTCACAGCTGCTCCTGTGAGAAGGGGAAACTTCCAGACTTGCCTGAAAGCTGCTGAGGGGCTGCTGGACCCTCGTAAACCCCTCAAATGGCAGCACTGACAAACCTTCCAAACCTCATCCCTTTTCTGATGCAATTTATGTACTTACACCCTTGGCTTCACCTTTGATTTTTGGTGGGAGCTTTGCTCAGGTCTGAACATCAGTAGCTGAGAAAACTACAAGGCACCCCAAGGCCCATAATAAGCTAAGCTGCTTTGTCTTTCTGCTTTTTCCCTTTCTTTTTTGCTTTGTTTCAAAGCAAACGGAAGGACTCGGAGCCGCGGACGAAGTGCCTGCTGAACAACGCGGAGATCGCGCCCCACCACCCCAAGGACCCCGTGGAGATGAGACGCATCAACTTCCAGACCCCAGGTAACAGCTGCTGCCCAGCCTTGCCAGGGAAGGCAGGAGTGGAGCACCTGCCCCTTCCTCCCCCTTCCTGTGCCCCAGGGCAGCTGCTGCCCTGCCTGGAGCCCCCGTGCTGCCCTGGGAGCCCCGAGCCTTGTCTGTGCTGGGGGGCATTGCTGAAAGAAACCCCTCCTGGGAACTCCAGGGCCCTGGCACAGGCTCTACCCAGTGCTGGCAAGGCAGGAAGAAGGGTTTTCCTGGATTCCCAGAGAAATGGGTGCATTCTGGGCTAAGCACACAGCTACAAGAGCTGTGGCTGTGCCAAACGTGCCAGAGCACCAGTGCTGCCCCGTGCTTCACTCTGGGAGCTCCTGGGGTGGTGAGATGGGGCATGGCAGACTGCCCAGCACCCAGAGCTCCAGCCACGTCTGGAACTGGTGCTTTCTGGTGCCAAAGCACTCCTGTTGGGAGCCAGGCCTGCCCGTGGGCTGTGCAGGGAGAAGGGTGGCTGGTTGCTTGGTGCAGACGAGGCACCATCTCCTTGCTTGGTGCAGACACTGGCATGGAATCCCAGACTGGGATTGGGAGGGACCTTAAAGCTCATCCAGTGCCACCCCCTGCCATGGGCAGGCACACCTCCCACCAGCCCAGGGTGCCCCAAGCCCTGTCCAACCTGGCCTGGGACACTCCCAGGGCTGGGGCAGCCACAGCTCCTCTGGGCAGCCTGGCCCTGGGAGTGGATGAAGGCACTGAGTTCCTGGGCAGGGAGACTCCCTGCACCCTCCTGCCCAGACACACGTGTCCCCATGCCCATGCATGTGTGGGCTGCCTGCCTGGCACCTCTGCAGAGCCTCCACTGGCACGACCTGGGCACGGCCTCGCACACACCAGTGCCTGTCCACACCTCTGCCCCCCAGTTCCTGGTGCTTGAGGATTTGGAAGGGAATTTATTGTGCTTTTGGGGGGCTGGCTGTTGTTTTCAGTTCATTTGTATTTTTATTTTGCTGTTTTGTGCTTGTTAATGATGTTTCTGTAGCTGCTGTTTGCCCATCCCAGTCCTGTCCTTAGCCTTGTCCGAGTTTCCTTGGGGTGAGGTTGGCTGTGGGTACCCAGAGGGCAGGGGGCACTGGGGAGGCACCAAGGCAGCTCTGAGCTGAGGGATCCACATCAAAATGAGTTAGGAACAACCAGCTGGGATCAGCCCAAGCTTAGGAATGACTGGGAATTTCTCCCTGTGCCACAGGAGTCAGCTAAGGGTGCTCCCATCAGATGGTGGGACTGATGGATGAGTGAGTCCCCACTGGTTGGTCATGTTGTGCCTCTCAATTCTGGCTCTGAGAGGCTTGTGAAGGCAGCTGAGATGTGCAAAGCTGCATTAGGTTCTGCAGATCCCAGAGGCACTGGCTGTGTCCAGTCTGGCTTCAGGAAGATGCTGCCATTTCCTTTCCAAGTTTATCTGACCACGGAGTTGACCTGCCTGGTTTATTCTGCTCCATAATTTGTTAAGCAGTAAAAGGTTTTCAAGGATTCAGGAGAGTTGTCACCTGCCTCTCACAGAATTTGCAAACTGTTGGGTGAAGATGGAAGTGGATGGAGAAATCAGCTTGGAGTTCCTTGGTGGTGGTGATGGAGAGGTTGTGGTGCAGTTTGCAGGGGAAGGCTGCACAGGTCCTGTCTGAATTAAAGGCATTTAAATTCAATTTACTGTGCTTCAGGAGGGGCTTGTAGGCTCTTCTCCAGCCAAGTGACCCCAGGGAGAATCTCCGTTGTGTCCCCATTAGTGAAACAGGGGGATGAGGGAATGAGCAACTCAGAGAGGGGAAAGCATAACATGTCTTAGACATCCTGTCCTAGGCTAATCAGCACAAAAAATACCGTTCTTTTCCTCTTTAGATTTATGTTGGTTTTGTTTTTTTTTTTTAATTAGCATGAAATTTTTACAAAAGTGTATCTTTTATTTATTTATTTTTTACTGTTTTCTGCAGATTCTGGTCTGAGCAGCCCTCTCAGTGACCCTGAGTTTGACTTGGAAAGTTAGTTCCTGTGTGTTTTTGTTCCTGTTGGGTTCATTTTTCCCCCCTCCCATTATTATTTTCTCTTCTGTCACTTTCCTTTCCAATTCTTGTTCCGTTCCTGTTACTATTTTTTGGGTTCTTGCCGAATTCTCTGTGTTCCCGCAGTGTTTGCCCATCTCATCCCTGTTCTGTGCCATCTGTTTGTCTGAGCTGCGCTTCCAGTTTTACAGTACCCAGGGCAGGCTGGGCAGGGCAGGGGCAGCAGGGCAGGGGCAGCAGGAGGTGCCACCCGTGGTGCCACCAGGGCCACTCTCCAGCTCTGCTGTGTCTCTGCTGTCCCAGGAGGAGGGCTCTGCTCTCCAGGCCGCCTGTCCCCCCCTGTGGAAGGTGTTTTGTGGCTCCATGTCCCCATTCTCGTCCCTGGTGTGACCTGGGGCTGTGTGTGCTTTGCTGTTCATGTTTGCAGTGCAGGGACAGGGCCCTGCAAAGAGCCACACAGGCACCTTTGCATGTCAGATGAGGAAAAGGGCTGTGCCCATCTGTGGCAGGTGTCTTGGCACCAGCTTGTCCCAGGGGCACGGAGAGCAGAGGCCACTCCAGCCCTGGGTTCTCCCAGTGCCATCAGCCCTGGGGGTGCTGTGGGATAAGTGGGCTCTGCCCCTGGAACAGATGTTGGGTGACGTTTCTGGTGAGTTGGCTGATGCACAGAGAATCAAGTCTTTTGTGATAAGATTAGAGGGATTCAAGTGATTGAAATGTTAGATGAGACTGGCTCAGAAGGACTTCATCCCATTAGGAGCCAAGATCCCAGCCTTGCTGGGTGCTTTGGGCTCCATTTTTTTCAGGTTTTTTTTAATACTGAGCAGGGAAATAGATGTGGGGTTTCAGCTGAGGGGTCACAGATGCTGCTTGTGCTTGGAGATGCAAAGGCTGGGATGTTTTCCTGAATAATTCAGTCCACTACTGGTCTCTCTGGTATGGAATGCTGCTGTCACTGTTGTCCCAGTTTGCTGCCACCTCTCCTCGATGCCCTTGTTGTAACAGAGTGTGTATTTTCCTGGCTCCCTGGCTGAGTTCCCTGCAGGAGCCAAGAGGCCACTGAGCAGAGCAACCTGTGAGCCATTTCCCTTCATCCCTTACAATGAGCTGTTGAGTCAAAGCAGAGAGAGCTGCTCTGCTGACACAGCAGCAGGGCTGGTGCCACTGCACGTGCTCCTGCCTTGTTTAATACCAGACTCTTGGATCTTAATGGAACCCCCATGCACTGGGCATTTTGACCAGGGAAGTGTTTAGCACTGCAAAGGTTTCCAGTCTTCTTTTATTCTAAAAAGCCCTAGAAATAATCCCACAAGGAGATTCTGTCCTTAACAGCAGCAAAACAAGGCGAGTTCCCTCGTGCTCCCAGCCAGTGCTGGGCACAGGAGGTTGGAGGGGCAGCAGGATGTTCCCCACCAAAAGGCAGAGCTGCTTTTCAGGAGCTGTTCACACTGAGGATTTTTTCTGGAGCTTTTATGAAGGAAACTTGTGAAATTCCTTCAAGAGGAATGCGGCTCCTTGTTCCAGATTGGCACAGTGGGCCTTTCCCATGCAGCCCACGGGCTCAGGAGGAGTGACACATGTTGCTCCAGGACTTCTGAGCCAAGGAGAGTCTGAGGTTTTTTCTTGCTCATTATTACTGGAGTTTCTGAGTGTTTATGTTTTCCTTTTGATCTGGGTGTCCATCACTTGGGATTTCATGTCCAGTGCTGTGTTTCTCAGCACATAATCTCTGGCTTTGTGGAGTCAGGAGGTGGCAGCTGCCTGGGGGAAGGAGGCAGTGACCCCCAGGGATCTGGAAACATGACTGAGGTGCCAAGAGTTGCTTTGGGTAGGGTTTGGCTCTTCTCTAGTGCTCCAGTTCATGGTGTGTTCAGTGCCCTCCTCAGCTTTCCCTTCCAGGGGCAGGACAGACCCTGAGGGAAGTGTTGATGGTGTTAAGCTGGTTTGGTCTCTGATTTGGAACATCTCATCCCATACAGACATAAAGAGGACCAGCTTCTCCCAACCCCTGGCCCCCATTGGTGCTGTGGTGGAGGCCTGGACTGGGCAGCAGCACCTCCCTCCCTCCAGGGGAGAAATCCTTCTCCAGCTGCAGCGAGACAGGACAGCAAGACATGAACTGGGAGCTTTTCCTTCAGGAGCCAGGAGAGGCTTCCTGCCCTGATCCCCTAATTCTAGCAGACTAGCATGGAGCCAGTGCAGCCTCAAGAGTTCGTTGGGATTATTTTTGTGAGCTTTTTTGGTCTGTTTTCTCCCCTTCTATTTTCAGACAAATTTCTTTGTGCTGAAAATAGATGTCCCGTTAGCTGAGGAAAAGCCTGTCCCAGTGTGACTGACTCTCCCTGTGCCCAGGCATGGGGAGGCAGCACCTCTCCCAAGCCACTGTAAAACTGAGGATGTCATGCTTGCTTTGCCATCTCTGTGCTGAGTTTTCAGAGTATCTGACCATGCTGCTGCCACCGCCGCTGCTTTGTCACCCACCAACACCCACGGGGCTCGAAATTCTCCCTGGCTTCCATCTCCCCTCCACTCCTGTCCTTCTCATTGGGGCACTGCCCAGGGCTTCTCACCATGCTGCTCTCCCAGCCCTCCAGAGTGGCATTGGCTGGCAGACAGCATGGGAAGCCCTTGGGAAAACATAATCCAATGCAGATGAGCAGAGCACGGAGCGCTTTTCCACCTGGTGTGTAGGGCAGCCATTTGAGGTGACAGGAAGGGACAGGTCCCTGCTCTTCCCAGAGCTCCAGCTGCCCCTTCCAGAGCAGGATGTGCCAATTCCAGGCTGAGAGCCGAGTCAACTGTGGCTGCTCACCCTGTGGGTGGCTGAGGTGTGCTCCAGTCTGCCCAGTCTGCCCAGCAGGACCCCAGTGTGGCTTGGAGAGGATCCCTGAGTTCCCTGGCAGCTCTGCCTGCCTCGATACCACAGTGCTGGGGAGGATGGCAGGGGCAGCAGCTGTGCCAGGTCAGGAGGCATCAGGCTCTGCAGCAGATTGTTCCAGTGCCCTGCCAGAGAAGGGGCCAGAGGATTTCCTGCCTCTCCATCCCGAAAGGTGCCGACATTCCCAGCAGAGCCTGGATGGTTGGCACAGCCTGGAGTGGTGGGAGGGAGGGCTGTGCTGTAGGAGGAACATCATCCACTAGCCATGAGTGGGAAGAGGAGCCAGTGCTTGGGGTTTCCATGCCAGGCTGCTCCCTGGAATGGTGGAGGGCAGACCTCAGACTGAGAACTTACAGAGCCGATGTTGTGCAAAGGACAACCCAGAGAGTCCTTGAGGTTGGAAAAGACCTTAAAGATCATCAAGTCCAGTTCCTGAAAAGCCTCCCCTGCTTCCCCACATCTGCATCCTCCCATGCCCTCCCCACATGCCCATGGTTGGCTGGACCCTGCCCCTTCCCCCTGTTCCTGTTGAGCTGGTTCCTGGGCCCGGCTGTGCCATTTGCTGCGTAGGATCCTCTGGCAGCGTTTGCTCATTCCAAGTCCACTATTGGAATCGCTAACACGCATCTGCTCTTCGGATTTTCCTTTTTGTTTTGCTCTGATTTGCACATTGAAAATGGGGCCATCATGGGAACACTCTCATTTTACTGTTATTTTTTTTATTTCCTTGATTTTTGTTTTTTTTACTTCCAAGGACACAATTTCGAGCCCTGAATTCTTCTCTTCTAACCTCCCTACTTTCATTGCAGATCTTACATTGTAATTTATTTTCTTTTCTTGTTTCTTCTTTCTTATGAACTGCGCAACGGTTGGGAATTTTAGTTGTTATTAAATGAGATTATTTTCCTGCTGTCTTGTCTTTTAGGTATGCTCAGCCACCCACCCATCCCCGTTTCCGAGCTGGCTGAACACACAGAGCATCTCAAAGCTAATGATAACCTGAAATTATCCCAAGAGTATGAGGTATGAGCAAGAGTGAGTGCTGTGCTTGGGTTTGCAGAGCCAGGAATGAGGGAATTCAGGCAGGCCTTCGTCCAGATAAACTTAGCTTTGTTAGAAGTGTCTGGTTAGTTGAAATTTAAAATTTTTCTGTGATTGGAAATTAATTACTTAGTGCTTTTCTGGATTCAATTCCAGATCCAAGGTTTGGGCCATGAGCTGCTCCTGCCCAGTGAGCAGGCGCTGAGCTCCCCTGGAGAAGGGGAATGCAGCTCTGGAGGTGATGCTGGATGGGGTGGGGAGTTGTCCTGGGTGTGCCTTGGACACCTCAGGGGATCCAGGGGCAACCACAGCTTCTCTGGGCAACCTGTGCCAGGGCCTGCCCACCCTCACAAGGGACAATTTCTCCCAAATCTCTTCTAAACCTACTCTCTTTCAGTTTAAAGCCATTTCCCCTTGTTTTACCACTCCATGTCCTTGTAAAAAAGCCTTTCTCCACTAGTGGTTTTGTTGCTGAGACATAAAATGCCCCGATATTTTTAGCCTAATAACTAGTCTAGCCTGGCTGGGTCTGTTTGCAGGGGATGTTTTCCAGACAAAGGGATGCTTTCTGTCCCAGGTGGGAGCACGTGGGAGGCAGCCCCGTGCCAGTCCCGGGCCAGCCCCGGGCAGGGATGGTGTGGTGGAGGAGGCTGTTTGGCTGTGCCGGGGTCTCTCCCCCGCGCTGGCCACGGGGGCAGCAGCCCCTTCATGTGCTCCATCCACATTCCAAGGGCTGCTTTGCATAATGCCATATCCCAAGTGCCCTGGCTCTGTGCCAGCCCAGCCTCCTCCAGTGGGAGAGCCAGAGCTGAACAAACATCGCTAATGAAGTGAAGGCGAGGCGTGATTAGAGCGCTGGAGAGCAAACAGACGCATTACAATAGTATAAATACCCATTAGTCAGGAGCTCTGCAGCCTCAGTGCAGGAGGTTGGGAGCAGGGCTTTGTACCAGCGCTGCCAAACGGGCCCGGGCACAGGCAGGGTGGGCACAGGCAGGGTGGGCACAGGCAGGGGGGGCACAGGGTGCCAGCCCCTGCCAGCCCAGGGGGATGGAGCTGGGCCCCTGTTCCTGAGGGTGGCAGGGAAAGGGAGAGCACACAGCAGGAAGCAGCTCAGCACGCTCCTGCCAAGCCTCCAATTGAGGCAAACCCCAAGGGCTCTGCAAAATGATGAAGGAATTAAGCCCTTGTTTTATTTAATTCTCTGGCTGAGGATTTAGAGGTAAACGTAATTAACCTAATTTCCATATCTGGGACAGCTGGACTTTAGAGAGAGGGAAAAAAAAACCCTACCCACCAAACCTGGCATTAATCACCAGGACAGGCAGAGGGGATTTTTCTCTCCGGTGCATTTAATTGTTTATTCCTTCATCCCATCTAGGAAAAATGCATATTGATTGAGTGTCTCAGGGATGGGGTTCTTACCTGGGCTCTATGCTGGGAGCTGCACTCCTTGCCCTGTGAGCAGGAAGCTGCCTCATGCTGGGCCCCTGTGGGGTTTTCTCTGCCCTTGCAACTGGGAGGACACCTTTGGTGCTGAGTCCTTGTGGTCCCAAGTTTTGCTGTCCCTCCTCTGTACAGAGCACCCAGTCCCTTCCTGCTGCCCACCAATGATCTTTAATCATAGAACCACACATTGGTTTGAAATGGAAGGGACCTCAAAGCCCACCCAGTGCCAGCCCTGCCATGGGCCGGGCCACCTCCCACCAGCCCAGGGTGCTCCAGCCTGGCCTTGGGCACACCCAGGGCTGGGGCAGCCACAGCTTCTCTGCCCAACCTGTGCCAGGGCCTGCCCACCCTCACAGGGAGGAATTTCTTCCCAATACCTGATTTAAATCTACCCTCCTTCTGACAAAGGCCATTTCCCCTTCTCCCATCTCTACAAGCCCTTGTAAATAGTCCATCTCCAACCTTCTTATAAGCCCCTTTTTCCTCTGATGTTTCACATCCCACTTGCACACCTGGTCATAAATCCCGTCCTGACTTTAATATCTTCTTCACCAGGTATTAGTACTCCCCAAGACACTGGTGTATTTTTGCCCTCCTAATCATAGTGTGGTTTAACCATGCACAGATTTGGCCTCTTGATCATTCCCTGAATCCACCTGGTGTGCTCATTCCTGTTATCTCCCTGTTCCCGAGTTTATCAGTGTCAGTAACTTGGGGCTGTAACTAACCCAGAGCAGCCTGGAATTGCACTGATGCTTTTGCCATGGGGCTGCATCATGGCAGAGGGGGAGTTATCTCAGATAAACTGCTCTGGGTGGCATGGGGAGGTGGGGCATGGGCTGTGCCACTGGGGCTTTCCCACAGCAGAGCTGGGGAAACAAACTGTGATTGCTCATTCCTCAGTGAGACCTTCCAGGCTGTGATGGCCCACGTGAAACGAGGCATTCAGAGGCTGATTTGCTGCTGTTCTCTTTGCTGACTCTTTCATTTTCTTTCCCAATCCCTCCAGTCCATTGACCCTGGCCAGCAGTTCACCTGGGAGCACTCCAACCTGGAGGTGAACAAGCCCAAGAACCGTTACGCGAACGTGATCGCCTACGACCACTCGCGTGTCATCCTGCTGCCCATCGAAGGTAGGGCCCCCCTGCTCCTTCCTGCAGTGCTGCAGCTGCACCTGCTCCTTCCTGCAGTGCTGCAGCTGCACCTGCTGCTTCTGCCAGTGCTGCAGCTGCACCTGCTGCAGGGAGACACCCCTCACCCGCTCCTCTCTCGGCTCTCTTTGTATTCTCCTCTCAACATCTCCCTGGGAGTTTGGCATCAGGAGATACCTCTGTAAACGAAGTGTTGGTTTAATTCTGGGGACTGACATATTCCCTGGAGCTGCAGTCCCTCATTTCGAGCGCTGGTTTATCAAGGCACTGTCTTGCCTTTGCTTGGAGATCCCTGTTTGATATGTCTGTGATTAACAGGAAGAACTCAGACCACATGGAGAGAGCAGGAGTGGGGTGGTGGGTGCAGGGAACACAGTGTGTGGCTGCTCAGGGATAATGAGAGGTAGCACGGGGCTAATCTGAGCACCAGCAGTAGCACAGGCATAAAGGTCACTTGATATGCAGCTCCTGCTGCAGCCCTGGCCCCTAAATGGCTCAGGATAAGGAGGGGTTTACGTGAGCCTGGTGGGTCATAAACTGCTTCCTGAGCTGCTTCTGTGAGCGATGGTGCAGTCAGAAAATTGACATTGAATTTCACAACTCATGGGTCTGACAGAGCTGCTCCCCTGCCCTCCAGGGTAAGAGAGGCTTGAGGTGGAGCTGAACAGGGCACCTGCTTGGGCTGCTGCTGCCAAGGTGGTGCTGCAGTTTCTCAAGCTCAGGATAAAGCCTTCGAGGCCAGTCTTGGATCACCAAGATCATTGGAGCAGAGAGGATGTGGCATGTCCTGGTGACTGCCTTGTAATGGAGAGGTTAATTCAGGAGCCTTTGTGAGCAGGGAATTGTTGGAATAATCTCCCTCTTCTTTGGTAACTCCCCGGGTTGTGGGGAAGGGGAAGAGCAGGTCCTGAGGCAGCAGCAGAGTGGAGTGACTTGCCAAAAAACTGCACCAATCTGGATGGGTCTGGTCTGCTATTAAGTGTTTCTCCTTGTGGAGCTGACTGTGTTCTGGCTTGGTTTAATTCTGAGATTAATATTGTATGAGACAAGGAAAGCAGAGGCTTTAAAAAGTTGCCTTGTCATTCAAGGGAAAGGAGAACACAAGTGTAGGAGTGGGGAGGACACTTGGGCTGGTCTTGGATCACAGGGTTGGATGCAGGCAGCAGTCCCAGCTCTGCCCAGGGGCTCTCTGAGGGGCCAGTGGTGCAAATATGATGGGCCAAGGTTGAATTTGCAAGTGTCTGAAAGGTTCTGACATGTCTGGGCTGGTGTGCTCCTTCCTGCAGGGCTGTATGTCCTGCTCAGGGCTGGGAGATGAAAGGAGCTGGAGGAATCAATCATTGCTTTCTCTTTGCTTTAAATCTGGATTTGCCAAGGCAAATGTCTCTGGCTGCTCAGTCAGGAAGAAGGAGTGGCTCTAATTCTGTGGCTTCTCTGGAACTGGGCCTGTCACACAGCAGAGCCTTGCAGAGCTCCTGTTAAATCACAGAGTGGGCTCGAGGGGGCTGGAGGGGATGTTTATTGTGGGAGCTCAGCCTTGGGCATGGTCCTGCCTTCCCTCCTGCAAGCTCAGAGTAGGGGGCAATGGGGGCAGGGAGCTCTCCAGAAATTTAATCCAAAGTCTTTTCTCCCAGAAGCTGAACCCCTGAGTGCCCCTGGGGACTGGCAGGCGGCTCCCGGGCTCACACCTTGCCAGAGCACCAGTGCCTTTTGCTGCAGCCCTGTTCCTGCTGGTGCTGCTCCACCTTGGCTCCCCTCGAGGCAGGAGCCAGGGGCTCTGCACCGAGTTAATTCTGGGTTAGCAGCTCCTGCCAGCCTTGCCAGCCACTCAGCTGCAGTGAGGAATGGGCCAAACCACCCACCAGCTCCGTGCCAGGCGCAGCTCTCTGGAGCTGAACCTGCACTGCTTGCCAGGGTCCATTTTAACTTCAGAGCAGCTTTCTCCTGCCATGTCCCAGTCACTCTCTTCACTCTGGCACTGCCTCCTGCTCAGCCCAAACCCTCAAGCAAGGACCCAGGCGAGCAGCTGTAGCTCAATAGCCTGGAACTCATGAGAGCAGAAAAAAACCCACTCCTAAAAATGACGGTGGGCAATTTACAGTGAGTCAAAGCCTGTAATTTCAAAGCCTTCGCTGGCTGAGTCAAGTCTGGTTTTATTCCTTGCTCTGTCCAGCTGTAGCTCCCTGCCTGAGATTGGGTTATGGAACACAGTCACTGGCCAGGTGCATTTGGTGCCTGGGCTTGGGGCATACTGGGACAAGGATGTGAGTTTGTCCTGCTGGAGACCAGTGCAGTAGGAGCCCTGGGCCAGGACCTTGCTCCTGTTGGCCGCAGCAGAGAAAAGACAGTGACTCCAAGGCTTGATGGTCAGTCTAATATCTTTTGCAAAGAGTTACTTGTCTCCCTGCAATGCAGGAGCTTGAGCTGGGAGAAACATGCCCAGAGCCTGTTTCTCCCCGCTATGATTCTGACCCAACAAGCCATGAAGGTGTTTCTGCAGGGGAATTCTCTCTAACAACATCCCTGCAGAGATGTCATGCTTCGAGCTGTATGAAAGCCGGTGCAGTTCTCTGATTTTTTGCTTTCACACAGGAATTGTGGGCAGTGATTACATCAATGCCAACTACATCGATGGCTACAGGAAGCAGAACGCCTACATTGCCACTCAGGGGCCTCTGCCAGAGACCTTTGGAGACTTCTGGAGGATGGTGTGGGAGCAGCGTTCAGCTACTATTGTTATGATGACTAAGCTGGAGGAGAAATCACGGGTAAGATGCATGAGAGGGATGACTGGTTAGTCATAATCCTGGGGGATTGGAGGGGAGAGTTGGGGAGCAGCAAATCCCTTTGATGTGCAGCCAGTGGGGGATTTCTGCCAGCTTTGCCAGCACCCTGAAAATTCAGAGATTCATTGCTTTTTAAAAAACAAATCATTGACCCCAGGAAGCTGCAGCCTCCTTTGCAACTCCAGGAGAAGATCCCATTGCCTGCTCTGTAGTTCTGTCTCGGAGTTAATTGTGTGGCAAGTTTCACATTCAGCTCTCTTGTTTAACAAGCCCCAGGATGTACCCTGTAATCTTCAGGATCGTTCCAGTCTATTGTCTATGGGATTGTTGTGGCATCAAAGCCTGTGCTTAGTCAGTAGGAGCTTTTCCTGCTGGGTCTGACCCGGTCCTGGTGCTCTGGAAAGACATTTCTTGCACTTCTTCCCTTTGCCACCTGTAACCATCAGGGCAGTTTGGGAACAAGCTTCCCCAGCAGCAAAGGGTTTGTCCAGCACTAAGCCCTCCCTCCTGCCTTGCAGATAAAGTGTGACCAGTACTGGCCAGGCCGAGGCACGGACACCTATGGGATGATTCAGGTGACGTTACTGGACACCATCGAGTTGGCCACATTCTGTGTCCGAACGTTCTCCCTCCACAAGGTGAGCTGGGTCCTGCTCCTCTCCCATTTAGCTGCAGGGGGCTGTGGCAGCTCCCCACGCACAGCCTGGGCAGCCTTGGGGGCTGGTTGGTCCCCCCTGACCCCTGGTGGTCCTGCAGAACGGCTCCAGCGAGAAGCGCGAGGTACGGCAGTTCCAGTTCACAGCGTGGCCCGACCACGGCGTCCCCGAGTACCCCACCCCGTTCCTGGCCTTCCTGCGGCGCGTGAAGACCTGCAACCCCCCCGATGCTGGGCCCATCGTGGTGCACTGCAGGTACAGCTCCCTCCCCTGGGGCTGGATGGGGCCCCTGTGAGGGTGGCAGAGGTTCAGGAGGGGGTGGATGTGCACAGAGAGCTGTCCTGTGGGGTGGGTTCCTCTGAGCAGGATCCCTGCTGGTTCCACTGAGCACAGCATTGCCCGAGATGGTGAGGGGTTTAGTTTGCAACAAACCACTCGGATCAAGTGTCCCAGGCCAGGTTGGACAGGGCTTGGAGCAGCCTGGTCTGATTGAAAGTGTTCCTGCCCAGCAGGGGGTGAAACAAAATGAGCTGTAAGGTCCCTTCCAACCCAAACCAGTTTGGGGATTAATGATCTTGTTAAGCAGTGGGAAGTGCCCAGTGCTGGACTGGTGTCTGGTTCTGCGTGTTTGGGTTGTTTGAGGTCACAGTAGGAAAGGATGAGGATCAGGTGTGAGGTGTATGGGGTGCTTGGGAGGCAGAGCTGCCTCAGCTGTCCAAGCAGAGCTGGCAGTGATTGCCAGGGGGTTTCTGAGTCCTGCAGCCACTCTGATAATGCCAAGCTGAAGGCAGGTGGAATTCCCTAATTGAATTTACAGCCCAGGGAAGAGCACTCGAGGCTCAGTGCAGATAAATGCCCGTGTTCCTCGGGAGCTGCGGAGCAGCTGCAGGTTCCTCAGCACCCAGGGGAGCTCCGAGCTGCAGAGGCTGCTGGGGAGGCTAATCCTGCTGGGGAGGCTAATCCTGCCTCTGCAGGGTGGAGGAGGCCTTTGAAACAGCCTTTGTGAGTGGGCAACTTATCACTACCCTTGCAGATGGCAATTGTTGTGCACTTCGGAAAATGAATAAAGAGGAGCTGTCGGCTCACAACCAGCTCCCAGATCAGCTATTACATTCTTGCCAAAGCTCCAGTCACCTGCGTGGTTCAGGTGTTAGGCAGTCTAATTAACAGAGATCAAGGGGCTCCATGAAAAAAAGGCAGCACTGGAATGGTAAAAGGAAACCCTTTATTAGCAGGGGCACAGGCACAGAGCACCGAGCCCTGCTGAGGCACAAATGCCATTACACACAGGTCTGATGTTACCCTGATGCACAAAAACATTCAGGAAGAGGTGAGGCATGTTACTCATTACAACATCAGTGGTTTCTCAGCTGCTCAGAGATCTGAGTGATTAAACAGCCTTTTGCAGCCTTTACATCATGCCAGCCCTTTGTTCAAGCCTGGAGCTCGAGCTGGCACAGCTGTATCTGCCCAGGGTGTCACAGAGGAGGAGATGGGGCAGGGCAGTGTGGAGGGACAGTAGGCACCTCACCAGAGGCAGCTTTGCCTCTTCCAGCCTGTCCTCAGGTGACATAAAAGCTTAGTTTGGAAGTTGTGGCTAAACTGAGCTGCTCAAAGCAAACCTCTGCATGTCACAGTCTTTGGGGCTAAGCTTGAGTGCTGCCATGGCTTCTCCACCCCCTGGTCTGACCCAGCAGCCCCTCCCTGGTGGTGTGGCAGCACTGGGGTGCTGATTGACAGAGTTCAGATGATGGGATTTTAGATTCCAGTGCAGGCTTTACTGGTCCCAGTGCAGCACTGCTCACACACCAGTGACTTGGAGCAGCAGTGACTTTGGAGTCACCACTGTCCTCCACTGCATGTTCTACACCTCTCCAAAGCCACCAACACAGTGTTGTGAACTGTACCAAGAGCAGCACGCTGAGCTGAGTGGGCAGGAACATTTCCAGCACCAGTTCCAACTGACAACTTCCTTTAATTCAGCAAAAATCATAATGTAGCTGAACCCACCCCTAGAAAATCTCCTGAGTTGGAAGGGACCCACAAGGATTGTCAGTCCAACTCCTGGCCCTACACAGGAAAACCCCAAGCCCCCACCATTCTTGGCTGCTTTGCCAAGATTTCCTTTGCCTCGGCCCATCACCAGCTGTTTGCCAAGGCTGTGGTTCTTTCCTAGTCACAAAGTGTGTTTGTTGGCCACTCTCTGCCTCGTGCCCCCATCTGTGCCCTGTGTTTGAGGCAATGGGAAGGTCCTTGCCCGTGGGTGACCTTCTTGCTGAGTGGCAGAACAATCCAGCCCTTCCTTCCTCCCCTCCTGGCAGTGCGGGCGTTGGGCGGACCGGCTGCTTCATCGTCATCGATGCCATGCTGGAGAGGATCAAGCATGAGAAGACAGTGGACATTTACGGCCACGTCACTCTCATGAGGTCCCAGCGCAACTACATGGTGCAGACAGAGGACCAGTACAGCTTCATCCACGATGCCTTGCTCGAGGCCGTGGCCTGCGGCAACACCGAGGTCCCGGCGCGCAACCTCTACAGCTACATCCAGAAACTGGCCCAGATCGAGGCCAGGGAGCACGTGACGGGCATGGAGCTGGAATTCAAGGTACTGGGGGCTGGGGGGGACAGCGGGCACTGGGGAGGGCTCAGCACTGTCCCTGGAGCACTGGGGCACAGCAGACATGGAGCCTTTATGAGGCTGATGGGAACTTTCTGCTTCCACGTTTGAGGTAATTACTTTTCTGAGTCGAGTTATGCTGGTGCAGTTCCCAGGGGAGTCCTGCCTGTCGCTGCAGGAGCCTCCTCTGGTCACTGCAAATCGAGACTGAATTTGCTCCCTCTCGGGTTTTTTAAGTTTTTATTATTATTCTGAGAGTTTTGCTTGGGGAAGGGCCTCAGGCTCTGTCCCCATCCCCCAAAAAAGCCCCAAACCCAACAGAGGGCACAGCCAGGGGGTAGAACACAAGGTGGGGAGTTCAGTGCTGGCACAGGGGGAGGAGAGCAGCGAGGCTGAGGGGTGTGCTGTGCTCTCTGTGCCCTCAGCGCTTGGCCAACTCCAAAGCCCACACCTCGCGCTTCATCAGCGCCAACCTGCCCTGCAACAAGTTCAAGAACCGCCTGGTGAACATCATGCCCTACGAGACCACCCGCGTGTGCCTGCAGCCCATCCGCGGCGTGGAGGGCTCCGACTACATCAACGCCAGCTTCATCGACGGCTACAGGTACTGCTGCCAGGCTCTGCTGCCCCTCCCAAAGCTTCTGCCCAGGCAGTTCTGCACCCCCTGACCCCTCCTCGCTCTCCCCCAGGCAGCAGAAGGCCTACATTGCCACGCAGGGGCCACTGGCAGAGACCACCGAGGACTTCTGGCGGATGCTGTGGGAGAACAACTCCACCATCGTGGTGATGCTGACGAAACTGCGCGAGATGGGGCGGGTGAGTGGGGGCTCAGGGTTGGTGGGGGGAGTCCTGCAGGACCAGGACAAGGACTAACAGGGAGCTGTGTTGGCCCTGGGCAGGAGAAGTGCCATCAGTACTGGCCCGCGGAGCGCTCGGCACGGTACCAGTACTTCGTGGTGGACCCCATGGCAGAGTACAACATGCCCCAGTACATCCTGCGGGAGTTCAAGGTCACGGATGCCAGGGTAGGTGCTGGGCTGGGGCAGCCTGAACACTGCAGTGGGGAGGGGGCTGGCACGAAACAGGGGTGGGTGGGCTTGGTGGGTTTGACTCCTTAAAGAAAGGCTGAGGTGGAAACATTTCTTTGGCAAAATCTGGGATTATCAGTGGAGGAGAGTTTGGAGAATATCCTGGTTGGAAGGGACCCACAAGGGCCATTGAGTCCAGCTCCTGCCCCAGTCAAGGTGGGGTTGGGCTCTGCTCCCAGAGAACAAGTGGCAAGACAAGAGGACACGGCCTCAGTCTGCACCAGGGGAGGTTCAGGTTGGACATCAGAAAACATTTCTTCATGGAAGGGGTTGTTAAACATTGGAAGGGACTGCCCAGGGAGGTTTGGAGTGCCCAGCCCTGGAGATGCCCAAGCCAGGACTGGCTGTGGCACTCTGGGCTGGGGCACAAGGTGGGCATCAGGCCCAGGGTGGGCTCTGTGGGCTGGGAGGGCTTTTCCAGCCTCAGGGATCCTGTGACAAGCCCAAGAATCCCAGTGTGTGCCCAAGAGCTCAGTTGTGCTGAGGAACAGAACACACACACACACAGAGATTGTACTTGAATATTTGTTCTTACAAATCAGAAGTCATTTCTAAGCTCTCTCGCAGTCGTAAGTCACTTTGGTAGAAACGTGCCCAGCTTTTGGATTTACTTGAGATGAAAGCAGAAAATATTTCCCCTAAAAGCTAATAAAAACCTTGCAAAGGATTCTCTGCACCCTACAGAAAATGTGCACTTCTCTGGCTGGAAGAAGAGCCGCTGTCACTCATGTTCAAAGGGACTCCTTCACTCCAATAATCTTCGGTTGGATGTCAGATTTCTCATCCAAAGGAACATTTCAATACCTTCTCAAATTTGTTTAGCAAATGTAACCCTCCCTCTCACAGCAGAGTCTTTGCTTTTGAGGTTGTCAGAGTATTCCAGAACCTGATAATTCAATTTGCAAGGTTGAGAAGGAGGATGCTCATCAGTCCTCGTAGAACAAGATTTATCTTCCTGTCAGCTGTAATTCTGACACTGTGGCAACGCTTTGTGAAGATTGATAGAGAGGCCATCACCTCACCTTGAATGTTCCCTGCTGAAGACTCCATCTGTGCTGTCTGCAGTGGTCAGAGCTTTCAGCACCTGCCAGGATATGGATCTGTGCTGACAGGCCCACTCTGGGAGTGTCAGCTGCAACATAAGCAGCTTCATCAGGGTGGATCTGGATGAGAAATAACCTGTGCACTTGCCTAGAACAGAGTTGGCTCAACTTTTTGTGCCCTTTAATGAACTAGCAGCAAGTTTGTTTCTTTCTTTTTTGCCTTTTCTCTTTGTTCTCCCAACTCAGGATGTTTTTAACTGTCCCTGTTTTCTCCCCCAGGATGGTCAGTCACGAACTGTTCGCCAGTTCCAGTTCACTGATTGGCCAGAACAAGGTGTGCCAAAATCAGGAGAAGGTTTCATTGACTTCATTGGACAGGTACACAAGACCAAGGAGCAGTTTGGCCAGGATGGCCCCATCTCTGTCCACTGCAGGTAGGCAGCTGCAAATGGAGGCACCTCATTCCTCTGGGGGTGCAAAAGGAATTGAAATGCAGATATTTCCCCCCTTTCCCACCCCACCTTTGCAGGCAGATTGCCTGGAGGTGTCAGTGCCCAGCACTTGCTTCTGCACCCAAATTCATCTCCCTTCAGCCCTGGGCATTGCCCACAAGGCTTCTGACACTATAATTACAGGAGGGGTATAAAATGCTGATACTCTGATAGTGCTTTTTATATATAATGTATGTGATATATATGATATTTGACCTGCAAAGTTAGAAATACTTTTTTTACCACTTTCAGCCCAATTCTGCACCACTAATGTTTGTTGATAGCAAGAACTGTTCCTCCCTGCTTGTGGGAGGAGAGGATGATCCATTCTTCGAATTATTAATGTTACATATTAGTAATGATGTTCACACTGAATGCTGTTTGCCACTACCCAAAGCTTTCCATTCTTTTTATTTCACTTTCTCAAACATTTTTGGATCATGCTCTGGCACAGTGACCATGTCTGGGTATTCCTCCTGGAGGACCCACCCAGGTTCTCCACTTGCAGCATGTTGACAAGACACAGCTCAGCCCTGCCCACCCTGAGCGTTTGCAGGAGATTTGAACCTTGTACCGCCCCTGTGCCTGGTTTTGTGCAGTGCTGGTGTGGGCAGGACGGGTGTGTTCACCACCCTCAGCATTCTCAGGGGGTTTGAACACTGTAACCCCCTGTCCATTGCCCATTTCTGTGCCCTGTGCAGTGCTGGCGTGGGCAGGACGGGTGTGTTCACCACCCTCAGCATTCTCAGGGGGTTTGAACACTGTAACCCCCTGTCCATTGCCCATTTCTGTGCCCTGTGCAGTGCTGGCGTGGGCAGGACGGGCGTGTTCATCACCCTCAGCATTGTGCTCGAGCGCATGCGCTACGAAGGCGTCGTGGACATTTTCCAGACAGTGAAGATGCTGCGAACACAACGACCTGCAATGGTGCAGACAGAGGTGATGTGGGCAGGGGCACCTGGGCTTCCTTCCTGCCTTTGGAATCACGGAATGGTGTGGGTTGGGAGGGGCCTTAACGCCCGTCTCGTTCCACCCCATGTGCAGGGACACCTGGACCAGGTTGTTCCCAGCCCTGTCCAGCCTGACCTTCCTGACCATTCCCAAACCCTCCCCTGAGGGTACTCAGCAAGCCCAGGCTGCACTGCTGTTGTTACCTAAACAATACAAAATAAATAAATGCAAATTCCTATTGTTACAAAGTCTCCTAAAGATTTCATCCCAGTCTGGCAACCTCAGTTCTCATCTCCCCCCCTGAGCTGGGGGGACTCACCTGGCTCTAAGCACAGCCCACACTGGCTGTGGAGCCCACAGGTGAGGGGGGACATGTTCAGTACCTGAGAGACACAGACATGAAGGGAAAGGCTGGGCTTCCCTGTCCCAGGGGAGTCAGGGAGGTTCCTGCTCAGCTTTGTGTTGGCTGGAAAGCAGGACAGGGATCCTGAGGAGTCATTTCCCATCTCTGAAGTTGGTTCTCTTTGCTCTTGGCAGGATGAATACCAGTTCTGTTACCAGGCAGCTCTGGAGTATCTGGGAAGTTTTGATCACTATGCAACATAAAAAGCCATCGTTGTGCAGACTCTACCAACCACTTCAGTCCTGGAAGGCCTCTTCTGACCCAGGAGGAGCGCTTGAACTTACAAAACTGACTCAGAAGAAGTACCTTTTCACGTGGACAATGCAGGGGGAGCAGGGGGAGGTTGGAAGAACAGCCCTTGGGCAGCTCCAGGAGTCGCTGCTCTGCCCCCGGAGCTCGGCAGGGGCTCCTGGAGGGAACTGCTCTGGTACCTCAGTGGTGGTGGCTGTGGAGGACAGATGGACACGGGGACAGATCCAGGAGCTCAACCACACCTTGGGAAACGTTTCTGCTGGAGAAGGGAAGGAACAAACCGACTTTGGTTACATCATTAGAGTTCAGTTTATTTACTAATCTAGTTGGCAGTCTTTAAAGGAAGTCACTTGCAGAATTGAAGGTGGTCTGTGAAAGAAAAGGAACTAAATCTCAGCACTTGGGCAAACTTAGGGTCAGGAGTTCTTCTAGCTGGAGTCTTAAAAACCTCAGCATCAGCACTGGGAGGGTTCTGGGCTTGCAGGCACCTTGCAAACAGCAGTCACAGAATGCCCCTGCCACGCCAGAGGTTTTGTAGCTCACATTTTGAATACTTGGAACATTCCTCATTTCTTCTAATTCCAAAATTTATTTTTTAGGATATTTAAAATGATAGAGAAAGAGAGAGAGAAACATCAAACCCCAGAGCTGGCTGTGTGGGGTGGCCCCTCCCCTGGTGCAGTGGCGGGACCTGGGCCGGGGTCACTCTGTCCCAGCACATGTTGTGGCTTTCCTTGGAGCAGGGTGGGACACCCCAAGCAGAGGGGCAGCCCCTTCCCCAGGCCCTTTGCACATTCACCCCCCATCCCTGCTGGGAGCATCTCCCTGCCAGGAGCCCCAGAACCCCCTGGGATGGATCATTCCCAGCATCCAGGTGGTCCTTGCTGCCAGCCCCTCCCTCCCCTCTGGGAGCCACTGCAGCTCCTCTCAGGACTGTCCCAGCACCACATCCCACCTTGGCACAGCTCCCACCATGCTCCCAATGCCACCCCGTGCCCTGGCACAGCTCCCAACGTGCCCCAGCTGTAAAAGAACTGGGAAAGATCCAGGAAGGTGCATCCAATGGCAAATACTGTGAGTGGCTTTCTTTAAAGTATCGATGTAACTGTAACAAGTGACATTACCTTTTTTTTTAAATAGTGTATTTTTCCTTTTTTTTTTTTTTAAAAAAAGACAATATCAGTCAATGAATTTAAAAGAAAAATTTGCTTATTTGTTCATATTATGTTCAAAGACAGTCTATTTTTTCACTGTAGAAATGTTATGTGTAATGGCTGTGATATATAAAATGCAGTGCAAATTGCTACTTCTACATATTGCTTTTCTACCATTTAAAAGGTTTAACTTGCTCATGTAAGAACAAAATGTCCTTTCTGGATTTTTTTTTAATTTTATTTTATTTTCTGGGTTTCTTGTGTTCTTTTGTTTCCAATCACAGACATATCCCATGTCCCTTGCAGGGTGGGAGAGCAGCAGGTGCAGAGGGGGTGGCAGTGCCAGTTCCCTTCCCTTCAGCTGTGCCCACACAGGGCCAGGGCTGAGCTGGGAGGCTCAACAGCACCAGTGGCTCAGGAGGACTGGAGACAGAGCCCTGACTTTGGAGCCTGGACACCCACCAGGTGTTCCAGTCCCAGGGGTGGTGCCAGCTCTGTCTGTGGCTTTTCCAGGTGTCCGTGCCAAGGAGTTCCCTGCCCAAGGATAGGATTTCTGGAAAACACATCCTGCCCCAAGCTCTGCTTGCCTCTGACATCTCCCTTTTTTTTTATTTTTCTAGAAGGGGTAATCATGGCCATCAAGTGCTGCCCAGAAAGCCCCACACAAACCATTTCCTGTCTTTAACTCAAAAAAAAGAAAAAAAAAGAAAAAAAAAAGAACCGACTGAAAGGCTTCTTCGAGGTTTTACTCATTTGTGTGAAAGTTGCCCAAATTTCTAAGTATGTTGCAGCAAAATCTTACTGGACAAGTTGGGGGGAGGGGGGAGGTTTTTTTTCTTTGTATGAGAGCAAAGTGCTGTTGCTTTCACACTGTTATTTCAAACTGAAACAGTAAGTGGTTTTCATACCACGGTGTATGTAGATATATTGACTTTGTATTAAAGGAAGATTGTCTGAAGCCTCCTGGCTGTGCCCCTTGTGTTGGGAATGGGAACTCCCAGTCCCTCCTGGTGCTCCCAGGGCCAGGTGCTCCCCCCCTGCTTTGCTCCTGCTGAAAACAGTGCCCTGGACCAGCCAGATGTGGCTGCAGAGAAACCTGGGAGCTTTGGGGGGTGATGGATGGGATGGTTCTGCTCCAGGGATCCTTCCCTCAGCCCTGTCCCTGCTGCACCGACACCACCAGAGCTGTTGGACTCAAAGGAAAGAACAAAAAGTTGATTAGCAAGTTCACACTGAACCGTAATGAGCCATCAGGTGAGCTGAGATCCCCAGGAGTTCCATCACCTGCACAACGTTGTTACTCCATGTGATAGATCAGCCAACCAACATCAAAGAGCAACAACCCTGATGGCACAGGAAAAAGGAGAAAGGAATAAACCTCAGAAATCTGGTTTATAACTGTCTCTTGCACATGTTTCCCTCTAGGGAGTCCTGGGAATAGGAAGGAGTTTTGAAAATTCAGACTCTGGACCCAAGGATAATTTGCAGCACAAGTGACTCCACAGCTCAGCCATGAGAGAGGACAGACAGGACAGACACCTCTCCCAGCCCTGCAGGAGGGGATTTTTGGTGCTCCCTTTAGGTTATTATTGAAGAAAGGGAACCCTGATTTTCCTGCTGAGCTCAGTTCCTGCCCCTGCTCCCCCCTGCACTCCCAGCACTGCCAGTCCCGGGTCTGTGCCATTAATCTCCCCCTCACTGCTCTGCAGCTCCTCTTGGGGCTCCATCCCTCTCTGAGCTGTGGGACCATCCCCAGCCTGAGGTACAAACCCCTCACAGGACTGAAATAACTCCCCAGGGAGCACAGGAAGGGGAGTGACAAAGAGAATTGGAACAATAGCTGGGAACTAAGTAAATCTTTCCCCAAAAAACCCCAAGCAGCACCACAGGAAGCATTAGGGAAGCAAAGCAAGAATGAGATCTGGAGTAGGGGTAGGGCTGACTCAGACTCAGAATGGTGGTGGATCCCCCCTGACTCTGCAGCAGGGATGGTCCCCCCCCAGCTCCTCTCAGAAGGTCCAGAACAGAAGCAGCATTGCCTGGAAATCCCATTCCCACCTTTCCCTCCTGGTTTCCTCTGCATCTCTCCTTGCAAATGTAAAACCCCCGTGCCAGGCAGAACCAGCCTGGAACTTGGCACTGGCTGACTTTCATTTTAATTACGCACTAAGTGATGGCCCATTAATGCCCATTTCCAGCAGGCTGGGAGGGAGGCTCCTGCTCCTTATTGATCCCGGGGATTTTGCACTCTCTGTCTCTCCTTTCTCTGTCTTTCACATGAGCTCTGACAGCTTTGACAGTGAGTTTATTAGAGATGTGAGCAGGGGTGGAAGGAGGAAATCACTGCAGGTAATATTTCTGTAGAAAAGGCTGTCACGAAGGCTCAGCATCTACACGGACACAATTCCTGCCAGAGCAGGAGGTGAAGGCATGGACAGGGTTTTACAGGGGAATCTCAGAGCCCTCTGTGACTGAAATGAGGAGGACCCTGAGAATGGAGCCAAAGCCATCCCTGCAGAACAGGCCCCAGTTCTGGCTCCTTAGGGAGTGTCCAGGGTTTATCTCAGTGCCCACAGCTCTGGGCTCAGGCAGGAGCAGCCCTGGCAGGATTCAGAGCTGTCCCCAGCCCTGGCCAGTGCTGCTCCCACCCCCAGGAACCCCCAGATGAGCCCCTGCCTCACCCTCACAGCCTGGGGTGTGCAGCACCCTGGGGTCCCTCAGCACTCCTGGCACCATCTCTGAGCAAAACCTGCACAGATTCTTCTCACAGGTTACTAAATTACTCTTTAAGCCCTTCCCTCTCTCCTCTCCCTTTAACAAACCTTTGTGCTTTATCCAGAGATCAGTCCTGAATGACTCTGTGAAATGCAGCTGCTGGAAGGGCCACCAAGCCCCAGGTCCCCCTTGCCAGGACCACCAAGCCCCAGGTCCCCCTTGCCAGGACCACCAAGCCCCAGGTCCCCCTTGCCAGGGCCACCAAGCCCCAGGTCCCCCTTGCCAGGACCACCAAGCTCCAGAGCCCGTCCTGGCCCAGCGTCCCCACCCCCTGCATGTCCATCCCTCCCCCTGCCCTGGGCCATCCCAGCAGGGCCAGGAGGGGCATCCAGACCCCCCTGGGGCTGCCCCACATTGCTCAGAGCAGAGAGAGCCCTTCCCAGAGGCTCAGAAGGAAGAGGCTTGTCCCAGTTCCCATTTCCAGCCCAGTGTAACTCAGTTGGAATTTGCAGCCTGGATTCCAGTCCCTGGGGGGCTGATTGCAAAGCCCCCAGGCCTGAGCCCCAAACTCAGAGCCCCCCAGTCCCTGCAGCAGAACAAAGGCTTTCAAGGAGCTGGAACTCCAATTCCAGAGGAAAAGGAAAAGCTTTTCTTGGTTTACAGAATTACCCAAGTGGCAAAGCAGTTCCCAGGCCAGGAGAAATTCCTCACGTTGCAAATGCTTTAATTATACCAAGAGCAGCAGTGAGAGACTGAGAAATCAATTCCTTCTCCTAAATAAGATGGTTGCAAATTCCAAGTCAGTAAGTGAACAGATGTAGAACTGAAATGGAAAAAGTAAATACCCTGAGAGGCAGGAAGAAAATTGTCTTACTCTCATTACCAAGTTCATCCATTGGGCAAGGGCTGAGTCTGTTCCCAGGTTTCCTGAGGAAACCACAAGTGTCACAGCAGCCCCTGCCCTGTCCCCACACTGCACATTCCCCCCCTCAGGGGCAAACCCCACCCTGGGGCACAGTGGGTGCCACAGCCCCAGAGCTGGCACAGCTCCTGGCACCTCACCAGGGGCAGAAGGAAAAGCCCACCCTGGCTCCCACTTTGCCACCACCATCTGCTCCTGCTCTTGGCACCGCCCTCAGCTCATCCAACCCCAACCCTTGGCACAGTCAGAGCCATCCCAGATCCACAGGGCAGCTCCTGCTCTCCCCAGGAGGGCAAAGGCCCCATCAGTCCAGAGAGGAGCCCTGGCCACTCTGAGCCTCACTCACACTGGCACAGGTGCCCAGACAGGCCAGGCTGGAGCCCCCTGGGCTATGGGAGGTGTCCCTGCCCATGGAGGGGTGGAAGGACCTGGGAATGTGGCTGAAGCCTCAACTGCAGCTGTTTAATAACAACTCTCTCTCCAGCCATTTAATGTATTCACCCCAATCCATCTTTAATCTCCCTATTTTTCCATTGTCTACTTATCCACCCGTCCCTCCCTCCATCCATCCACCCATCCCTCCCTCCATCCCTTTCTCCCTCCCCAGAGTGGGACAGCAGATCCCTTCATGCTTTGCAGAGATCAGAGCCCAAAGTTGCCTTTCTCTCCTGCCCCAGCCACACACAGAGTTCCCTCCAGCCATTAAGGGGAGAAATTCCCAGTGAGGGGAGTTTGGGCTGCACCATCTGTGCCCATCCACACTCACACATGCAGATGGCAGTGCCAGATTAACAGGTTACACAAGGGGTTTAGCCCAGGCTTACTGAGGATGAGAAACCCCTCTGGAAAAAATTGTGTCCAAATGATTAGAAAAAACCCTCCTTTCTTTAAATACTTAACGTTCTGCCTGAGCTGCATGTCAGGTGTTGTTCAGGAAATTGCCCACATTGCTAATTCAGGTTCTGCCTCCAGCAGGTCCTGCTGGGAGAGCCCAGCCCTTCCCAGAGGAACGGCTGACAGCCCCTGGCAGGATGGGGGTGGCAAAGTGGCACTGCTGGGAGTGAAGGATGACCCACACTCAGCACAAGGATGACCCACACTGAGCACAAAGATGACCCACACTCACTGAGCACAGGGATGGCCCACACTCACTGAGCACAGGGATGACCCACACTCAGCACAGGGATGGCCCACACTCACTGAGCACAGGGATGGCCCACACTCACTCAACACAAGGATGGCCCACACTCACTGAGCACAGGGATGGCCCACACTCAGCACAGGGATGGCCCACACTCACTGAGCACAGGGATGACCCACACTCACTGAGCACAGGGATGGCCCACACTCACTGAGCACAGGGATGGCCCACACTCACTGAGCACAGGGATGGCCCACACTCACTGAGCACAAGGATAACCCTTGGGGAGGGCACTGGGGGTTCAGGCTGGGCCCCCCCAGCTCCTGCTCTCCCAGGAGTGCCCATTGCAGTATCAGATGTCCCACTGGAAAGCCAGAGATGGGTAAAAGGGGAGTGGGAGGAGCCCCTTGCTGGGCACTTCCTTTAACCCGTCTCAAATGGGTCTGGTCTTGGTACCAAACCCTGGGCTGGGTTCCCTGTCCTGCCCTCCCTGTGACTCCAGGAGGGAGGGGGTGGCCCAGGGCCCCTCTGAGTGTTCCCACAGCAGCTCCAGGGACTGCACAGGCAGGAGAGGCAGAACTGAACCCTCCAGGGGCTGAGCTGGTGCCAGGGCAGTGCCAGGGGGGAATCTCTCCCCAGGTGTCATCTGGGAAGACAAACTGGGCCTCTTTAAGCAGAAGAAACACTTTCACACCTTGCCAGCCCCAAATGTCTCCTGTCCCTCTCCCCCACCAGCCCCTCCCACCCCACTCCCACCTCTCTCTCAGAGCTCCTGGACTTGCAGGGGGTGGTTGTATTTTAGGGTATCACCTCTGAGCTACAAATATTTGTAGGCTGAAACCTAAAGATAAATCAAACCAAATTACTATTCCCCCAGGAAAAGCAGATTCAAATTGCTGCACAATTTTTTTTTATCTAAATAATGTTTAAATTTTCAAAAGGGGGGAGAAAAAACTAATTACATCTTTGTGTGGAAGATCATAAATCACATAATTACAATGGGAACCTCTGCATCTTTCCAACAGACCGAAAGCAGACTACACAAGTTCTTATCTCATTACTGTTTAATTAAGAATTATGTTTGAGCATCTTCTTTTTAATTATCACAGAGCCCAGATGACTTCTAATCTCCTTTTTCCCCAAAATGAGGGAAGGTGCAGTCCAAAATGGGCACTAATGAATTTACAATTTGCTCTTTGGGGAACTTTAATAAAATTTCCTGCACAGAGAAGATTAAGCCTGATAAAGTGAACTTCCAAAGAGAACATTTGGTTCCCTTCCATCTCCATCACAGTGTCAGCAGCTTTGGGGGTGCTGGGCAGGGATGGGAGGGTCCCCCCAGTTCTGGGACCCCAAACAGCCCAGAGGGGACAGGAGGGAGGGACAAATCAGCACCTGGGGCTGCAAATGCTCCCAGGCCTGGCAGGGGCTTCTTGGCCTTCAGCTGAAAAAAAAATCAGATACAATATTTTACCCTGCACTGAGCACAGAAATCTGAACCAACAGCAGGAGAGGAAATCTCAGGGAAGCTGCTGCATCTTCTGGGGCTGTGCCATGGGTGGAGCAAACCCATCTCCAGGGGCTGCAGGGGCTCTGGGGCCCCTCCAGCAGAGCAGGAGGCAGAGGAGGCCTCAGCTCCTCAGCCCACGGATCCTCAGGGAATGGGTTGGGCTGGAGGCACCTCAGAGCCCACCCAGTGCCAGCCCTGCCATGGGCAGGGACCCCTCCCACTGGCCCAGGGGGCTCCAGCCTGGCCTGAGACACTCCCAGGGCTGGGGCAGCCACAGCTTCTCTGCCCAACCTGTGCCAGGGCCTGCCCACCCTCC
>JAWWEV010000084.1:493862-504259 GCA_035583235.1 Hafferia zeledoni
CTTGGACACTCCCAGGGCTGGGGCAGCCACAGCTTCTCTGCCCAACCTGTGCCAGGGCCTGCCCACCCTCCCAGCCCAGAATTCCCCCCCCAGTCTCCCATCCCACCCTGCCCTTGGCACTCTCAGCTTCCATTTCCCTCCTCTGAACATCAGGAGAAACTTTCCCCCCCAAAGCTCTTCCCCCCAGGTCTCTGCCCTCTGAGGTGCCAACCTGCAGAGCACACACAGAGGGGTCTCCCCAGGCCAGGGCACAGCAAACACCTTTTCATTCAATTGGGTGAATCGACACAGAGAGATTATTAGTTTTCAGTAAGATTTTATTCAATTAATTAGCCTGAAAATATCAGCACAGCCAGGCAAGCAAAGAAAAACAGAGATAAATCCCTGCCATGGTGCTGCTTCATCTTTTAAAGGCAATTAACTCTTAGTTATTAGCTTTTAATTAGGGCATAATAATGACACCATTAATACAGTTTATTATACTTGTCAGCAGACAGCTGTTCCAACCAGATTCTATTATCAGATCTTGGAGGGGTTTGTGTGTTCCTTGTTCAGGGGGAGCAGAAAGTGCCAGGCCTGGCTGGGGGTCCCTGGGGAGCCCCAACACAGCCCTGGGCTCTGCCCGCCTGGGCTGTGCCCTCACCCCATCCCTCCTGAGGGGCACAGGGAGGGCACCAGCGGGGGCACCAGGGGGGGCACCAGGGGGGCAGCAGCTCTGCCACACTCCACAATGAGCAGAGTTCAGGGGTTTGTTAAATAACCACCTGTATTCCTAAAAATAAGAAGGGAAAGGGTGGCAGGACCAGGAACTGCAGCACTGAAAGAAAAGGAGATGGCAGAGGCTGTCTGGGGGGGGAAGCACAGCAGGGCAGGGCAGCTCGGGGGGCAGAGGGGCTGGGGGGCTCCCAGGAGCTCATTTCATACCATTTCCCCCCTCCTGGCACTGCCCAGGTGGGCGCTGGGGGCGTTGGGCACAGCTGTGTTGGCAGCAGCTCCCAGAGCAAACCCCACTGACCAAGCCTCAACATTTGAGGAGAAACTGCTGTAGATGTCTCAGTGCAACTATAAAAACTCCTCAGCTGAGGGTTTCTTGTGCTCCAGGCAGAAGTTGGGAGAGGAAAACCAAGGGAGAAATTGAATTTCACGAAGTTTATCCCTAAAATTCATCTGCTGCCTGAGATCATGAGACACTTGCCAGTAACAGCCTGAGCTGAGGGTGTCCAGGGACTAAAGAGCAGAAATGAGGCCCTGGAGCCCCAAAGTCAAGTAGGGGACAATCCAGAGGACTTTGGGAGAGGGCAGAGGGAGGAGGGAGAGGTTCAAAGCAGCAGGAGCACCTGAGCCAGAAACCCAGAGGGAACAGGGCAGGGTTTGGTTCCCTCTTTGTCACCTGCTGAGAGTGAAATATTGCTGAGCTTGTGGCAGTGCTGGTTGGGCTTGGTGCTTGCAGAGTAAATCTTTTAAAAACATTAAATTACATCCTGAGTGCAGGGAAACCCCTGGAAGGTAAATCCCAGAAGGGCCAGAGGCTCAACCTTGGGGGTCCCTTCCCACTTTGTCAGCACTGCTGGGAAAATAAAGGAGCTTCAGCATCTGCTGCTGGATCATGGACATCATGGAATGGGTTGGGAGGACCTCAAAGCTCACCCAGTGCCACCCCTGCCATGGGCAGGGACCCCTCCCACTGTCCCAGGGCAGCCACAGCCCCTCTGCCCACCCTGTGCCAGGGCCTGGCACCTCTCAGTGCTGCTGCTCCTGCAGCTCCCCCAGCACTGGGTCACCTGCAGGGGCTTCACACTCAGGCCTGAGCACAAACATCTCAGTCCCAGCTGGAAAAAAAAAACATCTCCTACTACCAAGAAAAAATGCAAGAAAATTAATCAGGACACAATGGACCAGGTCCTTGATTGGGGATTATCACAGAAGTGAGAGAAATCCCAGAGTTTACCAAGCAGCCAATGGTGCAGCAGCTGAATTAGTGCAAAATGTGATGATTAATTTTTCCTGGGACCAGACCCAGCCCTGGGCAGTGGAATCTCCCACAGTTCTGCTCAGGTTTTTCACCACAGGCTGAAAAAATCTCACCCTAATCCCCGACCCAGGCCCAGAGTTTGTGGATTGCAGAGTTAATCCCATGTTCCAGAGAAGCCCAAATTAATCCCCCCCACCGTGGCTGCAGCTCCAGGTGGGTCCAGCCTATTGAGGAAAGGACAAGGAGACCTCCCCCCCAATCTGAGCCACAAGGAAACCAATTTGCAGCCCAGCCCTTGTCCCACCCCGGGGCTTCTCCAAGGAGAACAATGTCCAGAGCCCCCTCTGTGCCCGCCCTCAGCCCAGGGTTGGTATTTTCAGCCAGGCAGATGAATCCCTGCCCCTCCCCAGGGCAGCAGCACCTGGGCTGGGCCATGGCCAAGGCCCTTTCTCCGTTCAGTGGAGCAGATGAGCAGGAGATCTGGCCACTGATTTATTTTTAAACCCTGATCTGGGGCACAGGGGAGGGTTTCACTCCTGCCTCAGACACAGCTTGGCCAGAGCTGCTTTGCTGGGGGGAGCAGCAGCTGGCACTGCAATGGCAGGGCTGGGGGCAGGGGGAAGCCAAAGCCAACTGTGCTGAACCAGAGCCAAAGTCCTATTTATTGCACAGGAAAAGTGGTTAAGCTGTGGTTGCTGTGTCATTCCAAACAGTATTTGCACAGTGACCTTTACATTTCCCCTCCTGGAAACTAAAAATGTAATTGTTTTGCTGCTCTCATAGAGAATAAATAACCCCAAATCACTTTCTCTTGGTGAGCAAGTAACCCAAGGACTTCTCTTCTTCTGCCATCAAAGCTGCCAAATCATTCTGTGTCAACAGCTCCAGCTCATCTGAGTCCTGGGTTTGTGCCAAAATTGCCTTTTTTGTGTGTGTGCCAGCACAGCCACTCATGGGACAAGGAGTGAGAGATGAGCTGAATGTGGGGCTGGAAATGAGGAGCCCACAGGGCCAGAAGCTTCTCTGCCCACCTTCAGCTGGGGAGGAACAGGGAAAAGAAGCTCCAACAAGAAAAGTACCAAGGACTGGCCAAGGGCTCCTGCTGCAGGAAAGGCCTCACCTCGTGCTGTGTGGGAAGAATTCAGAGAGAAGAGACACCACCAAGTGCTGATCCACCTCCTCCTCCCTGGGTGCTGCCCAGGCCTCAGAGATGTGTCTTGAGAAACTCCACCAGCTCAACTCCACCTGCCTTCACACTAAAGCAGCCCCTCCAAGGCCAGGCTGAGGTCAAAAGGCTCCTGACCACCTGGAAAAGAACTCCCCGAGGCACCAGGGGGGAACTTCACCTGTTTGATGAGGAGCTCCATCAAACTGCTGCAGGTTGTTCAAGCTGAAGGAAAACTACTGAGGAAGAACTAATCCAAACAGCAAAGGGAGAGGAACAGAGGACAAGCCACAGGGCATGACCTCAGGAAACAGAAGTTGTGCTGACCTGGCCCAAGCACAGAGGAAGCAAAGCTCAACTCTCCAGCAGCATCCCCTTGTCTGAGGCACCTTCCAAACTGTCTCAGTTCTCAGCACAGCAACAGAGCAAACCTTAAGCCCAAAGGTCAGCTTGGTGTGCCTGTGGATTCCCACCAGCAGCTTCTCCCCACCAGGACCATCCCTCAGACCATCCCAAGGAGAACCATGAAGGGCAAAGTCTGGAGATTTGTGTCACACAACCTGCAGCATCAGCCTCATCCTGCAACAAGTGCAGAGGAATTGGCCAAAGTGTCAGGGCTCAGGATGGGAGACCTCGAGGTGTTTAAATGAAGGTTCAGGAAGATGCTGCTTTGGGAGGTTCAACATCCTCCAAGGCTTGGAAAGGCTCCTGGAAGGGTCTGAAGCAGATCCCCAAAGGGAAATAACAAACTGGTGACTTAAAGGATAAAGAATTTTGGAACCACCTCTGGCTCTTCAGCACCCACAGTTCTCCTCAGTGAGGCAGATGGAGCAAACCCTGCACCTTGGACAAAAATGCTTTGCAAGTTTGGCTCTTCATTTTGGGAAGGGATGCAATGACAGCCCTTCCTCTTCAGCAGCCTCAGCTTTATCAGCCACCTCCTCCTGCTGGACAAAAGACTTTCAACTTAGAAATGAAGAGACTTCAACCCCCCAAAAAGTGTCATTCTGAAATGCTCAACAGCCTTTAATTCATTTTGAACCTAGAGGCAAAGAAAAAAGTAGAAAAAATACATCACAGCCTTAATCTAGGGGGAGAAAGGAAAAAATCATTATTTTATAGCACATAATCAGACAGTTACAAATATATTTCACTGCAGGAAGGGGGAGGAGGGTGCATTTCCTATTTCCTGGTCAACAGTTTGGTGCCAAAGGGCATCAACATGGGCATTACCCCCAATCTGCACAAGTCATTCCTAAACCAAAAAGAGGGATTGAAAAATCAACAAAAGAGAGAGAAGAGAAAACCCTTGCCCAGAGGAAGGGAATTCTGGACAGTTCCAGGTTCATGTTTCAACATAACTCAGCATCTGAATATGGGGAGAGGAAACACACTTTTGTTTTTACAATATAAATAGGATTTTCAGAAGGTACTACTATGGACACAGCAATGGTGCTACTGCAGCCAGGGCTGCAACATGCAGAGGAAATTCCCCACCAACCACTCAGCCCAGCCCACCCTGCCCTCCCACCTGCAAAGAAAATCCTCTGCTGGGGAAATTTCTCTTTCAATTGTGTTCAATATTTCTCTCATGGCCTGGCAACATTTGTGGGCTTTTATACAAGCAAGTTTTCTATTCAATCCTGGTTTAACCGCCAGGAGAGAGCTCAGCAGGAGGAACCACTGAGGCTCTGAAGAACCTTTTTTTGCCAATTTTTGAAACTTTTATTACTCTCAGTTTGGTTTTATTCATGGACAAATCTACTGAAAATGTCAAAAACTCAGAAATTAAAAAAAAACCCTCCAGAACACCCCCCTGTTTTTGCAAGGCCTCACAAACACACAGAGGATAACCCAGAGCAGAGCAGGGGAAAGGGCTGGGAACTCCAACTCTCAGGGGAGAACAAAACCAAAGTGAAAAAAAAATTAAATTGCTTTATTCTATCTCCACTCTTTCCCTGGGACAGTTTAATACTCAGGGAGTCTCTTAAGATGCTCATCTGCCAGCCCACAAATCCCTCCCACTTATTCCCTTAAAGATGCAGCCAGAGCATTGCTTAGAAAGCCTCTCCCCAGAGCAACAGCCACCTGCAAAGGGCTCAAAAACTGAGAATAACCCCAGAACGTTGGCTCTCTCCATCCAGTCACTCCAGGGAACCAAGGGGCAAGGATTGCAGTGTGCCAGGGCCAGGGGAGCCCACCTTGGGCCCTGCCCTCTGCAGCTCTGGCCTGGCACTGCCTTTGCTCTCCCTCTGAGCTGCCTGAGCTCCTCCAGGGAAGGTGGGACATTCCCAGGGATGTGGGTGGATCTGGATCGGGCTCTTCCCAAGGTGGGCAGGTCTGGATCAGGCTCTTCCCACCCTGGCTGGGTCTGGCTCAGGCTCTTCTCAGTGTGGGCAGGTCTGGCTCAGGCTCTTCCCAACGTGGGCAGGTTTGGATCAGGCTCTTCCCAAGGTGGGCAGGTTTGGATCAGGCTCTTCCCAAGGTGGGCAGGTCTGGCTCAGGCTCTTCCCAACATGGGCAGGTCTGGCTCAGGCTCTTCCCAGCACTGCTCTGCAGAGGCTCCTCAGCCAGAGGAGGGTCCAGGGGGAGCTGCCCCCACTGCTCTGGGGGTGGCTTTGCCTCCAAAGCTCCTCCAATCCTCAGGGAACTGAGTCCGACCCCCACGGGGCTCGCACTGCTCTCCCCCAGCAGCAGCTCCACAGGCTCAGCCCTCACCTAAGGAAAGGATGTCACCACAATCAAAGAGGGTTGGGGAATTTCTTCTTTAATAGGGTAAAAGAAAAAACATACAAACACCTCCCAGCTCCTGTCATGGAATGATTCTCACACTGTAAGGAGCACAACTCAAAAAAATAATAATTAAAAAATAAAAATAAGGAGCCAAAGGAAAGGAAAAGGCTCTAAGGGAGAAGTGCCCAGCAGAGCAGGAGCAGGAGGGGCTGGCTCAGGGGGAATAACACAAGCAGCAGCAGAGCACTTGCCAAACCAGAGTGGCATCTTGGAACCCAAAGCCATGCTGACCTCCATGGAGAAAGCAACTTGATGGCAAAGATGGGGAAGGAAGAGGGAAGGGACGGCCCAGCCTTGGCCACTGCTGCCCTAAGTGCTGTCCTGGGGCCCTGGCAGCACTGCCCAGGCCTGGCCCAGGGCTGGGACAGAGCTCAAGGTAAGACCCAGCCCAGCTGTGCCCCAATTCTTTCCCCATCTTCCCCAGCTCACAAAGAGAATAGTGTTTCTTTACAAAAAAATGAGCCCAGAACGCTCCAGGACGTCTGTTCCTGCTCTCCCTCTCCCCAGGGCAACATCAGTCACAATCCACGGGGAGGGGAGGGGGGAGGATTTCATTGATTTCCTGTTTTAAAGCCATAATCTAGAAAAAGGTTTTGTGGAAACTTCTGTTTTCCTGTTTTTGCTCACTTTTGTTTTTTTAATAATGCTCATTCATAGAAAACTTCACAAAGGTGACGTCTCTGTACAGAAAACACGACTCCAAAGGCTGCTTCAGTAGTCAGTGGAATAGCACCTTGAAAGACAAAAGTTTGACAGGTTTGAAAAAGTCCTCGTTGTGAAATTTGAACCATTTCCAAGCCTCATAAAAAAAAAAGACCCAGTCCCAAAGCTCCAGCTGTAGGAACTCTTCCAAAGTGTCCCAAGTGGGAAGTGCTGTCTGAAGGGTCTTGCCAAGCTCCCCCTCTCTTGGTCAGCAACACCTGGCAAGGTCGAGGTAGGAGGAGCCACACAGGGATTCCTGCAGTCCAAGCCAAGAGGGATGAAAGAATTCACAGCAAACTATTGCACAGGCTGCTCTTCCACCCACGGCTCCCCAGGCATGTGTAACCCCAACTCCCAAAGGGTTCATGGAAGCTTTTGACCAAATCCTGGTTAAAACATGTTGCTGTGAGTCCCAGGCTGGTACTGAGAGTGCAGCAGGCTCTCCATGAAGGCCAGGAACTCCGGGGGCTGTCCATACTCCTCGGGGCTCCTGGAGCTCCCCAGCCGGGGCCGCTTGGCTGCTCTGCCTTCATCTCCTGAAAATGCATCTTCCTGAGGGGCCCCAGTGCTGAGGGACTGCAGGGGACACGAAACACGGGCATTAGAGACACAGCAGGGACACGGGGAGGGACTCAGGGAGCAGGGAACAACCTGACTCCCAGCATTCCTGGAGAAAAGAACAGGGGCAGGGGGCACTGGTGCCACAGCCCCCCAGGGGCAGAGGGTACTGGTGCCACACACCCCCAGGGGCAGAGGGTACTGGTGCCACACACCCCCAGGGGCAGGGGGCACTGGTGCCACAGACCCAAGGGGCAGGGGGCACCGGTGCCACACACCCCCAGGGGCAGAGGGTACTGGTGCCACACACCCCAGGGGCAGGGGGCACTGGTACCACAGCCCCCCAGGGGCAGAAGGCACTGGTGCCACAGCCCCCCAGGGGCAGGGGGCACTGGGGTAACTGGGGGTGTTATTCCTAAGGAAGGTTCAATCATCCTCCTTTGGGCTCTAACAGAGAGACCCTTGGCACAGGCTGACTGTGGACCTGGCCCTGTCCTCAGGGCCTGCCACAAAGACACTTGGAATGAAGGAGAAAACTGTATATTCTCCAGTCTCATCACTTGCTTAAACAAAACGGTTTTAAAGGTTAAAGCACCAGGCTGGAAAACACCCAGCAAGTCTGGAACCAAAAAAGCTTTGAAATCAATCCCTCATCTCTTCCAGGCTCAGTAATTCCACTGTATGCACTTAAAGACAGCCTGATCTTGGAGATTAAGAGATTTATAGGTAAGAGCTAAGTTCTAAACCTCCTGTTTGGTGAGAAAAGGGGGTTTGGTCCCAGAGTGATAATCAGTTCTCCAGAATGCTCTGAGCTGTAGCCAAATTCACCTCACATTTGGACAAAATGACTCCACACAACTAAATTCATGTGGTGTAAAATGATCTGAGCAGAATCGTTTAACCAGAGAACACAAAAATCCGACCTGGACACGTGCAAGGGAAAACCATTTCTGTGCCTCTCAGGCACTCACAGCAAGGATTACTCCTCCTTTCTGTGTCTGGGGAGCGACAAGTGGTTTTACAGCCACAGAAACTGGAGCCTGCATTCACCCAATGCCTAAAGAACACAGGAAGATGTGAGGGGGCTCTGCAAGCCACAGCTGGTTTGGTGCTGCTGCTTTGGTACCCACCAGGCGAGACTTCACCCTCTTGGGAAGCTCCTCCTCCAGGGTGTAAATGTCCCCACGCTTCACCATGAGCTGAGAACCATCTTCAAACTCCACCTGCAGAGAGGCACAAGATGAAATCACAGCTTGGCCTCCACATTTCCAGCCCTTGGATGGTCCATTCCCAGCCTGGGCCATCTCTGGTCCCTTCAGGGAATACCAAGGAAGCATCAGCTCATCCCATGATCTTGTCTTGGAACTGCAGGACTCCAGGATTGCTCTGGAATGAACATTCCCAAGCTCTGCTAAGGATGCTGAACCCCAAAAATGCTGCTTTCAGGCACCTCTGTCTTATCCAGCCCAGGTGGTTTCATGGATCCCCAAATCCCTGCACTCCAGCTGGCTCAGCACCTCTGCTCCCCCCTCCCACCACACAGTTCTACTGACTTGGGATTAAAATCCTGGGAAAAAAGCAGCTTTTCATGTACAATAAAAGCAGCCCTGTATTCAGGCCAATATGGAAATAAGAATTTCTTTCATCTTAAACAAAGCATTTTCACAGGTCACAAGGAAACAACTCCAGCTACTAAAGTACATTTGTATTTCAACCAGCAGAAATAGTCAGCCAGGTACAAAAAACTCCTCCCATCAACCCTTTTTGCCAAGGACTGATTATATCATGAATTATGCATCAGATGTTCCAGGAGTGTTTATTCATGGAACGTGCACAGCAAAATGTTAAAACTATTAAAAGTTTCTAAGAGGTTCTTATTTCCTTTGCTCAAGACTTTACTCCACTTTCCTGGACAAAGCCCAGTTTAATGGGGTGTCAGAAGGGCTGAGGCTCCTCCACCTCCTCACCTGGTAGATCTGACTGATCTGGGCTGCGATGAACTTGGCCTTGTAGATGATTCCATCTGTCCACTGCAGCTGCACCAGCTCCCCCTCCGGAGGGGGCCCCAGCTGGAGGCAGTCCCTGCTCTGGGGACAGAGACACAGGTCAGAGAGACAAACCAGAGCAGGGATGGGTGAGAACCACTGCTCCATAACTCTGTAATTAGGTCTGAGATAAGTTTCTACCCGTGGGATTAATTGGGGGCATCTCAAAGCAGAGCAGCGTGAGAGACGAGGGAGCAGCACTGGCACCTCCTGCTGCTGAACATCACAGGACATTTCCCACTATAAATCCACATCATCACATCTCCTGGATCTCAGAAACAAGCAGGGCAGCTCAGTGAATCGGTGGCACAATCAGGAAGGGAATGCATGAGTTGACAAATCAGCCTCTTCGAGACATTCCCCTATTAAGTGAATTCCCAGTTTTGAAGCAGAAGTGCTCACAATCTGCTTCCCTCATGAATCACACTTGTCAGTTGAAAACTAAGATTATTCAACCACAAAATAAAGAGGAGGAAACTTAAAACAAACACTGCTTTCCATGAAGTCATCTGCATTCAGCAAAATCACATCTTTGTCAAGGAACCAAAAAATAAATGAGATCATGTCAGAAACAAGAACTGTAATGAAGAGCAGGATGAGATTTTCTAAGCAAGCAGCAACTTCACTTTTTAATTTCCTTTTTTTTTTAAGTTTACTTTGCTGTTCCAGCCCAAAGCACACCAGAGGAAGGCACAAATCACACTTGCCACTCATCCCCAGCACACAGTGCCCCAGAGCTGCTTACAGTGATGCTCTCGGGGTAGACGTTGTCGCTGTAGGAGCCGTCGTCGAAGTTGACCTCGTAGAAGGTCTGGGTGGTGGTGCCGATGACTCTGCAGCGATAGTAGAGCCCGTTGCGGTTCTTGGTGATGACAGTCTGGCCCAGGGCCACCTCCCTGCGGCAGGGAGCCTGCAGAGGGGACAGGGACAGCTGCAGGGACAGCTGCAGGAACTGCTGCAACCTCTGCTGCAGGAGCTGCTTCAGAACCATCACAGACCCACAGAATACTTTGGGTGGGAAGGACCACAGAGCCCACCCAGTGCCACCCCTGCCATGGGCAGCAACACCTCCCACTGTCCCAGGGGGCTCCAACCTGGCCTTGGACACTCCCAGGGCTGGGGCAGCCACAGCTTCTCTGCCCAACCTGTGCCAGGGCCTGCC
>JAWWEV010000084.1:504359-520637 GCA_035583235.1 Hafferia zeledoni
AGCCCCCCCCAGCACCCCCCCAGCAATCCCAAGCACCTCCAGCACCCCCAGCACCTCCAGCACCCTCCCAGCACCCCCCAGCACCCCCAGCCCTACCTTGTGGGTGGCTGCCCGGTGCTTGAAGCAGGTGATGGACACGACGTAGGGCCAGTCGTCGGGCCGCACGGGCACCCCCGCGGCGTGGGCACAGGTGACATGGAAGGAGGTGGAGCAGTGCTGGGACGAGCACTGGACACACGCCCCGGCCACGCGGCGCAGCCGGCGGCGACAGTACACACAGCGCTGTGGGGACAGGGACAGGGTGGCACCGGGCACGGGGGGCACAGGGGACGGGGGGCAGCAGGGACAGGGTGGCACCAGGGACAGGGTGGGCCCCAGGGACAGAGAAATTACAGGGGGTTACATGGTGGGCATGGGGGACAGGGGGTGGGTTACACTGATGGGCACCAGAGACAGAGGGGCATGTGGCACCAGAGCCAGCAGGGCAGGTGGCACCAGAGCCAATGGAGTACACGGCACCAGAGCCAGCAGGGCACGTGGCACGGCCAGCAGGGATGTTTGGTGGCAGGAGGTTGGTCCCACACTGGCACAATTGCACAGACACCTGCCCAGGATCACCTGTAAGCCCAAACCTCGGGGGAAGGTTCATCATTGCCACTCGTCACTCCCTCAGAGAGAACCCCCCTGGCACTGACTGAGCCCCCCAGAGCCCCCCTGGGCACTGACCTGTGCCCAGCCTGACACTGTTTTCACTGCAGGGCTGAGAGAGCAGCAGAGCAAAGCAGGCAAAGCCCCTCAGAGTCACCAGGGCAAAGCTGCCCCAGCCCCTGCCCAGCCCCAGGAATGTCCCTGCACTGACTCCCAGAGCAGTTGGATCCTCCCAGATGCTCCACTGGGAAAAAATGGGTCTGTTTTGGAAAGAACAGAACACAAAAACTGGGAGCAATTTGCCCTATTCCATTTAATGGAACATTCTATTGATTGGATCTAATAGAATATAATTTTATAGAATGGAACAAAAATATTGTGTGTTTATTTTAGATGCATAAGCCTATCAAGCATAAATATTTTATTGGCATCCATGGCAGATGAGCCATTGTAGATAATTCAGGCAGTTTTGCAAACAAAAGAAATAAAAATATTGTGCCAAACACAAGAATTACAGGCAGAAAAAGGTATGAAATCTTTCAGTAATTTTCATACTCATTTTCTGCAAAGCAGATCCAGTTATCAGGTAAATCAATGTAAGATGTGTGACTACTTAAAAAAGAAATTAAAATTTTTCAAAGCTAAAACTCATAAGCCTGATGGCACTGAGAGTTGGCAGCAAGAATGAGGTGGGAACAAGATACATTTCCTCACTCCCTGTAACAGCACCAAGTCTTGTTTCCAGCCCCTCAAAACCACAGAAAAACAGATCTTGGGAATCCCAGTCTAAGGAAGTGCAAGCTGGATGTTTGCACAATGTTTCCAGGGAACTACTGGGAACACATTCTTAGTTTTTAGTATTTCCAGTATGGGAAATCTGTAGGAAGCGGAGCATCAAATTCCAGAATGGTTTGGGTCAGAAGGGACCTTACAGACCTTCTCATTCCACCCCTGCCATGGGCAGGGACCCCTCCCACTGTCCCAGGGTGCCCCAACCTGGCCTGGGACACTCCCAGGGCTGGGGCAGCCACGGCTGATCTGCCCAACCTGTGCCAGGGCCTGCCATGGCCACCCATGGAGGGGCTTTAAGGTCTCTTCCCACCCAAACTGTTCCATGATTCTATGATTCCTTCTCCAGGATTCTCTCTGTTCCTTGAAAGCAAAGATGCCAAAGGAAGGCCAGTGCTGTTCCCTGCTCTGTGCCACATCCCTGCCCTGCCTGGCTCCGAACTCAGTCACGTTCCCTCCTGTGAATGAACTGACGCCACTTTGTTTACACCAAAGATTAATTTGGCCTTTTTACACCAAGGAACAAAAAGCAGGAAATTCAAAGGCAGAGCCTCAGCACTGCCAGACAGTGGGTTTAGGCTCTGATGAGCTGAGCCCTTATCTCTCTGCAGTCCCACAGGCAGAGCAGCAGCAGGGAGGGCACGGCAGGACACGGCAGTGCAGGGCCAGGATTGAGCTGGCAGTACCCAGCTGGCCCTGCAGCACAACTGCTGAGCTCAGGTGCCCAAGGGAGCCCCAACCCTCCCAGATCGAGGATCTGCCCCTGCTGATGCAAACAGGAGGTTTCCAGGCAGAAGGATTAGCACACACCTAATGCCACCCGTGCCAACAGGAGCTCCCTGGGACGGGCACAAGGGCCGAGCTGGGGGTGTTCAGGGCAGAGACAACCAAAAATAAAGACCAGTGGGAGCTACAGTGAGCCTGAAGTGTGCAGAGGTATGGGAATGTCAAAACTCTGGGCTGGGAGGGTGGGCAGGCCCTGGCACAGGTGCCCAGAGCAGCTGTGGCTGCCCCAGCCCTGGCAGTGCCCAAGGCAGGGCTGGAGCACCCTGGGACAGTGGGAGGTGTCCCTGTCCGTGGCAGGGGTGGCACTGGGTGGGCTCTGAGGTGCCTTCCAATCTCAAGTGTTCTGTGACTCCACGAAAATGCAGCAGCTCTGGCTGTGGGGGAGGTGGGATGGGCAGAACCACCAGTGCCAAGGGCTGTGCCAGAGCAGCACAGGGAGATTTAAAGCTGTTTTCTTGGGAGGGAAAAGAGAAGGTCTAAAACACAGGAGAGAAATCTTTGGAATAAATGCACACCAGAGAGTCAGGTCACAGCTGAGGGTAAGAAATGGGCTGTCTCCTGCATGATGAACACTGCAATTCATTTGCTCCACTGAGGAATGACAGCTAATTATTCCAAATTTCCACGTCATAAATAATTTACACGCAGGGGCCTGTAATATGCCATCAATCAGGAGGCTCAGCAACTGCCTGCCTGAAAATGCTGCCAGCCCCACAAATGGGCTGAAAAGCCCCTGCTGGAACAGGGAGAGCTGCTCCAACCTTCAAGAACAGGACACACCTTTAACCAGAGCACTGCAATGCCTCGATGCCTCAGCCCTCTCACAGGAACTTAAAACTACACAAACAGATGAAAAAATCAAATAATAATCATGGATAATGCCTATCATCCCCTCTTCCCTCCACTACCTTCATCTATTCAGTTCAACTGTCCTCAACCTTCACGATTCCTTTTCCATCTTTTTCAGCCACAAAGGTCACCTCTCCAATTTTCCCCAGAACTTCACCAGCTCCATCATTCCAAAGGCAGCAGATCCAACACCAGCACCTTTTAGTCACCCTCATTTTATCTTCCTAAATGCAGCTGCTCCAAAGCACAGACACCCCCAGCTCCTCCACTGACTCCTCATGTGCTCCATGAATTACCTGCAAATTCCTATAAAGAATCCTGAAGTTCCCCAAGGTGGTTCATGAGGATGTTTCTCCACACAACCTCATCCAATTTAAATTTCCTTTGTACTTCACACCCCACACCAACTGCTGCTGCTGGAGGTGCCTCTGCCTCTACATTCTGCCACCCAAATCAATGGTTTAATCTTTATAATCTAGTTTATAACCTTCAAACTTTCCCAGTGAGGGGCTTAAGGCCAGACTTTGGTACTTGAGCTCAAAGCCAGGCTCTGGCCAACATCAGCCCAAGGAACATGTGCCTGTAAATCCCAGCTGGATTGTGTAAGTCAAGGCACTTCAGACAAACATTCTGTACTTCCCCTGAGACAGGAAGGAGACAGGAGGTGCAAATGGAATGCAGCAGGGAAGAAATCAAACCAAATTCCTGTCCAGAGCTCAGGGAGCATTTGGACAACACTCCCAGGCACAGGGTGGGATTCTTGGGCTTATTCTGCAGGGCCACAAGTTGGACTTCGGTGACCCTTGTGAGTCCCTTCCAGCTCAGGATTTTCTAAGATTGTAGGAAAACATCAGTTTTAACTCAGCAATGCCAGAGAAGGTGTATGGCAGGTCCAGGCAGGGCCCAGCAGCCCCTGGAGCAGAAAGAAGCACCAGATGTGGCTGCAGGTGGGTAATTCTGGGGCCCTGCAGCACTGCAGGGCAGCCACAGAGCAGGGAAAGAATTAACTCATGTTTCCTTGTGAGGCTCCATTAAGCAGTACAAGTGAGTGTTGTGTAAAAGGATTTGAAGTTGAGCTTTACAAGAGCTGTAATGAGGAGGATGCAGCCTGGAAACGTCACTGAGCCATAAAGCTCCGCCTGGAGAGATTTATCCCCACCATCCCCGCACTGCTCTGCACAATGGATGCCTTCCACAGGCACATTTGTGTACCAAAGCCATTTGCACAACAGAGAAATAACTCTGGAGGCAGGGATGGATCCCTCCTCATCCCTCAGCCAGGCTCCCTGCCCCAACCAGCAGCTCGGGGAGGGCATCCAGCAGAGCCAGCCCATGTGTTACTGCTCCAGCACCTTCCCTGGCCCACACTGGGGCACCCAGCTGACTTCTGCACCAAAAAAAGCAGCAAAAGCACAATTTATTTTGCAATAACACACTATAGTGATGGAGCATTAACTAACATTAAGATTAATTGCTCTGAGCTAATGAATCATCCATTACTAATCCCTCAGATGAGGCCACGCAGCTGAATAACAACTTGTAGCTGGACTGGTATTAAAATCTTTGCAGTCTTGCCTTGCAGTCAGGGTCACAAAATGTTTATTCATTTCTACAGGAGATTTCTTGATAAGAAAAGAGAAATATCGTAAAGAGAGATGAGGCAAATTAGAGAAGAACAAGTCAGCTTCTCTCCAGCCACTGCCTCCCTCCTCAGTCCCACTGTGCAGTACTTGGAAGAAATGAAGACTGAAGTTTAGACCTGCTGGCAGGTGGGGAGGGTCCTGGGCTCTGCCCAGGGTAGGGGCACATTCCCAGAGAGCAAAGGACACCTGGAAACCACCAGCTGTTTGTGTGGCAAAGCCCTGGGACAGTGCCCAGCAGGCATCGAACGCTGCAGCTTCCCAGAGCTTTGGTTTGGAAAGAGGAGTGAGATCACCTCCAATCTCAGCTAATTTAGGAACCCACACAATGTTTTTCTGTCTAGTTACAGCTTTTTCCTTTGGCTCCCGTTCCCAAACACTGCCCAGGCAGGAGACACCCACCAGTTTCCACCTCTGCTCGGGAATGGCGCTGATGTCCACGGGGTGACGCTCCATCACGTTGAGGAAACGCGCCTCGGGGACAGCAATGGCACAGATCACATGGACCCACCTGGGGACAGGGCACAGAGACAAATCACAGGCTGCCTCAGCTGCTCTGAGTGCCCAGGAGGGCAGTTAACATTTCCCTGCTCCCCCAGCACCGAGGCACATCTGTTTGGTTGGCACCTTGGCAGCATTACCGGTTAACTGCGGTCGCACGAGGTGAACGTCTCTGCAACAACAGGGATCAACCTCCTCGTGCACCTCATTTTGCACGACACTAAACACTCTCTGAGAAAACTTTTCTCTGAGAAACAACCACATTCAACAAGTGTTCAGGACCTCTGCTATGGAGCACCTGGTGCAGTGTGAGACAGCAGAGTCCCTCTCACTCATCCTGCCAAGGCAGAAGGAGCTGTTACCTCCACAACACCAAACTTGCTGAGCACCAAGACCCAGCTCCCAGCAGTGCAGATGAGGTGCCATATGGAGGGAAACCTGCTGAGACACAACACTTACCGCCCATCCGTGGTCATCTGCAGAGCTCCTCCCCTGAGATTGCACAGGCAGCACTCCTGCAGGAACACAGCAAGCTCAGAACCTTCCCCCAGGACAGCCAGCCCACCCCTGGGCTGTGCCAGCTGTGGTGCCCCCTCCCCAGCCCCGTGGGACCCCCAAACAGGGACAGGGACAGGGACAGGGACAGGGACAGGGACAGGGACAGGGACAGGGACAGGTCCTCACCGCTGCCCAGGCGCCGGCAGAGCACCGCGAGCACGTCCAGCCCTCCGTCACCAGCTCCGGGCGGATCCCGTAGCAGCCTGTGGGGAGACAGGGAATGCCAGCACTGTGGGGAACAGGGAATGCCAGCACTGTGGGGAACAGGGAATTCACTGCAGGGAGACAGGGAATGACAGCTCTGCAGGGAAACCAGGAATTCCATCACTGCAGGGAGACAGGGCAACATCACATCCCAGTTCTCCCAGCACATCTGCAACTCCATCCCACCCAGTTCTCCCAACATCTCCAGCACTGCCTCGCTGCCTTTCCAGTTCAGGAGCAGCTCTGGGAGCAGGTGCAGCGTTTGAGTCACTGTGTTTTACAGGCTCAGACAAGAGTCATCAAGGGGACACAGTTTGGAACCAACAGGGCTAAAAATAAACAAAAATCCCACCTACAGGAAACTCTCAACAGTTTTTTTCCTACAGGACTTTGCTCCTTCAGGCAGGAACTGGGCTCCAAAGTGCTGCTGGAAAGCACTCACACATCAAAGCAGGTAAGGCCACTGAGTTCTGGCCAGATCAAAGCAGTTCTCTTTGCTGTGTGGTGTTATGAGAAAGGACAAACCCAATAATACTGCAAGGAAATTAAATATCTGCATTTCACATCTTTAACAGTATTTAATTCATGGTTATATGAAGTGTTAGAAACATCTGATTTTCCAGAGCATCAACCACTGTGACACACAAGCACCAAATCCTCCTACAGCAACCCCAAAATAGTACAGTGGTATTATGGCCATTATAAAGACAGGGAAATAAGAACAAAGAAGCCCCTAAAATTCTAAAAAAGGCATTGAGGTTTGTCACTGAAAACAATGGGGAAAAGACACAGAAATAATCTTGGAAAAGTGGATCTTTGTGATTCCTGCAAGCTGGTAAAGCAAGTGGAAAATGAAATATAGGCATCCCAACTGACACCCATCCCATCCCATCCCATCCAGCCTTTACCCAGCCTAACAAAATCCCACCCAGCCCTCACCTATCCTAGAAAGCTGAACAGATCATTTCATCTGGGAACAATCTCACATTACTGAATTAAACTTAAAAGAAGTCATTCAGAAAGCACTGGGATTGCCACCATAACCTGATTTATAAATATCATCCACTTAGCCAGATAAACAGCATGTCAAAAAAAGTCAATACTATGGATCTGCAGCTGTTCTCCACAGCTGAGATCTCTTTTCATCACATGGCAAAGCAGCAAAGCAGATTCCACCCATCCTGCAGCACGGGAGGGTGTTCAGTCCAAACCCTGAGCTGAGGGAGAAGCAGACACTGAGCTGGAACTGTGCAGGAGCTCCCAGAGCTGGGACAGGCTGGAATTTCAGCCAGGATTTCCTGCTCCAGGACCACAGGCAGCTGGAACATGGGATCTGAGCAAAGGAGACTGAAGGGAGACCTTATTGCTGTCCCCAACTCCCTGACAGGAGGTTGGATCCAGGTGGAGGGTTGGGCTCCTCTTCCACAGAACAAGGGACAGGATGAGAGGAAACGGCCTCAAGTTGTGCCAGGGGAGGTTTAGATTGAAAATGAGGAAAAATTTCCTGACGGAAAAGGTTGTAAAGCATCGGAACAGGCTGCCCAGGGCAGCGGGGAAGTCACATCCCTGGAGGTGTTCCAAGCACAGGCAGAGCAGCAGGACCCTCCTCCCAGTGCACCCCTGCCATGCAGCACATGGATCCTCTCAGCAAAGGCAAAGGGACCTCACAGACCCAGAGCACCAACAGCACCAACAAACAAGCCCCAGGTTTCAGGGCCGTCCTGTTCTCAGTGGGGGAGCACAGAGCAAACAAAAGCTGCATTTCTCTGCCCTCTGAGTCTGCAGATCAACAGCATCTCACCCACATCCCTCTGTCCCTACACAGAATTTGGCCATTGAAACCATCTGGATAGACTGGACTGTTGCAGACAGATGGATGGACAAGATGCAGCATCTCTGACTGCCACAGAGACCACAAATTGTGAAGGAAGGACCATCCTCACTCTGCATCCCACGCCCTTACGAGCCACAAATGACCACAATGAGCAATTCAGCACAGAAATAAAAGTTGCCTTCCAGTCCTCCACAAGAGCCAGCCCTGCTGAGCTGCAGGAGGACCTGCAGGCTCTAAAATTGGAACAACAAAAGTAATTCCAGCTGATGCAAGTGAGCTGAGAGTGCCCATCTGTCAGGATCAAACAGTTGAGCAGGAACTCGTCACATCTCGGCCGAGCCCAGCGTTAACTGGATGTTCTACAATCCACACTGAAGGTGCATCCACCAGCATTAATCACATCTTCCTGCAGACAGAACGATCAGGGAAGCAAACAGACATATGTTCCCTTTTGTAATCAAGTGCCATTACTCCAAACAGCCTCAGAGACACCGATAAAATGTCTCTCAGCTCCTCCCTGATCTGTGCTGCACTCAGGAGTGGCACAGCCTCCCCCAGAACCCCAACAGGGGCAAACACTGCAGAGAAAGGGGAGCAGTGAGCCTGCTCTGCTTTAGTGCAGCAAGTCAGAGATAGCAAAAGAAAGGATCTTTTCACTGAGGCAGAATAAAAGCCAACAAAACAACCCCTGAAAAGAATATTGGTGTGTATTTTTGAGATCAGTGACTGCCAAGATAGACTTGAATACACAGATAAACCTTCTAGTGGAAGGGGGTTGGAAGTGGATGATCTTTAAGGTCCCTTCCAACCCAAACCATTCTGTGACTCCATGATGTATTTGTACCAGAAAAGGAAAAAATTGTGAGTGAAGGGTGTAGCAACCCTGGCATTCAAATACAGGCAACACACAAACAACCCTGGGGGTCTCAGTGCCCAGAAGGCTCTAGGAAGGAGGAGACACTCACTGGCATGAACCTGCAGGCAGCATTTGGCACAGGATATCAAGGGGCTGGTTCCATCTTCTCCAATGTAGGAGTTGGAGGGAAGGGGCTCCGTGTTCTCCCCACTTGAGGTAAAGCACATCTCTGGGATCAGGGGCTTGGTCTTCTGGCCACACTTGGAGAGGTGCAGGAAGGAGGAGGGTTCCCCTGCAGACACTGGCACAGGTTCCCTGTCCACCTGCAGGGACTGGACAGAAAGAGCACATGGAACTGCCCCTGCCCTGGGCCAGGCTGAGCTCTCCATTCTGAGCTCTCCACTCTGAGCACTCTCCCTGCAAATCCCACCCAACACCTGCCCCCAGACAGCCCAAACTGAGCCCTAAATCCTGATTCCAGGCACACCCAGCCCTGCCTGGCTCCTCTCCCTCTCCCTTAGTCCTGCACTGGGATCTGGAGTTTGTTGGGAAAGCTCAAAAAGCCTTAGAATAATGAACAGCTTTTCTGGTTTTCTTCTGTAAAAATCTAAATTCCTATATTGCAGCTGAAAACACCAAGGAAAAATAAAAAGGAAAAATCTTACTAAAAGCAAGACCTTCCCTCCCCCTCTGGCATCCTTCCCTGCTCTTCCTGCACGAATTTCTCCTGAAGGACATTTCAAGGTTCCTGGGAGCAGACACAGTTAAAAGCAATGGATTAAAGCAGCCCAGCTGCACCCAGTCCTCCCCACAGCCATCAAACAACATCCAGCACTCAGAACAGAGATTTTATTTTCAGTCTCTAAAATAAATCAAAGAGATTTTATTGAAGGGGGAGGTGGGTTCTGCTTTTCTCAGAAAAAGCTCCCAACACACACACAAGGAATCCAAGGCACATATTCCTGGTGGACACACAAAGCCAAATCTGGCTTTATGTGAGAACAAATCAATACACAACTGAGCAAATGACTAATTCATCTGATGAATTTTGCCTTTCTGCTCATAACATCTCCCAGAGCATATTGGTAGTTTCCAAAAGAGATGATGGATGTGCTAACTCAGTAAATTTTTATTTTGTTGCTTGTTTGCATATATTCAGCAGTCTGGGCCTTGCTGAAACACGAGCAATCATGTGCCTGATGGGGCAGAGTTTTCTGCAGGAAACAGTGTTTGCAAAACTCCTAAAGTGGGATTTAAAACCTGAACACTGAGGAAGCCAGAGAAGGCAGAAAAGATACCAAAAATGGCTCCATTCTGTGCCAAAGCCAAACAAATTCCTTCAGGGTGCAAACTGGGATGGGTCAGTCCTTGTTGTAAATGTCTGCATTTCCATTTATCCACCTGAGCAGTATCAGAGGTTTAGATCAGATATTAGGAAGGAAGGGTTGTCAGGCACTGGCACAGCTGCCCAGGGCAGGGGGGGGGTCACCACCCCTGGCAGTGCTCAAAACCCATGGGAATATGGTCCTTGACTCGTGGTGCTGGGGGGGGGTCTACACTGACCATCTGGACTTCATCTGAGAGGTCTTTTTCAGCTTTAAGGATTCCATGGGAGGACCCACCTGGTTGTAGGGGTAGAAGAGGGTGCAGACAGCACAGTATGGCTCACTCAGGGCAGCAGCTGCATTGAACCTCCTTTCAGCTGGGAAATTAAAGGCTTTATTCTTCCACTGGAAGGAAAGCAAAGACTTCAGAGCCTCTGGATCACTCATATCTTCCTCTCCAGAAAATGGAAATGTTTCTGGAATGAAAAAAAATCCCAAGACAATGGACAGTCAGTAGAGGCAAAAGAAGAAATGAAATGGCAGCAAGGCTGAGCCAAACAGCTCCTGTCTCACCAACAAATAGAAATGTTCAGCTCATCCATGGTCCCTCACATGCCTCAAACACTTCCTAAATGGATCAAATCCCTATTTATGGGTAGGATAGACCAGACGCTGACACAGAGGACCTGATGGAACTGGCCATGAGAAGGAGGAAGAAGAAAATCCACATCCCCCTCCCTGCATCACCACTCTGCAAAGTTTCCAGGAGAACAGGGAGCTCAGAAACATCCTGGAAGAACATTATCCCCAGAGCTCAGCACATTAAACCAAACTGTTCAGTCCTTCACTGGTAATTACTGGAAATAAGCAGTTAATGTTCTGCTGTGCAAGTCTTATGTCTCCTCCCCAATTCCACCTCCCTTTGAAGGTTTTGTGACTCTCAAGTTACCTGAAAGGATAAAAGGAACTTGGAGTAAAACATTAATGGCTGAGTCCACATCTCAGATTTTAAATGTTCCCCTCAACTAATCTAATATGTAATTGCCAGACAATGTGGAAATTTGATTGTGTTTAATTAATCACTCCTTTTTTGGAGGTGCTGAATGCTGTCTGGGTGGCTCTGCCATATTTCAAATGAGGGTTACTTCCTAAAAGGTGACTTTTCTTGTTACATTCTTATTTTTAAGGCATGAGCCAAACTCCTCATGTTTCTCCCCATTTCAGCTGAGGTACCTCAGGTGCCAGGCAAGGATTTATGACCCCAGGGAGTTGTGAGCAGAGATTGGCAGCTACAGCCACATCCCTGCCCAGCACACACAATTCACTGGGGGCTTGTCTGTATTCTGAGTGATCTACAACGTGGGAAACACCCAAAAATGGGAAATGACACCCCAAAACAGACTGAGAGTCCCTTTTTTCCCTTGGTCCAGACTGTTGGGGCACTCACAGGGACTGGAATGTGGGAAAAGAAGAATCAGTGATGTGCAGTGAAGCACTGACAGACTTTAATTCTCATTTCTGCATCTGCCAAGAAAAGTTGGGCCCCAACACTGACATGAATTAAAAGCCATTAAAGGTTAGAATTAATTTTTTCCACTCACATAAGAGCAGAGCTGACCTGCACTGCCCCCCAAGGGGAACAGCTCTCCTTCCACTGCCACACTCAACCCAAGCTTTGCCCTTAACATGCCATTTTCTGTGAACTCTCCTTTCCCTTTGCCCAAAATGCTGCCTCATTCTGCAGCCAGCAAAATGTTTTTCTTGAGGGAAGAAAAGGGTGGGAGGTGAGAAGGGAACACCTCCCGCGGAGGAGGTTTGTTTCCAGCTGGGTTAGCACAACGGGAACACGCTGATTCTCCACCAGTGAAGAGCAGCCCAGGGAGTTCCAGGGCCCCAGTTCTGGTGGGGGCTCAGCCAGGGCCCCAGCCCTGGGCTGTGGTGGCCCCAGGGCCCCCTCTCTGTGCTCCCCACTCACCCTCGTCGCTCGAGGCCTCCTGCTTGACCACGGCCAGCGGCGAACGCGTCGGGGGCTTGCCCAGGGGGTGACGGCGACTCTTCTTGATCTCCATCTTCAGCTTGGAGAAGGCAGAGGCAGTCTGGAAGGAAGCAGGACAAGCTGATGGGCACCCCAAAGGAGGGCACAGCACAAGAGAGGCAGAACCCTCAGCATAAAGAGTCCTTAAGTTAATACAACAAACTTTTCTCTGCCTTTTGGCTGAGACACTGAAGCCTCCTGGGCCAGTTCCTGAGCAGACAAAACTCTTAAGAACCTGAGGAATCTACAGAGTTTTCTTCCAATCAGAACAGGTTCAGAACATCTGCAAGCTGCCAATTCCATTTCTTTCTTCAGTCTGTCAACCACACAGACAGCTGGGAACTCCATGAAATTTATGAATCATCAAATCCCAGAGTAGTTTGGGTTGGAAGGGACCCCAAAGCCCATTCTGTGCCACCCCTGCCACGGGCAGGGACATCTCCCACTGTCCCAGGGTGCTCCAAGCCCTGTCCAGCCTGGCCTTGGACACTCCCAGGGATGGGGTAGCTGAGGACTCCTCTCATTACCCCTCTGATTTGCTTAAACCAGCAAAGCTTACATTGCTTGGCCAGGACAGCTGTACCCACTGACCTCTGCGGTGCCCGGCACTGGCTCCGCGTTCTCCTCCTCCTTGCCCGGGGTGCCCACGGGCAGCGCCTGCTCCCGCCAGCCCAGCCCCTGCTGGGTGGCAAACTGCTCGAAGGCCTGCTGGCAGGACATGTGCTCCTTGTCAAACACCACCTTCTTGCTGCGGGGCACCACGTACAGCATGGGGATGATGGGCCGCGGCCTGAAGTCCTCCTGCGGCGCCTCCGCGGGCGGCACCACGTTCAGGGGCGCCGGGGGCAGCTGCTTCCCGGGCACGGGGGGCACCGGGGGCAGCGGGGGCCGCGCTGCTGCCGCTGCCTGCCCCTCTGCCAGCTGCTGCTGGGGGGCTGGGGGGGGCACCGGGCGCTGGGGGGCTGCCAGGTGGGGCTGGTGCTGGTGGAAAAGGTGCTTCTTCTTCCTCTCGCCTTTCACCTTGGCAGGGCGCGCCTTGGCTCTGCACTCCCCTGTGAGAGACAGCAACAGTGAGAGCCTGAGAGCTGGTTTGGTACTGCCCTGCCCTCAGCCAAGAGCTCCAGTGAGAGCCTGAGAGCTGCTTTGGTACTGCCCTGCCTTCAGCCAAGAGCTCCAGTGAGAGCCTGAGAGCTGCTTTGGTACTGCCCTGCCTTCAGCCAACAGCTCCAGTGCTGGCCTAACCATCCTACCATGGCACTGCTGCTCTAACCATCCCACCATGGCACTACTGCTCTAACATGTCCCACCATGGCATTATTGCTCTAAACATGTCCCACTATGGATTATTCCTGTAACATGTCCCATCTGTCATCATTGCTCTAATGTGCCCCATCCTGGCATTGCTGTTCTAATGTGTCCCATCCTGTCATTCCTGCTCCCACATGCCCCATCCTGGCATTCCTGCTCCCACATGCCCCATCCTGGCATTCCTGCTCCCACATGCCCCATCCTGGCATTCCTGCTCCCACATGTCCCATCCTGGCATTCCTGCTCCCACATGCCCCATCCTGGCATTGTCCCTTCCAAACAGGCCCCTGAAAGCTGCAGACCTTCAGCTGTGCCCCAGCACTGACCCAGAGTTACAAAGAAAAGACTTGTGTCATTTCTATGGACTGTTAAACTCTTGACTGAGCAGAAAGGCAGCCAAAAGGAAAGTTTCCTGGAGGGCAAGGATCTAAATGCCTAAGGAAGTGGACAGTGTGCCAAACCCCATGGCATTTATTACATCAGCCCTGACTCTGTATTTCAAGCTCTTTGTATCAGCAGCCTCTCAAGTTGGGGACACAAAACCATCCACTGGGGTGCAGGAATATTTTTGTACCATTAACAAAATAAAATATATCTTTAAAGTGATGTTTATTTTATCTTTAGGCTTTCCTTTCCTAAATCTCTGGTTTTCTGTGTGTCTATAATGGACACATTAGCACAGAAATACACATATATATAAAATCAGAGAAATCATCACACAAGAATGAGGTGTCTGCAGGAGGAAGGGTGAGCAATCCCACAGTAAGATAAAGTGCCAAAATCCCTGCTGAAATCTTCCAGGGAATACCAAAACCTCAGCACTTCCCAGAAGTCTGGGCTGATGACTTTATTTACACCAACTTCTAAACATGGGAACAAGTCCAGGCCAAATAATTATGGTTGTACTTGTGTAGGCAGCCCCTCAGATAAACTGGTTTGTTCTATCACAGAGAAAGAAATATTGAATTTCCTTAGAGAAACAAACACACTGAATGAAAGGCAAATTGGATTTCTCCCCAGTTGCACAAATCCAGATCATATTTACTCTCTACACACTCTGAGAATTCTCTCCCCAACAACACCACAAATGCCATTCACCAGCTTTATTGACTTCTAAAGGGTAATTTGGCAGCAGCTGGCACACACAACTGGGCTTGGAGGGCTCTGCATTAAGGTGAACAAAGGAGTTTGCAAGTGAATCCATAGAATAGAAGGCAGGAAAAAGGGAGGTGCCCAAGGCAGGACTGGCTGTGGCACTCAGAGCTCTGGGCTGGGGGACAAGGGGGGCATCGGGCACAGGGTGGGCTCCAGGGGCTGGGAGAGCTTTGCCAAGGTGGGCATCAGGCACAGGGTGGGCTCCAGGGCTTTTCCAGCCTCAGGGATCCTGTGGGATATTCTGTGATATCTTTGAGGGAAGAGGTTTTAGTGGAGAAATCAAACCACTTCCAGGGACCTCCCACTGCACTTTGTGCAATGAGATTACAAAAAGATGCTACAAGAGTCTGGAGTTCCTCCACTACAGCAACACCTCCTGGGCTGGGGCAAAGACAAGGAAAAGTGGATTTCAGCACCAGGGAGAGGGTTTGTAGCCCCACGTGCAGAGCTCTCACCTGCAGAGCACCACAGGCAACACGTGCAGGCTCACAGGAGACATTCCTGCTGCTCAGCACCCCCAGAGAGGAGCAAAGACTAAACACTCTCCTTCTGAATGTCCCAAGACAACCTGCTAAGAATTCTGACTCTATTAATAGCAACATAATAAATTATGAATATAAAGCTGAGTCATAAAAACCGAAAGAAAACACCGCGAAGGGATCTGGGTCAGAAATCCTGAAAACCTCAAGTTATAAATACTCAGCTTGTCCAAACAACCAGCACGAAGCACAAGATGTACTTTGAAATTAGGATTACTTTGAAATCTCATCCTTCCTCCTTCTCAAGGTCATCTCTACTGGGGTAAATAGAAAATCAAGCCAACATAAAGAGGACTAAAGGAAGGCAGTGAAGGAGGTGGGGGAGCTGAATTGCCAGAGCAGGGCCAGCCAAGCAGATGCTCTTTTCTGTTTCAAGATGAAACCCTGGGACACTTGTGAGAGGCAATTCAGACAGCAGGATGAGAAATGCCTGGGATTTAATTGCTCTGTTGCAGTAAGAAAGCTGGGCATTGGGTAACAGCCACCCCAAGAACAGCCTGTTCAGAGGCACTCACTGCACTGGGGCTGAAAATCAGCCTTTCCCTCCTGAGCTACGAGTTAAAGAGCTCTTAAGATGCAGAGGAACTGTATGATTTGGAACCTGTTCAGCCAGAACACAGTTTTTATTGTTCCTTGGCCATTCTAATGATCTCAGATCTGTCCCTGTCACTTATCTCTTGTCTCCAAAGAAAAATCAGCGTTTTCGGGCCATTTATTCCAAGCATCAAGTGTTAAACTTGTCCAAGAGCTGAGAGCAGCCAATTTAACACCCTGCTGAGGGCACCAGGAATTAACTGTCTGACTGTGCTGCTGCTCTGGGCACAGACACTCCAGCTCCTGCCTGCCCTGAAAAGAGAAAATACACTCCCTAGTTAAGAGACTCTGGAACTGAACAAAGCCCTCAATTCTCTTCCCAGAGCTTCCATAGATTTCCTTTAAGATCATTATCAAAGTTCTCTGAGCACTTTGCAGCATCACTTTCTCCAAATGCTAAACAAATAATGGGGATATACAATAGATGAAAATTAATTCACTCTGTGCAGTGCTGGAGAAGCCTCAAAGAGGGAGTGGATCAGACACAGCAACCACTTCACCACACACATTAGGGGGGAAAAACTGCTCCTTCCCAGCAAGAACTGCTCCTTCCCAGCAAAAACTGCTCCTTCCCAGCAAAAACTGCTCCTTCCCAGCAAAAACTGCTCCTTCCCAGCAAAAACTGCTCCTTCCCAGCAAAAACTGCTCCTTCCCAGC
>JAWWEV010000084.1:520737-533774 GCA_035583235.1 Hafferia zeledoni
TTCCCAGCAAGAACTGCTCCTTCCCAGCAAGAACTGCTCCTTCCCAGCAAGAACTGCTCCTTCCCAGCAAGAACTGCAACCTTTCCTCCCCAGCCAGGAAAAAGGGGTCACAGAAAGAGCCTCCTGCACAATGGGGAGTTCAGGCCCAAGGAATGGCCATGGCAGAGGAAATCCCAAAGCTCTGGGGGCTGGATGGGTTGGGTTCAGCCATGCAGAGGGAAAACTCCCCTGCCCCACCTGGACTGGGAGAAACCCACGTGGAGCTGCTGAGGGTCCCACCCAACCCGAGCTCCCTGGTGAGAACTGTGAGAAATGGGGACAAAGGCAGGGAAAGGGGAAAGGGGAACTGCACAGGGCAGGGCACAAATCAATCCCTTCCATAAGGAGGACACAAAAATGTATTTTCTTTGTTTCCCCATGAAATAATTGAAAATATTCCTCCCATAATATATATTATTACAATCCTGTAATAGTTTGGGCAGAATTTTCAAGCCCTGCCAAGAAAGCTCTTGGGACTGAATCCTTAAGGAGAGGGGAAAATCAATTGGTGCTGTGAATGAGGGTGGATTGCAGTGAGCATGGACTGATATTGGAGAGAGCTCTGCTGATATTTCAACAGAAATGAACAGCAGCACAAGTTCTTCACAAAGGTGTTTCAGAGAGAGAACTTGCCCAGCTCTGCACCCCCAGCAGTGAGCAGGGCCCTCACCTTCTCCCTCCAGCCCTTTGCTTCTCTCCTCTTCCTCCAGCTCTGGCCCCCTTTTCAGCTCCTCCTTTACTTTCACCTCTTCCAAGGCAGTTTCAATAGCCATGACATCTCCAAGAGACTTCTGATCCTCAGTTTTGTGTCTTCTGGGCTGGCTCCTTTTTCTGTGAGGCCTGCAAGTACAAAAGTGTGATTTGACACAAAAGCACAGCCTTCAATGTAGAAAACCATCACTGACTTAAAAAGCTGAGTACAAAACAAAGGGATCTTCTTTGGAGGAAAACACAAGGTAGCTGAGACAGCCCCGGGGCAAAGGAGATATCTGCAAGGGGACAGATGAACCTTGCACAACACAACACTTAAGATCCATTCACAGCAGCCACTGATGGTCTGGGTTTCCCACACAGCTTTTTCCCACCATTACTAATGTAGCTCACAAGCTGCAGTTAAAGAGATTTGAATTATGGTTTAAATCTATTTTGCTTGCATTTCAAGATACAGATGAAAACTTGTTTGAATCTCTTTTCCATCTCTGTCTTCCTTCCATTATTCTTTTCATTCTGTTCAAACTGCTGGAAGTCTGCAAAGCATCATCTTCCACTCTGAGACAGCCCCCAGCACTGCCAGGTCCTCAAAACACACTGCAATGACTGCTCAGGGCAGAATCCACAGGCAGACCATGATTTTTCAGTGGGATCATTCATTCACAAGTCCAAGGCCTTGGAGAAATCCAACTGAAAAACACGTGTATTAATGTGATCAGACTAATACTAATGAGCCAACAGCAATGCTGTTCATTCTTCTTCAAGTCAATGCCACCAAGGCAAAGGAATTCCAGTAGTCACAATGCAAAGAAAAATGCCAGTCCAGAAGGCAGAACAATGTTGTGTGGCTGGGACAGGAGGAAGCCAAGGCCCCCCCAGGCACCCCCTGCCCTCTGTGCAAGGGCAGAAAGAACAAGGGCCACAAAATGCTGTGTAGTAGGTGAAGGAATGAGGAAAGAATAAGAAGAGAGAGAAATAAGCCCAGGAAAGCCACAGGTAGAGCAGTGCCCTGGGAAGCCAAACCCCTCCTTCCTCCCTGCCCCAGTTTTATTGCTCCCCATCATATTTGATGGGGCAGAACGTCCCCTTGGCCACTCTGTGCCAGCTGTGCCAGCTGTGTCCCCTCCCCACCCTCACCCAGCCCACAGGGGGGACAATCCAGCCTTGTCCCTGTGCCACAGCAGCCAAACCCCAGAGCCCACCAGCACTGGGGGCACCAATCCCAGTGGCTGCACCTCAGCCAGGCCCAGTTTTAGAGAAGCCACCAAAGAGCTCCTTGAGGTTTGGGTTGAACATGTTCTCTTTTCACAAGAGACTGACCCAGAAACTTGCAATTTTGACCCCATTTTGAGCATGTAGAGAGTTTCCTTTTGGTTGCAAGCAGCATTTTCCACCTCCAGCACTGTGTGACAAACAGGCAAACACAAGCACTGCATTCCTCAGCCTCAGAATGGAGAAAGGCTGAAATGCAGCTTCCCATCCTCAGAGCCCAGAATTTCATCTGCTAATTAGATTTGGAGCACAACAGAGTTAAGGGCCCTTAATCAGGTAAATGACAAAGAAGGGAGAGAAAAATTCCACCTGAGATGGAAGATGAATAGAAAAGCAAGTTGCTCCATATGCCCAGTGATTCCTAATTGCCAGACTGGGAGCAGATGGTGGCTCTCCAAGCAGAGATGTTGCCCTCACACCTGCAGGACAGTCCTTAGCAGGAACACAGAGCTGAACCCAAAAGCACCAGCTCTGCTGCTCACCCACATGCCAAGCACACACCACCTTCCCTGGGGGGACAGCTCTGGTGGGAGGAGAAGATGAAGCTGTAAGACTGGCACTGTTTGCAGCTGAGGAAGCACCAGAGTGGTGTCACAAGCTGGTTTTAGGGAGGTGTGTTTTACTCCTGTGGTGTGCAAGTGCCACGCAGAAATCAAGCACAAAGCTTCACTCTCCCAGGAGATCAAAAATCCCTTTTGCAGGGCTCTTCTGCCCCTGGAGTGTGGAGAAGAGAAGCAGAAAGCTCAGCATTTAAAGAACTGGTGGCAGAGCTCCAGGCTGAAGGCTGAGCACTCCCACGAGTGGGGCTGGTCTGGGGCTGCCACAATTCCCCCCAGAAATGGCTCTTGTGCTCTGCACTAAAACAGCCTCTTGCTGAAGCCAGAAAGTAATCAAAGTTGAGTTTTTCAAGGTAACCAAGTCTGACTGACCTGAGAGAAGAAATGACACATCTCTGCAGAGTTTAAAAGCTCTGTTTGCCAGGAGAGCTGACAAAAAAGCAGCGTTTGTACTCTTTGAAGAACAGACCACAAAGTGACTTAAATTAAGTAGCTACAACTGTGAAGAGGTTTGGGCAGAGGTGAATCCCATCCCTCCATCCTGCTGAGCAAACTCAGGCTTCAAGTAAAACCACGGTTTGGAAAGACATAAGCACAGGAGAGAAAGTACTGCTGAGGAGTATTGAACAGCTTCAAAACTGCTTCAGGATAATACCCAAATAATCCAGGAAACACTGAAGAGATAAGGAAAAAATGCCCCTGGATCCTTTGCAATAGGCTCAGGTTGAGAGAGGCTTCTCTGCTGAGGGAAAATAATCCTTGGTGTTCATCCAGCACCTTACACTGGGCAAACATTTCAGTGCAGAAATAACCCTTTACAGTCCCAGGCACAAAGAGATTGTCAGATTCCAGGGGAGGAAGACAAAGCTCCAGGGACCTGCTGGGCTCAGTCACAGCCCAGAGAGCACAAATGGCACCTTCTGACTCGGAGATTATTCTGCTTTTCCTGAAGGAGGAATAGCTGGAATCATCTCAGGAATGCAACCTCTGGAGCAGAGCAACATTGCAGAGGTCAGTCATCTGCCAAATGCCACATTTATTGTGTCTTTTGGAGCATGGATTTAGTGGGAAACACATTTTTCCACTTCAGCATTTGTAAAATAATAACAGACAAAGCATTTCAGGCAGGAAACAAGACCCAGGACCCCAGCCCAGAGCCCACTGGGTGACTGAAACTCCTGGAAGACAAGCAGCAGTGAGAGAGGAGGAGAACACTCTCCTGAAAGTGTCTCTGTCTTTGATAAAATGCCTGAGCACAGCAGCTGCCAGCCAATTATTGGGGGTTTAAACTGCTCCTCACAGTCCCTATCAAAGATAGCCCCAGGAACTCAGAGTCTGTTTAACATCTTTTTCCTGGACTTCCAAGTAGTGATGCTGGGACTGAAATCAGCAGCAGAGCTGGATGAAACACCACCATTTCCAGAGCCTGCCAATGCCCCCAAGCAGAGTGGCACAAATTCCCAATGGGAGCAGCCAGAAGGGAACTGTGTGCTGCAGTGCCAGTGCCCTGGGGAGCAGCAATGAGGACAAAAGGAGGATCTGGGGGCATATGGAAGGGCACAAACTTTACCTCAGAGTACAGTAAAGTCCTAAAATTCAGGATCTCGTTGTCCAGGCAAGGCTGAGCAGGAAGGGAAGTTCTCCACCAACAGCCCATGCCCAAACCACTCCAGTCCAATTCCAGTCTGAGACAGCAGCAGCATTTTTATCTGCTTTGGGGACCAGTTACCTGTACCCACAACCAGTTCCCACCACACATCCCTGCTAGTCCAGTAGATTAACTCAAGAATGAAAACCAGCGCAGGCAGGAGACAACTGAGGATCCCAAGTGACACAAGAGATCACAGAAAACTACACCAAACCAAGAGGAAGCCATGAGAAAACTTGATGCCCAAAGATTTCCTGTGGACTTTCAGGGAAGGTGACATGAAAAATCCTCCTGGAGAAGGAAAGCACTCCCAGAGTTACTATTTTAGGAAACTTGACAGCAGAGGGAATGCAGGGATTGAGCTGATGGGGGAAGGCACCTACCGCTGTTTGTTGTCCTCTTCCTCATCTCCTATCCTACAAAGCAAGAGTCCAACAGGAAAAGGTTAGCATGCCAAATTTCCAACCCAAGCATGCTGTTAACACACAAAACCACAGACTTGGAGCAAATTAATACAGAGATCAAAGGCAGCACAGAAAGGCATGCATAAAATCCCTTTTGCAACTGAGGGGGCTTTTTGCCCCCCTCTTGCTTTCTGGCAAGTGAAGCTCTAAATGTTTATTATAGATTTTTTGTCTTCCAGGATGAGATGAGGAGGAGTGAGGGACACCCAGTGTCCTACTTTGGAAAACATGTGCTTTTATAACACTCAAAGGAAAGAGAACAATGAGGGACACATTTACCAAGACAAATTACAAGGGGAATTGCATAAAAAGAACAAAGGGGGAAACAGGGTTTGAACTATCTCAGCCTGAGGATTACAGCAGTTCAAAGCTCAGCAATCAGAACCAAACAAAGTGTTTGGCCACAGCGACTTCGCCCCTTTACCTGCGGAGCAGCTTCGCCTTCAGCTCGGCCTTGGTCTCGTTCCAGGCGTCGAGCTCGGGGCTGCTCAGGGCCGTGGGCTTCATGTGGTCCAGCACGGCCGTGTCCTTGCCCTGTTTCCACAGCTCGTAGCGCTCGGGCTGCAGCACCCGCACGAACACGTCCATGGAGATCTTCACCATGTCCTTGCGGCACGTGCACTGCGGGGACGGCAGAGAGGGGCAGGGACACTGTCACAGGCATGGTGACACCGTGACAGGCATGGTGACACCATGGGGCACGGTGACACCGTCACAGGCATGGTGACACCACGGGGCATCGTCACACCGTGACAGGCATGGTGACACCGCAGGGCACTGTCACACCGTGACAGGCATGGTGACACCACGGGGCACGGTGACACCGTCACAGGCATGGTGACACCGTGACAGGCATGGTGACACCACGGGGCACAGTGACACCATGGGGCACGGTGACACCGTCACAGGCATGGTGAAACCACGGGGCATGGTGACTCCATGGGGCATGGTGACACCACGGGGCACCGTCACACCATAACAGGCACCGTCACACCGCAGGGCACAGCCACACCACGACAGGCACAGCCACACCGTGACGGGCGCCGCCACACCGCGACAGGCACAGCCACACCGCGACAGGCGCCGCCACACCGCGACGGGCGCGGCCACACCGCGACGGGCGCGGCCACACCGCGACGGGCGCGGCCACACCGCGACAGGCGCAGTCACACCATGCACCAACTCAGCAGGAACTGCCCTCGTTCCACCTTTGAAGGCTTTGTCTTCGTTAACCAGCAGCCCCTGCAAAGGCAACTTGCAATCCAAGCCCATGGAAACATTACGGGAGGAAATGCACAATTAAAGCTCTTTTCCAACCCAGAAATCCAACGTTCTTCCTCTCTTTATTATTTTATTATCTGCTCCTCGAATTTGGAGCCTGTGGTAAAATATGTGACCACACCAGGAGACCTGTCCCATCAATTCCAACTCCAAGACTGATAGTGGGAAATTTGTGGCTGTTGAATGCACAACCATTACCTTATTTGCAGTATTTTTTAACATAAAGATACAAATAAAACATAAAACATTACATAAAATAGCAGTCACATAAAACTACTGGCTCGTTGAAGTAATAAAATCAAATGATATATAGAAAAATGCACTAATTCAATCTCAATCTTCAGCATTAGTTTTGTAAGGATATTTCCCTCAATTCCCAGCTATTAACACTAAACTGAACCTCAGCACTTCCATTACATATAAAACGTTAATGTAAAATAAGCCTTTTCCTTATGTAGAAATAGTCTCCAAAATTATATATTTCAAGTGGCACCCCTGGTTCTTGTGGAGAAAAACTCTCCATACTCAGATGGAATCAGTTGACAAGACTCAGCTGAGTCTTTTTTACCTTAATGGAAATTTAAATATAAAGAACCCCGACAGGCTCAGAGTTGAAGTTCTTTCAGCTGTTAAATGCCAGACCAAAATCTTTGCTTGGAGCTTTTCTATCTGCTTTTCCTACCAATGGAGCCTCAAAGCAGGTCCTGGGAAAGAGCTGGTTCCGCCCAGAGGTGGCTGAGGAGCTCTCAGTGTGTCACAGAACACACTCTGCTAACACAGCCAACACTCCTAAGCCTCTCCCCATGAATTTCCAGAACAAAACACAGAGTTTCAGCTTTGGGGAGGAACACAAAGTCCCCACAGAACAATCCCCTGGAGCAGGAATGCAGTTTGGTCCCACATTCCAGGTGTGCCACTGAGATGCAGTGAAGCCTCAGCCAATAGGACAGAACAACCCAGCTGGGCTCTGGATTCCCTTCCCTTCTGCTCAGCCTGAAAGGGGAATGGCAGGGATTGTGCCAGGAAATAAAGAGTTAAACTTGGAGGAGAGGGAGGAAAACCTAAACTGCACAGTTTGTGTGTTTAATGTTGGTAGTGGGAAGCTTGTGGGCAGGAAGATGAGCCTTGCCCCCTGTTTCCAGCTAATTACAGGCATTGCCAAGAGCCTCAACAACAACAGTTCATTAGGAACCCACTGGAAACCCTTCAGAGCTTCATAAACAACACCATTAGGCCAAGCTCTGGCTGCAGGGCACACCTTCTCCCTGCCTGCCCCTTCCCCTGCTGCCATGGATTCCTGTGGGCACAGGAGCTGGACAAGTGGGGAGTCTGACTCAGCCCTCCCAAAAAGGTTATTCTGGTTTAAGATATAATATAAATGCTCTGGGACTTGATTCATTGTGGGCAAATAAAATAACAACCCATCCCAGTGGGAATGAGGCTTCTGCTGAGAGGGAACATGGAGAGTTCTCCTTTCTCCTGTTTGTAACCTCTGCCAGAATTCCTGCTCCATGGCTCAAACTGCACAGTAAGGATGCTCTGAGTCCTCCTCCAGCACACACAGTCCCCTCTCCTGCAGGACACACACAGTCCCCACAGTCCCCACTCCTGCAGGACACACACAGTCCCCACTCCTGCAGGACACACACAGTCCCCACAGTCCCCACTCCTGCAGGACACACACAGTCCCCTCTCCTGCAGGACACACACAGTCCCCACAGTCCCCACTCCTGTAGGACACACACAGTCCCCACAGTCCCCACTCCTGCAGGACACACACAGTCCCCACAGTCCCCACTCCTGTAGGACACACACACAGTCCTCTCTCCTCAGGACAACCAAGTCTCAGCAGAGGGGCAGGGGCACCTCCATGGGGTGCTGGGCTGTGTGTCTGATGTGGCTGAGAGGGCACAGAGGGAGATTCAGAGCTCCCAGCAATGAATGCAGTGAAGCCCCAGCTCCTTCCTGCTCTGACAGACTCAGCCCAGTGCCAGGGACAAACAGCTCAGCCTGTCACCCAGGGGCACAGCCTGCAGTGACCATCATGCTGAGGTTCTCTCAGCTCTACCCCTTCCCTCACCAGAAGCAGCAGAGGGGCAGGCACTGAGCTGGGCTCTGGGAGCAGGGACAGGCCCAGGGAGGGGCTGGAGCTGTGCCAGGACTTGGGCTGGATCCCAGGGAAAGGTTTTTCCCCCTGCAGGGCTTCCAGCCCAGCTGGCATCCCAGAGAGCAGCAGTTCCCATTGCAGCCTCCCAGAGAGTCCCCTGGGCTGGGAAAGCCGTGCCCAGGCACATTCAAGAAGAGCATCCTTTACACCTGCAGTAATTAAGCTTGGATAAATTAGGCTGAGCAGCATTGAAAACTGACTGAGTCTGTTTAAAAAACCTGTTCCAACCCCCCCAGTTCAGGGCTCAGGGTCAGGCCAAGCACTGAGCAGGAGGAAGTCGAGGTCCCTGAAGCCACCACTGTCCCCATCCCTGTCCCTTTTCCTGTGAAGAAAGTCTTGAGCAGTTTCTAATTCCAGTCTGGATTCAAAGCCAGGCCCTCAGATCCCCTTCTCAAGGGCAGGGCATGCAGAGGGGCCAGGAACCTGCTGCCACCCACCCACCTGGACACCTCCAGGTCCTTATTCTGCTGACAGAACTCTCAGTGTTCTTCCTTCCTTAACGAAAATTATGACAAGAACCTCCCAGTCAGTCCTTCAGAAGAGCTGATAAAACAAAGCTCCAAGACAGATCCTGAAAAACAACCATCTCCTCTCCCCCTCAGCAGGAAAAGCCCTGTAAAAATTCCTTTTCATTGCACAGATCCATTGCCTTGCCAAGAGTGAAGTATTAGGGGTGTTTACAAATCATACAGGACATAAATACAAAAAAAGATGGAAGATTTTGTACAAGAGCAACTTTGAATCTGCCTGATGAAAATAAACCATGGAAATGTTACTCCATAATAGATTTCTTTTTAATGTATTCTAAGCTTAAAAGGCCTAATTAGAGTAAAAGAGCAATTTTGAATGTCTGACAAAAATAAACTATGGAAATGCTATTTCATAATAGATTTTTTATGTGCTCTAAGCTTAAAAGGTCTAATTAGAGTCAGTTAAGGCACTGACACAAAGTAATGCAAAATACAATTCTGATTTCCCTTATTTTGAGGAGCAATTTTAGAGTATTACCAAACAGTTTCTGGCAAAAGCCTCCCAGATTTCATTTTCTGTGGAAATACAGATGTATGAAGGGGAAACCTGGTGAGATGTGAAGAGTAAGATGACAGCTTCAATTTTCCATGGAAAATTCTGTGCCAGAAAACTTCAACCCACAGACTGTGTGGAATTGATCCCTAATTCACCAATTCCAAGATTCCCTGAACGAGCTTTGCTGACCCTTTATCCTCCAGACTTCCAAACAGGAGAATCTTTGGAAGTGTTGCTGCAAAACCAAAGTACCAGAACATGCCAGAAATTTGCCCTGATGAGAAATAACCACACCCTCATTTCAGCCTGAGCCTCCTCTCCCAAAGGAACTGATTGCACAGACTGGAGGAATTCAGGTATTTTCAGTATGTTACTACCACAGTCTTGTTAAAGCTTCAAAGTATTTCCAGCTTCTTCCTTCCCCTCCAGTGAGCACCTAATGAGTTGGATTGGGTTCCATCAGTCACCTGGGTCACTGGGAAATGCAGTTTGGCTGCAGCAGAAAACTAATTCCAAATGACCAAGCTCAAACCCACCTGTTCACAAGGTGTGTGTAACACCCAGCACTGGAGAAAGTCATTGCTGCACCCTCAGAAGGGCAAGAACTCCCAACAGGGCTAAAACAGCCACGTGGGACAAAGGGGAGCACATCACAGTGGCACTTCTGCACCAGCTGGTGCTCTGCAATGTCCCCTCCTCCCAGCTGGCACCTACCTGGGTTGCCATTTTCCCATAGTCAATCCACCTGAGGGTGGCAAAGTTGGTGGACTCGGCGCAGTTGAAGCCGTGGTTGAAGCCGGCGTGGTACCCATAGGGGAAGGTGATCATGAACTCTCCAGCCTCCTGGGTGATCTGCAGACAGAGGAAAAGGAGATCCCACGGATCAGAGAGCTGTTCAAAATCCCCCAATTCAATGTCTGTCTCTCAGCTGAGGGGTCAGCAGAACAGCTCTTGGCCAAACCTGGGATAATTCCTGGCCAGCTGCAAGAACACGGAAGTGTTTCTCCTAAGGAAAACCCCAGAACTATGGATGGAAAGGGCACAAGCTCTGAACTATTCACACCCACAGGTTCTAGTTTCAAAAGGGTCTCAGGCTGCAGCATTCCAAAAGATCAATAAATCCTCTGATTGTGACCACTGTGGCTCCTGGTGAGTCCAAACCCCCATTCCCACCACCAGGAGAGGGGCCAAGAACTCTGCATTTCCCCCCAACATGCCCTTACAGGGCAGGGTCCTACTGAAGCACCTCCTGCCCTTCCCTGGATTTATTCCCCACTCACATTTATCAGCCTCACTCCCAATTGTTCACCCAAAAGTCAAACACCCTAAAAATCACTGCCCACCATGTGTTTGCTTTGGCACAGATTGCCCAGAGAAGCTGTGGCTGCCCAAACCCTGGGAGTGTCCAAGGCCAGGATGGGCAGCCTGGGACAGTGGGAGGTGTCTCTGCCCATGGCAGGGGTGGAATGAGAAGGTATTTAAGGTCCCTTCCAATTCAAACCATTCTGTGACTCTATTTTACTAAAATTATAACAGCAGTAAGCAGTATGGCCATTATTAATTAGGGTGAAACTCTCCAGATTACAGCTGGGACCAGGAGCCAATCAATTTGTGATGCTTCTAAAAAATCCTCTTTTTCCATCTTCTGCAGAGAAACCATTGGGGAAACAAGGGATTTAATTGCTGAGTTTGGAAGGACTCCTGAGAGCAGCTGTGGCTGGGAGAGGTCCCAGCCCAGCACTGTGACAGCTCCTCCCTGCAGGGACTGAAAGGAGGCCCAGCCTGCCCTGCCCTGCCCTGTCTGTGCTGCCAGACCCTCCCCAACAGGACAGGCCAAGCAATTCCACCTGGATCCCCCCCCCCAGCAGGACAGGCCAAGCAATTCCACCTGGATCCCCTCCCAGCAGGACAGGCCGAGCAATTCCACCTGGATCCCCCCCCCCAACAGGACAGGCCGAGCAATTCCACCTGGATCCCCCCCCAACAGGACAGGCCGAGCAATTCCACCTGGATCCCCCCCGCAACAGGACAGGCCGAGCAATTCCACCTGGATCCCCTCCTAGCAGAACAGGCCAAGCAATTCCACCTGGATCCCCCTCCAGCAGCAGCAACTCAGGGCTCACACACATTCCAAAGGACTTGCACTTCCAAGCAGGAACGGGTCCAAATGGAAAGTGTAAACAGACAGAGGTTCAAACACTTCTCACTTCACTGGGCCAACAGCTCAACTTGCTGATGTCATTAACATTCACAGGATAATTAAACTACAGATAATGCACCGTGCTGTGCTAACCCCAGAAGCTCCAGCTCAGCCCTCACCCAGCACCCCCACCCAGAAATGCCAGCTGTGCCCAACTCCAGCTCCAGGAGACACAGGGATTCTGTCTCTGTCAGTCAAGCTCCATCCTGGTGTCCCCATTTGCTGCCCCAGAGTGTGCCAGCCCTGGCACTGCTGTCAGCACTGCCCACAGGAAATTAGAGAGCACTCAGGATGATGGAAGGGCCATGCAGAAAAGTAATAACCAGTGAGGGAAAGGCAGCACAAACTGCCACTCCTGGAGAAAGGCCCCAATTTACTGCCTCCTGCAAGCTCTTCAGGAATAAATGGAGAAATCAATGGGACATTACAGAAATACACATTTTTAATTATTAAAAACCCCTTATATTGATCTGTTTCTTTTTTTCCAGAACACCATTATAGAGATTTATAAATGCTGCCTGTTCACTTCATTGAGATCTGCCAGGATTTCAGACAGAGGGATCCTATCTCTCTCTTCTAGAGAAAAAGGGCACTTGTTCCCTGTTTGTGGGTAACAGTGACTCTCCTTCCAAAGCTCCTGTTTCAGGACAGGAGCCTTTCAGACACAGAGGCTGCTCAGATTGAAGAGATCTCCTTCTCACATCTAAAAGCAGCTTTCCAGGGAGTAGCTGCCAGAAAAACACACTGTACATCAGGATTTGGAAATATATTTAAGTAACATGTTATAATAATTATATTAAGTAACTTGCTTTAAACCAGAAAGTTTGGTGTTGACATTAACATTGCCCTCTGTGGACACTGGTCTCTCCTTTATTTTGGTAAAAAATAGGAAGCCAATTGGAGGCCCTGGCACAGGTGCCCAGAGAAGCTGTGGCTGCCCCATCCAAGGCCAGGCTGGGGCACCCTGGGCTATGGAAGGTGTCCCTGTCCATGGCAGGGGTGGTGGCACCTGAGGGGCTTTAAGGTCCTTCCAACCCAACCCAGTCTGGGATTCTGAGAGAGCAGCCTGGAGCAGCAATTCTTTGGCACTGCTACATCCCAAGGCAGACCAGGCTCCACGTCTCGAGCAGCAGCAGCAGCAGCAAAGTTTGACTGATCCTGCCCAGATACAAATCCCTGTAAGCCCTGGCTGAGGAGATTTGCTTCTTGCCACAAGACTTTAAGAATAAGCACATTAAAACGATCACAGCAAACAAACATGACCCGCAGCTGCAGTAAGAGGGTTTAAGAGACTCAGGGATCCTTCCAGGCCTCCAGCACCACCACCACCACATCAGGGAACCAGCACAGCCAGTTGGGGCCCACCCTGGAGCCACAGGACAAACAGGAGTGTTCTGGCTCAGCACTGAGCTTTGCTGCCTGCTGGGGAGCCCCAACATCTGCATTGCCAGCAGCAGGACAAGAGGGCACAGCTCAAGCTCTGCAGGGTAGGTTTGGGTTGGATATCAGGAAGAAATTCTTTCCAGAGAGAGTTCTCAGGCTTTGGAATGGGCTGCCCAGAGAGGGGGTGGATTCTCCATCCATGGAGGTTTTTAAGATGACACTGGATGTGGCACTGAGTGAGAATCCACCACGTCTTGATCCAACCCCACTGTGATCACCAGCCCAGGGC
>JAWWEV010000084.1:547586-559025 GCA_035583235.1 Hafferia zeledoni
CCAGGGCAATCCCTGCACAGCACCCAGGGCAGGTCCTACACAGCACCCAGGGCAATCCCTGCACAGCACCCAGGGCAATCCCTGCACAGCACCCAGGGCAGGCCCTGCACAGCACCCAGGGCAGGCCCTGCACAGCACCAAGGGCAATCCCTGCACAGCACCCAGGGCAGGCCCTGCACAGCACCAAGGGCAGGTCCTACACAGCACCAAGGGCAGGCCCTGCACAGCACCCAGGGCAGGCCCTGCACAGCACCAAGGGCAATCCCTGCACAGCACCAAGGGCAGGCCCTGCACAGCACCAAGGGCAGGTCCTGCACAGCACCAAGGGCAGGCCCTGCACAGCACCAAGGGCAGGCCCTGCACAGCACCCAGGGCAATCCCTGCACAGCATTCCAACCCACCTGGACATGTTCCTGTGTCACCCACCCAAGGCAGGTGGGATTGGACTGGATCATCCCCAGAGGTCCCTTCCAACCCTAATAATTCTGTGATTTTCTGAAATAAACAGATTTTTTGTTGGACCCACTGGAAGGAGGTCTGGGAGGAACCTCAATCAGCACAATTCCTTTCTCCCCTTGCCCTTGGGAGGAGACGGGGCTGGTGGCCCTGCCCTCACTCCCTGCCCAGCAGAGCTGGGCTCTGCAGACAGCCTGGATTAGAGCAGCCCAAGATAATTCATGAGAGACACCAAGAGAGAGTTATGGCTTTTAACAGGCAATTTTGAAGCAGAATACTCCCAATCCACAGAGTCCTTGGTTTCACTGTATAAATATCTCTGACAGCCAAACAATAACTCTGCCTCTTATTTTAGAGCTCAGCCCCAACGTGGCAGACTCTGTAACTCTGCACACTCCTGCTATTCCCCGAGGTGCTTCCAAGCTGATCACTGTCACAGTCACAGAGTCTATAAAAAGGATGGAGGGAGCTGGGAAATTTCCACAGAGGTGGTGGCAGCACAGAGAGCACAGCTGAGCCAGCCCCGGGCAGAGCCAGCCCCGGGCAGAGCCAGCTGCACCTGCACTGGGACGGGATGGGATGGGATGGGATGGGATGGGATGGGATGGGACGGGACGGGACGGGACGGGCTGTGGTGCCACCAGAGCGGCCCAAGAGCTCCCCCAGCTGAGCCCTGCGAGGCACTGCAGGGGTGTGGGCACCACGCTGAGGGGACACTGAGCTGGTGTCCCTGTGCTGCTGTTCCTGTGTGGTGACAGGATGAGGAGCTTCCCGTGTGCTGTGGCACCATCTGGTGGAGACAGGACTCGGGAAAAGGGCTTGGAACGAGCTGAGTGCGGAGGAAAAGCTGACAGGATCTCAACTGAGAGAATCCTGGAATATCCTGAGCTGGGAGGATCCCCCAAGGACCATCAGTCCAACCCTGGCCCTGCACAGACACCCCAACAATCCCTCCTGTCCCCCAGAGCGTTGCCCAAACCCTCCTGGAGCTCTGGCAGCCTCGGGGCTGTGCCCACTGCCCTGGGCAGCCTGGTCAGTGCCCACCACTGGGGAAGAGCCTTTCCCTGAGAGCATTTCACATCCCATTCATAATCCAGAAACACTTTCCTTGAGCTCAGGATTGTCTCCCAGAGGTATCACAAGAGATTCTGCAACACCCTCGAGCCTCCTCCTGGAAGAGGAGAGGGAGACTGAGGGTCAGGAGGGTTGGGAAACAGCTCCTGACACCTTGGAAGGATGTTTAAAATTCCCATTAACATTTCACACCTTCAGTCCCTCCTTCCACCCCTTCCGGGGCCAGGGAAGAGCAGCAGAGCTGTTCAGTAAAGCCTTGGGGGCCTTGGGGGCTCCCCCAGGGAGGACATTCCAGAGCCACTCAGTGTCCCAGGGACCCCGGGCTGGGGCTGTGCCACCTCCTGCCAGGGCACAGGGGCAGCAGCTCCCCCGGGACATTCAGGCTCTGCTTGGCACACAAATGTCAATATTTATGAGGCACATCAAGATCTTCAGCAGAGCACTCTTGGGTTGCTGCATCTCTGTGGTTATGCTTTTCATTTCAATTGCTTGAAAAAGAAGATTGGCTCTCTGTAACTTATTCCAGACTTCCCACGTTCTTGATTTCATTCTTAATTGTTGATTACTTTTGTGGAAATTTATTTTCAACCAGTCTATGCACCAACAGTGTTGAAAAATGCTTACAAGAATGCCAAAAATTGACTGTGGAAAAGGAACCCGTTGACCTGCCTTGTCCCTGGAGCTGTTAACATATTTATGGATTTAAATAATGGAAATTTTAAAGCAACAGATGTTTCCTGCCTACAGCACAGTGCAGAACAACAGACTTCCACTATGACAGTGCAGCTGAAGCATCCACACACTCCCATCACCATTTGCTCTGCTGGGCATTACTTTGCAAAAATCCCCAAGTGCTGAAATCTGGTTTTAATCATGATGTCAACGAGTCTCCCTAATCCTGCTGGAAGTCAGGAATTTGGCCCTCTGAGCAAACCAGCAGGAAAGGAAGTCAAATTGCTTTTAAATGTAGAATAGGAGAGGAGAGAAAAAGTGGGACTGGAGAGATTAGGTGAGTCTGCTGGAATCTGGCAGAGCTGGAGCACAGGAATTGCAGTGCTCTCCAGGCAGTGAACAGCCCTCACTTACCAGGACTTTGGCTCCCCAAAATGCAAGTAGTTGATACTGTAGAGATCCATGTCCTCTGTATGCCAAGCAAAAGTTGTCTTCCACATCCCAAAGTAGAGGTAGGGAGTGTTCACACCCTCGATGATGATGCCACACTCGTGTTCCACCATGTCCAGGAGGGTGTTCAGATTGCCAATATTCCACTCATCCACGTCCTGCAATTCAAAACAAATGCTTGCAACTTCTCAGGAAGAATCACAGCCCACAGATTCCTTTCAGTGCCTTAAAATGTGGATATAATGGTGTTACCTGCATTAATTTAACTCCACCTGCTCCCAGAAAGCTTTATCTGAGGTTCAGCACTGAGCACAAGCAGGAGGGATGACCTGCCCTCTCCTCCCAGTGTGTTCTCTGCAGGCACCTGCACTATGCAATACCCACCCTGATTAACTGCTCTGTTAATAAACACAAGATAAACTCAGGGTAAAACACATTTCTCTCAGAGACATTCCAGGCAGATGTTTCTCCACCTGATGAAAATCATGATGAGAGCCCCAAGTGGCCAAAGGGGCAGATCTTGTACCTGAGCTCAGAGTTTCAGGTCAGGAACAGAGAAACAGTCCTGGTTTCACCAACATTCAAGCAGAAAAAGCACAAGGTGGTTCTAAAGCTGCCCCTTGGTGTTCTCTGCTTGGCTGAGTCCCCCAAACTGGAACAAAGGGAGTGGGACGGGAAGGGAGAGGATGCAGAGAAAGATTTCAGGACTCTCCTGTCTCAATCCTTGCAGCAATGGCAGCACTTTGAGCACAGGGAATGCTTTGAGGTGGGATTTGTAACTCAATTTAATTTCTGCTCACAGGACCTTGAAGGAACCCCAAAGTACATTCGATTCATTGCAGGAGCTGCAGCTCCTCAAGTTTGGGGTTGTGCCTGGTTCTGTCCCCTGCCCTGGCACAGCATGGAAAGAATGTTGGTATTAAAAAATATTATAATTTTACATTCTAATTTGTGTATTTATGTAATTATTTATGTACAATATTATATATAGTATATCTAATTTATAGTGTAATTATAATTTTCTGTTATAACAGAATGAAATACTCTCATCCAAGCAGCAAATCCTCTGGATACCTGTGATGTCCATGGCTCTGAAGGCCTCAGATATCTGTGCTTATTCCAATTAATTCCATATTAAACCACACTGATAATAAAAAGACACTTTTACATTAACATTCACACACAGAAAATACTCCAAAAAAGAGCCACTTTCCACTCCAAAGAAAACTAGAGAGGAGATTTAAATTATCTGCCTAAAGAAGAGAGGAACCTTTATCATCTCCAGCAGAAGAAACCACAACAGAATTACTTTAGGCAGAGGATGAAATTTCACTATGGAAAAGCTTAAACAATTTGAATTGTAAAAGAATTTGGTGTGCAGGTGCATTGTATCCTAATGGAGCTGCCTACAAAGAGAAACTCCAAATGCAAATAGTTTCAAATCCAAATGCAAATAATTTGTTTCAAGAATAAAAAAAGGTATTTTTGATGAAGCACCAATTCCTTGAAATGTTTTTTTCTGGCTCTCTAAGGAGCATCAGCAGAAATCTCTATTTAATTCCCTTAACAGAAGAAACAAACCCCAAGCTACATACATACAATTTTTGGCCACGGACTTCATAAGAATTGTTTAAATCACATTTTTCTACTAAAAGGAAGCTTTTCACAGCTTTCATTATTTCACTATTACCCTGAACCTCTGAGGCAGGTGGGAAGTTTAGTCCCAATTTTGTAAGGAGGGAAAAAAATCAAATTATTCCCTTTTTTTAGGGTGGCTAAACCAAATCCTGAATTACAGCTCTTTAATTACAGCTCTCAGGAAACCAACAGTTGGACAAGAGGGCACAGCTCGAGCTCTGCCAGGGGAGGGTTAGGTTGGATATCAGGAAGAAATTCTTTCCAGAGAGAGTGGTCAGGCTTTGGAATGGGCTGCCCAGAGAGGGGGTGGATTCTCCATCCCTGGAGGTGTTTAAGGTGAGACTGGACGTGGCACTGAGTGAGAATCCACCACGTCTTGATCCAACCCCACTGGGATCACCAGCCCAGGGCACTCAGTGGGGTTGGATCAAGGGTTGGACTTGATGATCTCAGAGGTCTTTTCCAACCACACTGATTCTATGCTTCTATTCTATGATTCATGTGCCAAGCCCAGTGGAACCACCTGGAGGCCACAGGGCAGGAGGGTCATCCCAAGGGGCAGCTCTCACCCCTGGCTCTGCTGCCTGAACTGCCTGGACATTCCAGGCAGCTCCTCCAAGAAAGAGGAGCAGCACCAGACCCATCCAGAGCTGATGAAGGAGGTCAGGCCTGTCTCCACAGTGAGGAGTCACATTTGCCTCCCCAGGAGCAGGTGGGAAAAGCAGAGGTTGGTTTGGATGCTCCTGGGAGAGGGTTCCAGCCAACAGCTCCAGGTCTAAGTGGGCCCTGAGCTCTCAGAGAAGGGACAGCTCTTGGTGTGTCCAGCTGACAACGTTAACCAGTCTGTGATTCCCTCACCAAACCTGCCAGCAGTGTCAGTTCTGGCTGGGCTGAGCCTCAAGGAACACCAGGAGACACCATGTCAGCCACTCCAGGGGTCACAGAAGTAAAGTGGAGAGCTCTCCACCACAACGTGGTGGGATCAGAACAGTCTTTTTCCACCCTTTGGAGAATAATCCAAGAGCATCGATGCTGGTTCAGCTTCAAGGGCTGAGTAAAATCAGGGAAATATTAATAAAATTTTGGAATAGACTGGGCAAGAAGGGACCTTTAAAGGTCATTTAGATCATAGGCAGGGACACCCCCCACTATCCCAGGTTGCTCCAGCTTGGCCTTGGATATTTCCAGGGATCCAGGGGCAGCCACAGCTTCTCTGCCCAACCTGTGCCAGGGCCTGCCCACCCTCCCAGTAAAAACCTTCTCCCCAAAATCTAATCTAAACCAACCTCAATTCTTCACTTTAAAACCATCACCTGTGGCAACAGGTCCCACTCCGAAGTCTGTCCCCTTTAGGAACTGGAAGGCTGCAGTGAGTTCTCCCAGAACCTTCTCTTCTCCTACTAAGAACATTGAAGTTGCTCAGACAAAACCAACCATCCAACAGATATGACCCATCGTGTGAAAAATGTGAGATTATTAAAACCCAGAGGCCTTAAATGAGCATGATCCCAAAAAAATCATGGCTCAGGAACACCAAATGCCCCTCCCATGATGCTGGTCCTTACAGGGCAGCAGACACAGTGGGACCATGTCCAAGCAGAAGCCTGGCCTGCCCTCCTTCCTCTCCATCCCACCAGCCAGAAGAAGGCTCAGCTGGGCCCTCTCAAACATTCTTCTCCACCCACAGCAGCTGAGAGTTTTGCCCAAGGCTTTGTGCCTGTGGCACAGACAGCAAATTCCTCAGCTGGGAACAAAGGAGCTTTGCTGTCCCTCTGCAGGGGTGGGCTGGGAACTTCCTGCCTCCAGGGGCAGAGGAGCCACCAGCACCCACCAACCTCCTCCCATTCCCCATGTAATAGCCAAACCTGCCTGTGGCCAGCAGGAAAACCAGGAATTCTCCCTGAGGTGCCCCTTTCCTGCCCTTGCCCACACAGAAGGTACAACTCACACAAAGTCAAACATCAGAGTCACGTGACTTCTGTTTCTTTTCAGTCATTCCAACCTCCTTTGTCCCTCCTGTCCCCATTCCCCACCAGCTCTGCACAACCCCTGGGTTGATGTTCTCCATCTCAGAATCACCCTCCAAACCCTCTGGGACCTCTTTCCCTGCTTTTCCATTTTCCTGTCAGACAAGAGCAGCGATGCCTTTCCCTGGAGATCTTCAGAATCTCCTGTCCTAAAACCCCCCCAACTCTCAGGTTAAAGCAATTAGTCTGTTTTCTCATGAATTAAATCAATGCAAACACCCCAATCCAGGGGTGTCCTATCTCAAACCCATTTCTTCTGCTCACACATACAGAAGGATGGACACCAAGTTATGCTCAAAGGCCAAAATATTCAAAGTATTAAGTTGTGTTTTCCCCTGACTGGTGCAAATGTGACTCAGTAGTTCTGATCTGACACACAGAGATGGAGAGTCAAAGTAAATTCACTTCTGTGGAGTCTGGAAAGTTCTCTTGGATAACCAAAACTATCAAAAAGAATTTATAAGCTTCCTCAGTTATTCCATGTTTTTAAAGTTCATAAAAGTGTCAGATATTCAGCCACAGGAATTGATATAATTTAATTATTTCAATTTAATGCCCAATTACCCTCTGGTATCTACAGGTGCTTTATTTTAGACACAGAATTCATTCCAAAAGTTCAGAGCAAAAAAAAAACCAAACCAAAGCTACAAGTCTAAGGTAGGACTAAATCTTGAAATCACTTTTCATGCATTTTTTTAAATGCTAATTTAGTTTGAAGTATTTATACCATCCCCTCACAACTCTGAATAAATAATCCCAGGGCTGTGTGGATATTCTTTGTGTGCACAGAAGAATTGCAGCCAGGAATGTTGATTCCCTCCTGCTGCAGCCACTTCAGGTGCGTTCAGGACAAGAAGAGAAAAGGTTCTCATGGCAAGAAGTCAATGGGGAGGGTGGCAAAAGTCACTGCTTGGGTAGGGCAAGAAAAAACAGGAACTCTGTGGCCTCAATGTCATGTAGAAATGAGGAAAAGGGGCAGGAAACACTTTCCATGCTGCTCATGGGGGTCAGAGGAGGTTGGAAGTGCTGAGATGGTGAAGAAACCCTGAAGTGCTTTATGTAAATCCAGTTTTCAAAGCCCTGCAAGATTAAACAGTGAGGAAGAAATTGGGAGACTAAAAAAATTACAAGTTCTATTCTGAGTTCCCTGGACTGGTGGAAGGAGACCCTGCCCATGGTGGAACAAGGTGGGCTTCGAGGTCTCTTCCAACCCAAACCATCCTGTGATCCCACAACTCCACAATCCTGTGATATCTCCTGAAAACAGGAGGCATTCAACAAGAGCTTCCCCTGGGCTGGTGGAAGGAGACCCTGCCCATGGCAAGGGTGGAACAAAGTAATCCTTAATGTCCTTTCAAGGTGGGCTTTGAGGTCTCTTCCAACCCAAACCATCCTGTGATACCACAACTCCACAATCCTGTGATTTCTCCTGAAAACAGGAGGCATCCAACAAGAGCTTCCGCTGGGCTGGTGGAAGGAGACCCTGCCCATGGTGGAACAAGGTGGGCTTTGAGGACACTTCCAACCCAAACCATCCTGTGATCCCACAACTCCACGATCCTGTGATATCTCCTGAAAACAGGAGGCATCCAACAAGAGCTTTATGTTCTTGCACCTCACCAAGAAGGTGTGTGAACACAAGTTCTCCTGCTGGTGCCTTTCTCTCCACTCACAGCCTCTGTGGGTGGAGAAGAATGTTTGAGAGGGCTCAGCTGAGCTTTCCTCTGGCTGGTGGCTCAGGGAGGAAGGTCCCACTGTGTGTGCTGCCCTGTAAGGACCAGCATCATGGGCAGGGGGGTTGGTGTTCCTGAGCCATGATTTGCTTGGGATCCTGTTCATTTAAGGCCTCTGGGTTTCAATAATCTCACATTTTTTACACAATGGATCATCTCTCTTTGGTTGGTTTTGTCTGAGCAACATTAATGTTTGTGGTGGGAGAAGAGAAGGTTCATGCTCAGGGTCTCTGGAGCTCTTGTGACAAGGACCTTTCCTGGGCAGGAGCTCAGAGGGCAAGGAAACCTCTCCTGGGGGCACACACAGTGAGTTGGGTGTGCCCTGCAAGGGCATCCAAAGGGGTTTTAGGTTAGATCAGCCTTTCTGTCCCTCAAATGGCACTTTTGAGAAATAGAGCAAATATTCAGCTGTGTCTGTTCAGCCGTTGCATCCCCAAACTCCTGTTCTTGCTCATAATAAAGTGAGGGAGGGAGCAACTCCCAGTGCTGGTTGTGCTGAGGGCAGTGGGGGCCCTTCTGCCAGCTCTGATGGGTGCCAAGGCATCACCTCATGGCTCATCACACAGGTAAGAACCACCCAGAGAAGAGCCTGAAAAAAGCAGAGCAGGGGGAAAAACAGATCCTGAGCTGTCTGGGGGACAGGTTAAATTTAGCACAAAAGGAGCAAAACTGCCCCAGTTGGGCTGCTGGTGGCTCTGCTCTATCTCCCTGGTGCTGCCCATTCCTGCCTCGTTCCTCCTGCAGGGTTTGTGGGGAAAAGAAGGATGAGGGACAGAATTTATGTAAGAGTGAGGGGGAGGATGAGGGAAGCACCAAGTGTTGATTTGCTGGGGGTGGAAGAGGCAACCCTGCCATCAGCACTGATTGCAGACTGAGAGACAGGAGGTTTAGAGGAGATGTTGGAACAAATTCTTCCCTGGGAGGGTGGGCAGGCCCTGGCACAGGTTGGGCAGAGAAGCTGTGGCTGCCCCTGGATCCATCCCTGGGAGTGTCCAAGGCCAGGCTGGAACAACCTGGGCTGGTGGGAGGTGTCCCTGCCCATGGCAAGGGGTGGGACACAATAATGTCCCTCCAACCCAAACCATTCTGTGATTCCATGACTTTATTGCCATCCCCTGGTGCTCTGACTGTCACAGGATGCAGCCCCAGGTCCCACCACCTCTCAGACAATGATATCTGTTAAAAAATGTCCTAAACATGTAGCAGAGACTGACTTGAAATATAAAAGTCAGGCTGTCATCAAGGACATGTTCCTACTGTTTCCAGTCCAGGAAGCCAGGTCATTTTGGGTTCCCATAAATAGAAAGTGGCAAGCCAGGAAAAAAGACTCACATTCTGGTTGCACAATTTTTCTCCTCCTGCACTTGGTTTAATGCCAATGCAACCAAAAGATTGACCTACACGAGCTCAGATTTCCTTCCTGTTTCTTCCCTCCCATCTCCAAGGCTGAAGCCCATAAGTCTCTGCTATCTGCAGGACCTGCTCCAGTTCTCCTCAAGGAGGCTGAGCTCTGTCAGATGAGTCAGCACTTGAGGCAGGAGCCAACCAGCCCAACAGCAGCAGGGGTTATGTCAACACAGCCCTGGCTTCTGAGCCTGGTTTCCTAAGCAAACAAGGCTTGTGTAAACACCAGCTCCCAGTCTGTCCCTGCCCTGCTCTGATTCTTTGGAACCAGGGGCCAGTTTCAACCATATTCCATGAAAGGAAGGAAAACTCAGTGCCATGAAGAGAGGGTGGAAAGGGAATCAGAGGTGCCTAAAGCAGAGCCCCTGTGAGGGCACCAGACTGGGCTCCTAAATCTCATCTCTGACTCCATTTGTTTCAGAGGAACTCACAAGTAGGACCAAAAGAATCTAAAGGATGTTGTTTGGTTTCTCTCTGAAAGAAACTGGATTTAGATTGGATATCAAGGAGGAATTGCTTGCTGGGAGGGTGGGCAGGCCCTGGCACAAGTTGGGCAGAGAAGCTGTGACTGCCCCTGGATCCATCCCTGGGAGTGTCCAAGGCCAGGCTGGACAGGGCTTGGAGCAACCTGGGCTGGTGGGAGGTGTCCCTGCCCATGGCAGGGGTGGAACAAAATGATCCTTAATGCCATTTCTAACCCAAACCAGTCTCTGATTCTGTTCTGTGATTCACCTGCAGCTCCACCATATCTTGTCCCAGAACATTTGCCATTAATAAGACACAATCCTGGGGCAAAGAGTCAGGAGTGACCTGATGTGCTCACATACTCATGTCCTGCAGAAAGGGCTGCCCCACAACAGGTTCTTCACCAACTCTGAGTTCCAGGTCCAAGAGAATCCACCCTCCCCACTGGCACAAGCAAATCCTCAGCCCAGGGGGGCTCCTTTCACCCTGAAACCAGAAAGGCTCCTCCTCATTTAGCCCTTGGCAAAGCAGAACTTTTGAGCCTCTCCCTCCACTGCAATCCCACCCAGCTCACCAAAGGGGACAGAGCCCACCTTGTCACCTCCTCAGCGCTGCCTTTTGGCTTCTTTCTGCACCATGGAAAGAGATTATCTCATATTATTAACTGCTAAAGGCACCTGAACCAGCCAGTGAACAGCATGTCCTTTATTACTGCTATTAGAGCTGGCACAACAAGCTGAGGTGACAGACAAGGACTGAAAAAATAGCTAAAAGGTATCAAACCCCATACACACGCTCCAAGTTGCTGAAAAACATGTTATAGGCAGGGAGATATTTTTAGGCTTCCATAAACCAACAGGTGCCTGCATTATGCTGCAAGTCTTTAATCTATAAAATTGGATTTACAGGCAGTGCCTGCAGAAGAATGAGTGTGCCTGAGAGCCACAAAGCCCTTCATTCTCTCAGCATTTCCCTGGCACACATTTAGGACTCACCCAGGGCTGTAAAGAAATGTGCACGTGCTGCTTTTTAATTTTCTTCAGGTTTTAGTGGCCACAAAGTGGAAAGGAGGGGGGAGATGTGTGTGTGTGATCTTTTATTATTGTTTGGGGTGAGATTTCACTTAATCAAAGCTCTGCCAGCATGTGAGTTTTTCCTTGGAAAGCTGGCCTGGACTCAACATGTTTGAAGAGCAAACAGCTCCCTGTCAGAGCCCAGCAGGGTTAAAGCCAAACAGCACCAGTGGCTTCCCTGCCCAGGGCATCTGGCTGGGCTGCAACAACACAAACTCAGCAGCTGTGCAGAAAGGAACTCCCCTCCAGGCTGCAGAGAGAGATTGGATCACCACAGATGCTGCCAAGAGCTGGTGTGGAGGGCAGGAATCCATCCCTGGGCAGATCAGAGAATCACAGAATCATAGAATGGATTGGGTTGGAAAAGCCGTTCGAGATCATCAAGTCCAACCCTTGGGCCAACTCCAGTCCCTTTACCAGATCATGGCACTCAGTGCCACGGCCAAG
>JAWWEV010000084.1:584199-616257 GCA_035583235.1 Hafferia zeledoni
CCTCCAGCTGCAGACAGCACCACCCCTCCGGTTATTCCCCGCCCTGCCCTGCCCTGCCCTGCCCAAAGGAGTGACCGCCCTCCATCTGCAGAGAGCACCAACCCTCGGGTTATTCCTGCGCGGCCGGCCCAGCTCAAACCGCCATCGCCCAACAAAGGCCACGTGGCTCCGACACCATGAACAGACACTCACCGGGCACTGCCTCCCCAGCACCACTGCTGGTACCTGGTTATCCTTACTACATTATTATCGTTTTTCTTACTTTATTCCAGGACCCCACAGCCACAGGAACGTGACTTGTTCCCAGACTAAGGCACAGTCACTCAGAGATCTGCCAAGTTTTGCAGCACATTCTCTAGAAATATCAATTCTGGGAAGAAGAACTCAAAGAACTACAAATCCCCAACTCCCAGCAGGATTTGAAGATAATTCCACATTACCTACAAACTCAAAAAGAAATTATTTCTTCCTTCATTCAGACACATCCTGAACGCTGACACAGACTGGTCTTTATGTTGCAACTGTGTCTGATCCAGACTATTGTTACACCATCTCCACTAATTGTGGCTTTGAGTAGAAGCCAAAAACTTAATCACCCCCTTTTCTCAGAGCAAACATACAATTTTTCCATTGAAAGTAAAATCAAAAAAAGACCCAATTCAACTTGAAACTCCCCAATCTCTCTTTAACGTAGCCAGGCATGTCCTAATTTCAGAACCTCTCTAATTCTAAGAGTTTGTTTGGCAAGTCAGGCACCGAACACAGTCAAACCAAGACTCTGCCCCCGCAAAAAGAGAAGTACAGAGGCACAAATAGGTCTCTCATCACCTCTCTGAGCTCTGAGGAGCACAACCCTTTTAGGGTTAACATGCAGGAGTGGAGCCCATGGAGCAGTCAGAAGTTCAGACAAGCTTCCCCACATATTTAAGGTCTGACTAAGAAATTATACAGGAAATGATCGTCCCCTTCCAGCTCAAACCACGAGAAAAAGCAATCCCTGGAGCTTTGTTCTCTATCAGGGGGAAGCAGAGCAAAACCACAAGAATTTACACTTCACAGGAATCACTCTGATAATTCAATTCTGATTTATGGCATCAAATACCTATGGAACAATCCCTGGAAATCTGACTGCACAGGAAGAGATCTGGGCTCTTTCTGCTCCAGAGATGGAAACTCCTCGAGCTACACAAAAACACAAGAAATGGGTTGTTTCTTCTTAACCAAGGGACGCGTCACAAACAGGGGAACAACATCAGCACAGGACAGGAGTGACAACAGGTGCAAACTGAAATGGGAGAGCAGACACAGGAATGGGACAGGAAACCACAGGGAGCTCAAGGGACACGGCAAAGCAGCGCCAGAGACTGAGGGGAAACCAACAAAGGAGACAGCTTTTAACTGACAACTCATTTTCTAACAACGTTTACAAACTTTAATAAGAAACTGAACGTTTCCAGAGATTCCAAAAGCCTGAGAGAGCACAGTGAGCACAGCACAAATGAGGACTAAGAGAGGCTGGACCACGCTGGGTAAATGCTCCTGCCTGAACTAAGAACTACTGCACAAGGAGGAATTATCTTTGCAGGGTAAGTGAATCCTGACTGAAAACTCATCACTTGTACTGAAAATCTGTTTATCTGCAGACTTGAGGGCAAGGCTGACAGCTGGCACCTACCCTGGACCAAACCCCCCTTAGCACTTAATTTACAACACAAACAGGTCATTACTGCACCCAAATCCACATTAACCCAACACAAAGGTGGGTTAAACCCACCAGTCCTTCAGAGATGTCACACCCTCCCACAAGCCCCTTTCTATAGGGCAACTGGTACCCGAGCTTGTTAAACTGAAGCTAATCCAGGTGTATTCCCACACTTACAGTCTCACTGCTAATGATAATGCACAGTTACCACCTCGAGCCCGCCTGAAATGGGGGGAAAGGGGCAAAAAGCAGCTCAAAGGAATTGTCCGTCTCCAGCCAACTCAGTGTTCTTCCTGAAATGAAACCCTTGGATCGACCAAGCACCAGTTCAGAAGTGTCTCTGGCACAAAGCAGTTGCAGGGTTAGGGTTTAACAGGATTATTTGAAAACAGTTTCAGTTCACTTTAATGGTACTATTTAACTCCCAAGGAGGCAAACCGGGTACAACAGCGAGCACAAACATTGCTGAGGACAGAACACCCCACTGAGCTGCTCGGGCGCCCCGAGCCCAAAGCCAGTTTGATGTCAGAGCTGAAGAACTTCAACATCACGAGCTGCTTCCCCAACCTACACACAAAACCGGGATCTTTACGGCAAAACTCCCGAGCCTCAAACACTTCAAGCACTTCAAAGACCACAAAAAGCCCCGGCAATTTTCAAGGTGATGTCAAGGCAGAAAAGCAACCCATTGGAGGGAAAACAACAAGGAAACCCCACGGAATGGGCCCCTCTCAGTGCAGCCCCCCGGGGAAGCACCAGATGGCAGCACAACATCCCCTTTCCACGCGATGGCAAAGAAATCAATCAAAAATAAATAACCCAAACGTAAGTAAATCTATTCATTAAAAACACATCGATTAAAATGGAATAAATTAACTAAGAATAAATAACTGAAAGTAAACACATGAACTAATAATTAACTAATTAATTTTTCGAAGTAAGACAACTCTAACTAACAAAACCCAAGCGTCCCCGTGTCCCGCGCTGTCAGTACCTGCTTGCCGCGGTAGAAGAGCCGCTGGCGCGGGGGCTCCACGGCGAACACCTCGTGGATCCGCAGCCGCAGCTCCTCCACCTTGGTCAGCTTGGACAGCGAGTCCACGCGGCGCGTCTCGCGGCCGTCCATGGTGCGCACCTGGATCCACATGGCGGGGGCTGCGGGGCCGGCCGTGAGCGGGGTGAGCGGGGGGACGGGGGGGATGAAGGACTGAAGGGCCGGGAAAGGGATGAAGGGTCAGGAGGAGATGGGGGGTCGGGACCGAGTGCGGGGCCAGGAAGGGATGAAGGGCCCGGACCGAGCGCGGAGCCGGGAATGATGGACCGGGAGGGGCTGAAGGGCCCGGACTGAGGGGATGCAGGGCCCGGACTGAGGGGCCGGGAGGGGCTGAAGGGCCCGGACTGAGGGACTGAAGGGCCCGCAATGAGGGGCCGGTCCCAGCCCGGCCCAGCAGCGGCTCCCGCGGCCCCGCCGCTCTCACGCCACGGCCGCTCGCCATTGGCTGTTGGCCCGGCCGGCTCGGGCGCTGATTGGCCGCGGCGGCGCCGGCCCCGCCCCCCCCACGCGGGAGCCCAACGGCTCCGCTCGCGGCTCGCGCCACAATTGAAACGCGCCCGCCGCGCCCACGCGCCGGGTCTCGCGCGAGTATGCAAATGAGCTGGCATAAAAGGGGAGGGGGCGCCCGTGGCCTTAAAGGGGCCGCAGCCCCCGGCCCGGCCCGGCCCCACCGCGGGCACACCCGCCCGTGGCAGCGGGACCGGCCCCGCCCGTGCCCCCCGCATGGAGATGCCCCTCTTCGGCCCCGGCCGCTCCCAGCAACCCCCGGCAAATCCACGAGCCCGTTCCGGCCCGGGGGTCGGTGCCGCCGCCGCAGCCCCGCTCGGCGCGTCCCCTCCGGGAGCAGCGGCCGCTGTCACCGCCCCCGGGCCGCTCCCGCAGCCTCCCGGTCCCCGGCGCGGCTGGCGGAGGGGCTGGCGAGGGGGTCCCGGCGGCGGGGCCGCGGTTTGGGGGGTCTGAGGAGGATCCGGCGGACTCACCGGGGCGGCGGGGCCGGGCCAGGGGTCTCGGGGGGTCCCCGGTGGGTCCCCGGTGCCGCTTCCGCCGCTGTCGGTACCGCCCGCGCTCTCCGCGGGCTTTGGAGTTTGGCGCGGAAAAGCCCCGCGCGCGCCCCGCGCGCTCCCATTGGCCGCTGGTGGCGGGAACGCGCGCGGGGGGCGGGGCCAGCGGGACCGGGGGCGGGGGGGGGAACCGGGAAAGGTCCCGCTGGAACCGGGGAAAGTCGCTCTGGCACCCGAGAACGCTCCAGGCACGGGGGGATCCGTCGTCCCCCGGGGCCGGTCCTTGTCCCAAACCCCGGCCCGGAGAGCCCCGTGGGAAGAGGAGACACAACGACCCCCCGAGCTGCCCTCCCCAGGGCACCCACCCCATAGGGGGTCCCATCCCCACCCCACAGAGGGTCCCGTCCCCACCCCACAGGGGGTCACATCCCCACCCAGGGATCCCATCCTCACCCGGGGGCTCCAGGCCATACCAGCCCCCTGGGGGGCTCCAGGCCATACCAGCCCCCTGGGGGGCTCCAGGCCCTACCGCCCCCCAGGGCGCTCTGGGCTCTACCCTGATGAATAAACCGAATAACCCAAGTAACGATGCGAATAAACTGAATAATCCGAATAAACGGAATAACGGGAATAATGGCAGGGACCCCCAGAGGGCTCTAACTGCCCAGGCAACAGCTCCGGGGCTGCTGGGGGGGAACACGGCCCTACTGCCAGGCAGGGACTGGTCCTGGAAAAGGCTCTGGCCAGTCTGAAGGAAAAGAACATCCCTGGAACCTGCAGAGGCAGCAAACGAACAGCCCCCACTTTTCAGAGAAACCTTTACTCATTCAGGGAGTCCCCACACTGCAAACACTCCTCAGCTGGGGCCCCACAGCACAGAAAACAAGGCTCATTTCTAGATCATTCTGGTAGTGGAACATTGATTTCATTAGAGGTTAAACTATTTATGCTCTGCCTTTAAGGTCTCCTCTTCCACTAAAGCTTTAGTTGCTTACAGAGAACTCTCAGTGAGATAAAGCCCTGGGAGCATCAGGTGTCCACAAACTGTCAGAATAAGGAACATGACTTGGTTATTCTGCAGTGATGAGTTTTGTTTTCCTCCCTTTGGGGCTGTTTTAGGCTTTTCTTTCCTCTGGAGTTCCAGTTCTGATTGAAAACACTTTTGCCATCTGGGAAGTGCCCCATGCTGTGAGGAAACAATGAGGGCTCTGCCAGGAGGGACACCCAGGTCAATTTAGGGAAACCTAAAGAATTGGTGAGTTCATTTCCCAAGAGTTGGACGTAGCAAGACAAAGTTCTAACTTTGGGATTATTGGTCAAAGTGAAGTTTTAGAAGAACCCAAAGTCCAAGCCTGTACATAAGAATGATCAGCTGATTAAAACAAATCTTGGGTAAAGAAGAATTATAAAAATAGTGATAGTATTGACAAGAATGCTGATAATAGCAGTGAAAAGGAGAAAGAGGAATAAACCCCAAGAGAAAGATGAACTGCTCAGCACCCACTGCCCAGAGCCCAGCCTGTCCCACAGCAGCACTTGGCCCTTCCCAGGGGCTGTGCTGGGCAGGTGTTTATGGAATGGAACATCCCTCTGAGCAGGCCAGGCCAGTTGTCCTGGTCCCCCCTCAGCTCCTGGTGCCTCTGCTCACAGGCAGAGCCTGGGAAACTGCAGAGTCCTCGATCCAGAGTGAGCACAACTCCCCAACAACGACAACATTGCGTGTTATCAGCGTTATTCCCACGGCAAATCCAAAACACAGCCCTGGAGCAGCTGCTGGGGGGAAAACTGACTCTGTCCCAGCTGAAAGCAGGACGGGCTGTGTGTCTGGGAAGGGAGAGAAGGGCTCCCTGCAGTGGCCCCAGGGGGAGGGGACACGTTCAGCAGGCCCAGGGGACAGACCCTCCCTCACCTCCAAACCCACCCAGCATTACATCACCCCTCACCTGTGCCTCAGGGAACAGGGCAGAGTGCAGGAGCAGAGGGAGGAGCAGCTGGGCATGTAGGGAACCATCCTGCAGCCTGGAAAGCAGCAGAAAGGTGAACTGGAATCCTGGGAGAGCAGCCAGGAACCATCAGGGTGTTCCCTTCCACGAGGGCAGAGGGGCTGGAAGCGGGGCAGGAACCTGCCAGGCAGTGAAGGGACAAGACAGGCTGTCAGCAAACACCTGGAGGGCTCAGCAGAGCCAGGAGTGACACTGAGCCCAAGCTGTCCCCCCAGAGGGCTCCAGACAGGGCTGTGCTGCACTCCTGGAAGCTCAGGGTGCAGAACTGCTCAGGGAGGCTGCTGGAAGCCCAGGGGCTCTGCTGGGCTTAACCCAGAGCAGAACCAAAGCAACACATGCCTGGGCCCTGAGTCACCCCGTCTCGTGCCTGTGCTGCCCCCGGGCAGGTGACAGGAGCTCCTGGCAGGTGACCATGGAGGGAATGCTGTGCAGGAGCAGCAGGACCATCTCCTTGGCAGCAGATGAGCAGTGACCGTGGGGAGCTCCAGGGTCACGAGTGGCCTCTGGTCCCCAAAGGGACAGTGCTGAGCTGGGAGACAGCAGAGCAGGGACAGGAGCTGCTCCCTCCCAGCAGTGGGGACCCAACAGAAGGGCCTGACCCTCCAAATCCTCCACATCCCTGCAGGTTCTCTGCTCTACAGAATGCCATGTGGGACTGGCACAACTGAGGAGCACAAGGCTGGGCAGGTCCTGTGCCCAGGCAGAGCCAGGAGGCAGCTGAAGGCACAGCTGTAAAGCAGCTGCAGGACTGCAGAGAAGGTGGGTGGGTGGGCACCTGGGCATCACCTGAGGATTCTGCCCCATGACTCAAGACTGCAGCTCCTGCCATGGCACTGCCCAGGGCCTGTGCCCTCAGCCCACACAGCTCCCTCCCCTTCCCTTCCCCAGGCATGTTCTTCTGCTGCCTCCCACGCCCTTCCCACGCCCACCAAACCTTTTCCTGCTGCTTTGATCTGGGATTTAAATCTGTACCTTTTAGACTGTAACAAGGGCCACAGAGATGATGGTGCCAACCTTTGCTCGGGCACTGCAATCCCCACAATTCAGTGTTCTGACCCTGTTCTACCACCAGGCAGGAGCTCTGAGCACCAGCATTTTCCCCAGCCACCAAAGCCACACATCAGATATTAAACACTGCCTAGTTCATTATAATTACCCCTTGTGTTAATGTGGCACTTGCCATTCTGCTGCCATTCACTCTGTGCCCACTGCAGGCACAGGAAGGGGGATCAGGTATCACCTGGGTGATGAAATACAACCTGTCTCACGAGACTTTCCCCATCCCCACCACAACTGACCCACTTGGCCACTTCACACCATGAACAGTCTGGTCACTGACTCTTCACCTGGGGAGGCAGCACTGTCTGTGTCAGGCCAACACCCAGGAAAACACAGGACTCAATTCTTGATTCCCTGGTCCCTGCAAAACCCTCACATTTCATCAGCTCTTCAGAGGGCACACAAGAGACAAGAACATCTTTTATTTCCCTGACAACACATCACAGATGTTAAAAGACACTCCTCAGCTTCAGTTTTAGCACAAGATATCAAACACTTCAGGACTGCATCAAACATTTCTAAACTGGGCATGTTTAGAATAGAGATTAGGAAGGAATTCCTGGCTGGGAGGGTGGGCAGGCCCTGGCACAGGTGCCCAGAGAAGCTGTGGCTGCCCCAGCCCTGGGAGTGTCCCAGGCCAGGCTGGAGCCCCCTGGGACAGTGGGAGGGGTCCCTGCCCATGGCAGGGGTGGCACTGGGTGGGCTTTAAGTCCCTTCCAACCCAAACCATTCTGGGGGTCTGGAATTCTATAAAAGGTTCCCAGGTAATGACAGAATATGTTTATGTCACACAGACAAATGCACAAAAACTCTTCTCAGCAGTGATAAAACAAGAGGCAAAAGCCACAATCTGTAGCTGGGGAAGCTCAGAGTGGACATTGGGAAGTGCTTCTCCCTTAGGAGCACAATGTGATACCCAGATCCAGTGGATCCCAGACCCAGAGAGGCCATGGGAGATCTCCAGCCCTGGGAGGTTTCAGGATTCAGATCCCACAGCCCTCCTGGCCTGGAAGTGGCTGGAATTCCTGACCCCCAGGGGCCTTTCCAGCCAACAACTTCATGCTAAGTCTGACAGGATGGGGATTCCTTCCGACCTCAAAGCTCAGCAGTGAGAATTGTCCACATTTTTGTCTGTTTAGCAGCACATTTCCAGCTCCCCTCCTGCCCCACTGTCTTCATGGCAGTGCAGGAACAGTCCCAAGCTCTGCTGCATTCACTGGCCAAAAACAAGGTGACTCAATCACTTTAATAGCCTTAGAAGACTTCAGATAATTCTTACCTGTGCCTCAGTTTCCTCCCCCACTGATCTTGCAAACAGGAAGCTTAATTGATGTTTTCAAACCAGTTTTTGAGAGCTGAAGATGAAAAGGCACAAATGGAAAGGAGAAGCATTAACTGGAGGGTTTGGTGTTTGTTATAGCTATTAAAGCTCCCCAGAGTCCTGCAGTGCTGGGCCCTCTGCAAGGATGAAAAGAAAAATCAGCTGCTATCTTGAGAATCACAGCAAAGTGGAGAAACAGGAGGTTTCCCCATCAGGAGTTTGCTGGAGCCAGGACTGGGCTGGTGCAGGAGAGACTCCCTGGGGAGGCACCAAACCTGCTGCAGCACAGGAGGGTTTGCCAAGAACACACCAGGGCACAAGATCAGCCACTCTGAGGTGCAGCCCCACGGGAACCCCAGGAAAGGTGGAACAGGAGCAGTGCCTGCAGCTGCCCCTGGGACGAGCCCCTGGCACAGAAACAGGGAATGGTTGGGTTGGGATGGAGCAGTGGAGCTTCTCCTGCCAGGCAGGGGCACATCCCTGTCCACAGGGAAGGGCTGGGATGGAGCTCAGGGAAAGGCCCTTCCCCCAGAGGGTGGTGGGCACTGACCAGGCTCCCCAGGGCAGTGGGCATGGCCAGAGCTCCAGGAGTGTTTGGACAATGGGACAGGGACAGGGGGGGGAATTGTTGGGGTGTCTGTGCTGGGCCAGGGGTGGGACTGGTGGTCCTTGGGAGTCCTTCCCAACTAAGGATATGCCAGGATTCCATGACGCCAAGGCCAAAGCTCTGGGGGGTGGGCACCCTCTGACAGGTTCCCCAGGACACCCTGTCAGGTGTGACCCCCTGGGGGGACAAACAGCAGCTCTCACACCCCCCATTGTCCCCTGAGGGACCCCCAGAGCCTCCCCTGCCACCCCCCACCTCCCTGTGCCACCCACTCCCCATTGGCCAGGCCGGGACCTGCAGCCTCCCAATTGGCTCCCTGAGCTGCACATCAGCCCCTTGGGGTATTTAAGGGGCACACCCAGCGCTCCCAGTTCTGCCAGTGCCGGAGCGGAGCGGTGGGAGCTGAGCCAGGTAAGGCTGGGGCAAGGGGGGAGGGGGCAGGTCTGGGCTGTGAGGGAAGGTGTGACTTGTCTTGGGGCTGGGGGGGCTCCCCAAAGCTGCCCCTGCTCTCCCAGGGCTTCTGCAGCCCCTTTTCTGCCTCCATCCACCAGCCCTGGGCTCCTGGTGTGGTTCTGGCTCTGCCCCCCCAGCCCTGGGCTCCTGGTGTGGCTCTGGCTCTGCCCCCCCAGCCCTGGGCTCCTGGCCCTGGGGTTGCTCAGGGGCTGTGTGTGCCCACAGGGCTGTTCCAGCTCCCTGGGACATCAGGGGGCCGGGTGGGCATCCCCACTGCCCTCTCTGGGTGGGCTGTCTTGGCTCTCTGAGGCCAAAGGTGCCATTTCAGTGCCATGATGTGTCTGTGCCTTGGGGAAGGGCTCAAAGGCTCGGGGGTTGGAAAGAGATGATCTTTAAGGTCCTTTCCAACCCAAACCGTTCCCTGAAGGATCTTCCCAGCTCTCAGGTGACTCTTTGGTGACTTTGTGGGTCTGTGACTGAGACGTTTTGGGTTTAAAAGCCTTTTGCTGCTTGGTGTCTGCTGAAGGTCCCAGCCCTGCCCGGGCCCCCAGGAGGTGACTCGCACCCACGTGGGGCACTCCTGGGCTGTCACCCTGTGCTGATGGGGAGGCAGTGGGTGCTCCAGGGGCAGGTGATCAGTGGGGCATTCCCTTCCTGTGACAGCACAGCCAGAGCTGCCTGAGGCTGTGCCACATGTCCCCGTGGTGCTGGCACGATAATGGGGTGGCTGAGTGACAAGGGACCTCTTGCTGAAGAGCCCCCTGTCCCTGTGTCCCTGTCCCCTGCAGCATCTCTGGCAAACTGGGGGGGTGTTTCTCAAGACTAGCAGGGTTTGAGTGTGGTGGTGACTACCAGGACCTGTGGATGGCTGGAGAGGATCCCAATTACTGGAGCTGGTTCTGCTGAAGCTTCCAGATGGAAATGTGTTGAGCTTCTTGCTCTGCAGGTTCCAGCTGAAACCCAGAGGTCTGTCCTCGTGGCAAAGCTGCTGAATGGCAAGTGCTGAGAGGTTGTTTCCATTAGAACTTCCTCTGCTCTTCTCTAAAATCTCCCTGTTCCAAGGAGTTACTGACCCAGTGGTGGTCACGGGTTGTGGTGTTTGGTTTCTGTTGGAAGGGTGTGTGGAAGCCCTGCCTGGTCTGCAGAGGTGGCTTTGACCTTGGAGGTTCCCTGATGCTGCTGGTTTATCCAGAAGGGCGAGGTGGGCACCTCTGCCAACCCTCCTGAAGCTGCTGCCCTGAGGCTGGAGATCACCTGAGGCTCCTCCTAAAGGAGTCTCTGCCCTGGAGCACTCACAGCCCGTTCCCCACAGACATCCCATGACCCAGCTCTGCATTTTTGGGAACTGGGCTATCAGTGGCCAATCTCGAAAGGAATGTAGGCAAGTGCTTTAACCACAAATACCTCTGCCCTGATTAGCCCTCCCTGCTCAGACCTAAAGCACTACATTTAGCTTTGTTATCCTCGGTGGTCGAGAAGGAATGGACAGTTCAGCTGCTGAACCAGCCCCCCTGGCTGGGGCTCTGTCCTCCCGCGGGGAAATCCCTTTGGAAGGGAGAAAAACCCTCCTGGTGTCTGCAGGACGATGCACCAGGAGCCTGTTCTGATGGAGCAGAGCTGCTCTGCACCAGGGAAACAAGGACCTCACAGCCAAGGGGAGTGAAAGAACCAGCTCTGGGCACCCTGGGCACGGGCAGAGTGGGACGAGTCGGGGAGGGGCTGATCCAGCAGGAAAGGTACTGGCTCTTCTGCCAGCCCAGGCCAGGGCATGGAAAGGGAGCAGCTGGCTGGGTTTGGTGGCCCCTGTCCTGCTGTCCCTGCTGTCTGGTGGCCCCTGTCCTTGCCCTCTCACTGACTTCAGACTTGCACCCAAGTGGGCACCAATCAAATCAGCACTTCAGCCCTTGATCCCAGAAAAGTGCACCGAAGTTTCATCCTCCTGAAACCACTTGTTTCAAGAACTTTCTCCAGCACTGACCTAATATTTCTGATGTAGCAATGGCATGAAATCATCTGGTCATCCCTGTCCTACAAAGCAAACCACAACCAAGGCAACCAGTGCTGCTGTTTCTGTTCCTCTGGGACTTCCACTCCCAGCAATCCTGGCTTGGCTGGGCCCTCTCCACGGGATTCTGGACCAGCTGCCCCAGAGCTGCCCAGCTCTGTGTTTTCCTGCAGCCTCTGAAGGCCAACAAGGGCTGCTCAGCACTTTTGCAGGGGAAAGAGAAAATCAAACCCTGCTGTGGTTTGTGGAGATTTGCCCACCCTGCAGATCCTGGTGTTGCAACACGTGGATTTCTCCCACACAGAGAGCAGACCTTGTTCTGACACGACTGTGCTGCTGCAGGGCTGGCCCTGGCACGGCTGCATCCCTGATCCCTGGGGGATCTCTGCACTCCAGAGGTGGATTCCAACCTTTCCCCAGGTGTTACACCAGCCCAGAGGTTGTTGCTGCCTTCCCTCCCCTCCCCTCCTCTCCCTGTTCCTGTGTCTGTGCTGGCCCTGACACCAAGACCTTGGGGTCAAACTCCACACTTGGAGCTTTTCCCGCTGTGGAGCAGGAAAATAACTGAGTGAAGGGGTTGTTTGTGGTGGTGTTGAAAGAGCTGCTTTGCCCCTGGGTCAGCCTGTTTGGACTCAAAGAAACAACAAACTTGCCCCAAAGCAAAGCAAGAGCAGCAGCCCCTGACAGCAAACCTGTGGACTTTGGGACAGAGACTTCACACTCAAGCCCTGCTTTGTTTGGAGCTTTTTCCTACGAGTTCTCCCAGCCTGGGGAAGTTCCAGCTGGGTTTGCTGTGCAGATAAATTCGGTGGGAATCCAGAGGAGTGTTGGCTCCTGCCCTCTCAGGGGAGAGGCTGGAGGTGACAGCTTGTGCTGTGCCACTCTGCATTGCTGCTCTGCCCAGATCTCAATCAATTCTGACTAATGAGAGGTTAATGCAGCAATATTTGGTGTCTCTGGTTGGTGTCAGGGCCCAGCCCAGGGCTCCCAATTGCTGCTTTCACTGCTCCTCCACAGCTCTCTGTTCCTGTTTCTCAGTAAAATAAAAACCTCACACGAGGCAAAGAACACCAGAAACAAGACAATGGGCTGTGCCACAACTCAGATGGCAAGTTTTGGTGGGGCAGAGTCTGCCAGGGCTCCTGGAGCAGTGCATGGCTTGGGAACCCAGTCTGGGAGGAATTCTGCTTTGAGGGTTTTCCACTGGAAAATGCCAGAGCAAATCTAAGAAGAGGAATTAACTGGTAAAGGAGGGAAAAGCAGACTCTGCTGAAGAACAAACGTGCTCAAATCCCTGCTGTGCCTGAGTAAGGCTGAGCAGTAATCCTGGATTTATTGCCAATCCTGGAGTGTCCAGATACCAACCGAGGCCTGTGCTGGGGAAGCCAACACACACTGGAATTATTGCATCACTTTGTATTCTTTAATCCCATTATGTCACGAGAATCCTGCTGAGCTTTGGTTCCACAGGAAGTGAGGAGAGGTTTCCTGCCTAAGTGTTTAGTGGGATGGGAAGGAAAGGTTCAGGCTGGAATGCTGCAGCTTGGAAAGCTCATCCTGCTGGTTGAGTCCAACCTTTGAGTGATCTCCAACCAGCCCAGAGCACTGAGTGTCACTTCCAGCTGGTCCTTGAACACCTTCAGGGGCAGTGACTCCCCCACCTCCCTTCCAATGTTTAACAACCCTTTCTGTGAGGGAATTCATCCTGATGCCCAACCTGCACCTCCCCTGGCACAGCTGAATGATGGAGCCCAGCTTGGCTGCCCTCTGCTTTTCACCTGTTTTGGTTGGACTCTATTTCACTGGAGGAGCTGAAGTTGTAACTCATGCTCTCAAACTCTTGTTTTTCCTTTCAGCTGCAGCTGAATCCAGTATGGCCTCAGGAAAGAGCCCCAGACCAGACCTGCTGAAGGCTGAGGAGCAGCAGCAAGTGGTAGGTGCCAGGGCAACACTCAACAGCCCAGCAAGATCCTGGTAAAACCTCTGCCAGCTCCCAAACCAGGCTGGGATGGGGCAGGAAGACAAACTACACAAAGCTGTGGCCAAATTGAAACTCCCTTAGTACAGGAGGGAACTGTTTTGCTCAAGAGAATTCTGGACTGGCTCAAGTGATGCAAGAAATTGTGAGCCATGAGCTGTTCCAGGTCCTGCTTCCACATCTGGTTTGGTGCTGAAACCAGTGACTCAGTCCAGGAGCCCAGAGCTCGGTTACCCCTGGCTTGGGAGGGGCCTTTGGATGAGTCTTCTCAGCCCTGAGTTTCAGAAGGATGAGGAGGTGGATTTGCTGTCCCCCTGGCACCTTTCAGGCTGGGCTCTAACTCCACTGTCTCTCCTGGGTTTAGAGTGCTGTCAACAGAGTGACCAGCCTGCCCCTGCTCAACTCTGCCTTCAACCTGGTCTCCTCTGCCTACAACCACACCAAGGAGTCCCACCCCTGCCTGGGTGGGGTCTGCAGCGTGGCTGAGACCGTGGCTGCCGTGGCCGTGGGCAGCGTGGTGGGAGGGGCCCAGCCCATCCTGACCCAGCTGGAGCCACAGAGTGAGTGAGGGAGGGGCTGCAGAGACCTCTGACTGAGGAGCAGGTGGGGAGGGGACCTGCGTGTGCCTGGGGGGGGACATCCAGCTCCTGCAGCACCATCATTTAGTTAATTAATTCTAGCCCTGGGTCTCCCACTCAGCAGCTCCTGGACACTGAATTACATGGACAATGGAGCTCATGGACATGAAACTGTCACTGGCAGAAACCATTTGGTTTCTTTAAGTCACAAAGTAGAAACTCCCTTTTATTTCTCCATCCCTCCAAGTTCTGACTATCTCAGCTGGCAGGAGCAGAGTCCACCTTGGTCATGGCTCAGTCTGGATCATCCCAACACTTTGGAACCTTTAAACCCACTGCCTTTCCCACCAGGGGCAAGTGCTACACTCCAGTTGGAGTAAATTCTATAGATAGGAAGCTGGGAAGGCAAAATAGACTTTTTGAACCTTCCAAATTGTAGAGTTTGTTCACTTTTTAACAACACAACCACACACATCCTGCCCTAGAACAGTGATTTATATATATATTTTTTTTTTGGCCTTGCTTTCCTGAGTGTTTCCCTCCCCAAACTGAGGAATGAACTAACTGGTACCTGCTGTCTCTTCCAGTTGCACTTGTGAATGAATATGCCTGCAAAGGACTGGACCAGCTGGAGGAGACCTTGCCCTTCCTCCAGCAGCCTGCAGATAAGGTAGGGGAGAGGCTGCTCTGGGGAAGCCATGGCTGGGTGGAGCTGTTATGGGTGCAGAAGAATGTGGGGATTAACCTTCAGCAGGGCTGGTGAGGGCTGGAGAGGTGCCTCCAGCACGTGGCTGTGACCATGTCCCTGTCCCTGTGAGGTGCCCTGCCCTCCCTGGCCCCCACCAGACTGCAAGCAAACCAACCACATGGGGAAGTCTTTGGGGGGAGGAAAACATAATTTTTTTCCAAAAAAAATCTCTTTCTCTGCCTGCCCCTGCTGTAGGTGATCTCGGACACCAAGCAGCTGGTTTCCACCAAGGTGACATGTGCTATGGATGCTGCCTGTGAGGCCGGAGGAGCTGTGGCTGAGAAGGTCACCGAAGCTGTGGACATCACCAAAAATGTTGTTGGGGACAGTGTCAAGCTGACCAGGTCAGTGGTCACCTCCACTGTCAGCAGTGCTGTGGACGCTGCCCAGGGAGCCAAGGACCTGGTGACCAACAAGGTGACAGAGGCTGTGGATGTCACCAAGCACATGGTGGAGGACAGTGTGGACAGGACCAAGTACGTGGTTGCTTCTACAATTGTCAATGCTGTGGAGGCTGCTCAAGGTGCCAAAAACCTGGTGACCAACAAGGTGACAGAGGCTGTGGACCTCAGTAAGCACATGGTGGAGGACAGTGTGGACAGGACCAAGTCTGCTGTGGCTTCCACCATCACTGCAGCTGTAGGGGCTGCCCAGGGAGCCAAGGAACTGGTGACCAACAAGGTGACAGAGGCTGTGGATGTCACCAAACACATGGTGGAGGACAGTGTGGACAGGACCAAGTCTGCAGTTGCTTCTACAATTGTCAATGCTGTGGAGGCTGCTCAAGGTGCCAAGGACCTGATGACCAACAAGGTAACAGAGGCTGTGGATGTTGCCAAGGACCTGGTGACCAACAAGGTGACGGAGGCTGTGGATGCCACCAAGCACATGGTGGAGGACAGTGTGGACAGGACCAAGTCTGCAGTTGCTTCCACTATTGTGAGTGCTCTGGAGGCTGCCCAGGGTGCCAAGGAGCTGGTGACAGACAAGGTGACCAAAGCAGTGGACCTCACTAAGCACGTTGTAGAAGACAGCGTTGACATGACCAAATCTGCAGTTGCTTCTACAATTGTCAATGCAGTGGAGGCTGCCCAGGGAGCCAAGGACCTGGTGACCAACAGGGTGACCGAGGCAGTGGACCTGACCAAAGGGGCTGTCCAGGATGGTGTTGAGAAGACCAAATCTGTGGTCACTTCCACGGTCAGCACAGCTCTGGATGCTGCATATGGCACCATCACGGGCAAGCTGAGCACAGCCCTGGAGCAGAGCAGGGAGGCTCTCCAGGAGGGCGTGGAGATGACCAACTCAGTGGTGGCCAACAGCATCGGCAAGGCCAAGGCAGTGAGCCAGGCAGTGGCTGGTGGAGTGGAATCTGTGCTGGGTATGTCAGAGGACCTGGTGGATCATTTCCTGCCCATGACAGAGGAGGAACTAGGTAAAAAACTGCTCACCTGGCGCTTCTAAATGCAAATCCTTTCCCACGTGGGTAGAGAGCCCCTGTCACAGCAAGAGCAGCTGCTGAGGCAGGCAGGGAGCTCTGAGGGTGCCACCAACCTGGCTGGCTGGCTGTCAACACCACATTGCCACGTGGGATGGGACAGAGTTCAAGCATTTCCTGTCCTTGGCCATCAGCCTCGAGGTAAATAAACACGTTGGGTTCACGCTTCAACCTCCCCATCGAGCCTGCTCAGCTGAAGAGAACACGGGGAGCAGGCCCAGACCTGCCTTAACACCTGAGCAACCACAAAGCTCTTCTGTTCCCACAGCAGCTCTCAACACTCCTGTTTTCCAGAGGGTTCTGGCCTCTTGCCCCTCCAGCTGGGAGGGCAGCCCAGCTGCAGCTCTGTTCTTGTCCCTCCAGGTGGCCTGGCCGTGGCGGTGGAGGGTGTTGGGATGGCCTCGGTGGAGGAGCAGCGGTGCCAGCGCAGCTACTTCGTGCGCCTCGGGTCGCTGTCGGGCAGAGTGAGGTACAGAGCCCACCAGCACTCCCTCAGGAAGCTGCAGGGCATCAGGCACCGCACCCAGGACACCCTCTCACGGCTGCAGAGGGCAATCAGACTGGTACAAACACGCTTTTCCCTCTTTCCTCCTCTCTGGAGCCTTCCCACCCTGCTCTCCAGCTGGAAGCTCCTCCTCCATCCTGCACCAGCTCTGTGTCACCCCGGATCCCTCCTTGGGGTCCCTCCCCTGTGCCTCTCTGGGTGCTGCAGTACAGCAATTCCTGTCGTTTCTCCCACCAGATTCAATCTGTGAAACACGAGGTTGGCCAGAAGCTGCTGGAGGGGCAGCAGAAGCTCCATCAGCTGTGGGTGGACTGGTGCCTGACCCAGCCCAAAGGAAACCAAGTCCAAACTGCCTGCCAGCCAGAGGTACCCTGGAAGGTGTATCTGCCCAGGCCTCCTGGCCCCTGCCCACCCCCCCTGCCCTGGTCCCTGAGCTGTGTCTCTCCCAGCAGGTGGAGTCCCGCACTCTGACCATGCTGAGGATCATCACCCACCAGCTGCAGCCTGTCTACGAGAACCTCAAAACCAGCATCCAAGGCCTCCCCAGCAGCATCCAAGAAGCTGTGTACCAGGCCACTCGAAGTATCCACAGGCTCCACAGCTCTTTTTCCAGCGCCATGTCTTTCCAGGACCTCTCCAGTGCCACCCTGAGGCAGAGCCGGGACCGTGTGGCAGAAGCCCGGGGGTCCCTCGATGTCCTGTTTGAGTATGTCACTCACAACATCCCTCTGAACTGGCTCGTGGGGCCCTTCAGGGCCATAGCTAAGGTGGCACAGGACAGCAGAAAGCAGCAGAAGAAAGATGTGGTGACTGATGGAAAATTACCAGTGTTGGAAAAGGCTCTGCCATGGCAGGAGGTGACTGAGACACCCAAAGAGCCGAAGGGAACCAACAGGATCCCAGAGGAATGGTGTGCAGTGCTGGAGAAGCTGGAGGAGAGGACAGGGAAGATGAAGAAGGCAGAGAAGAGGGAGGGGAAGGCAGAGAATCTGGAGGAGAAGACAGGGAAGGTGAAGAAGGCAGAGAAGCGAGAGGGCAAGGCAGGGAAGGTGAAGAAGGGAGAGAAGCAGGAGGGGAAGGCAGAGAAGGTGAAGGAGAAGACAGGGAAGATGGAGGAGAAGGCAGAGAAAGACACAGAGGTGGCACTGGCTGCAAGGGAGGTCAAAACTAGTGCCCCAGAGGAAGGTCTCTGAGAAACCCCAACTCTCCTGGCCAAGGCTCCCCAGTTAGAACAGCACTTGATCTTTTGTTGTGTCCAGTCCTGCCTTGAGTGCCTCCTGCTCTGAGTTTACAGCCAGATGCAGTTACAAGGAGATTGGAGGACCAAGGTGGGGTGATTGTGCATCTTGATTTCCTGTTTTTAAATCCCTGCTGTGCTGAAAGGGAAGATGAGGACCTGCACTTCAGCTCTTTCCTTCGGCCCTGCTGCACGTGGGAGTGGCCAATTCCTGCTGAGACAAGTTGTGGGAGAGAAGAAGTGCTCTCAACTTACTTTTAATGTTGGCTTTGTTTTTAATTCACCCAAGCTGTGGAAGACTTGAGAAGATGCTGAGCTGGATTTTTGACACCATTTCCCGCCTTCTACAACCTTAAAAACACACAGTCCAGACTCGACTTCCTCTGTGCCTGTTTTGCTTCCGGGGAGGCTGTGCTGGATGCAGCACATCTGGCACAGCTGGGGCAAGAAGCGGCTCTTCAGGAAGACATTTCTCTGCATGGATCAGCCAAACTCTTTCCTTCACAGAGGAACACTCAGCAGGGTGGGGTTTTCTCTAATCGTGACAGTTTTTAGGGGCTTATCTTTCCTAGTTCTGGGCCTGACTCCAGGGATCATCACTGTGCCCAGAGCATTTCCCAGCCATAAATCTGCAAAGGAGGCAGCTTTTCCCACGAGTTACCCTGCCATGGGATCAGGATATCCTGTTACTAAAGGAGGGGGGCAGGTGCTGGTTCTTTCCCAGCAAATGGTGCTTTGTAACACTTTCTATGTAATTTATTTTGGTAACCTGGGGCCTGGCCTGGCCCTGTGCTGGGGCTGCTGAGCAGACATGGAATAAAGCGTGACCTGCATTAGAGATGTGTGTTTGTGTGTTCCTGAGGCTGCAGGGTCGAGTTCTCCCTCCCCTGAGCTGCCTCTGAGCTTGCATTTACCCCATCTCTTCTCTGGCCAGCTTGGTCTTGCTGGAGGGGGAAAACACAAGTGCTTTTAGCAGGTCACATGCTCTTAAGCAGAACTTCTGCCTGTGCCCCTGAGGCTCAGGTGGGTCTGTCCCACTCCTGCTCCTCCTGTGTCCTCCTCCTGGGCCATCCAGCCTTGCCCATCCCGGTGCCAGCACCGCTTCCCCTGCACTGAATCCCCACCACCACCTGCGCTCTCATGGGGTGTTTGCTACCCTTGCTTCTCCATTAGACTTGCAGCTTCAAGTTTATTCCCCCCCGCTAAATTCTTATTTTTTAGTGTTCAGTCTAAACAGAGTCAGTCCGTTGTTAGGAAATGAACCCAAACAGCTGTCCCGGTCCCCAAACTGTCCCGGTCCCTGCGCCCCGGCCGAGCTGTCCCTGTCCCCGAGTCCCGTCAGAGCTGTCCCTGTGCCGGTCCCCGAGCCCCGGACCAGCTGTCCCGGTCCCGCCCCGCTCCGCCCCGGCCGTGCCCATCGCCCCGCGCCGCTTCCGCCCGCCCCGGGCACCGGGAGCGCAGGACCGGCCGCAGGTAGGCTCCTTCCTCCCCATCCCACCCGGCTCCTTCCTCCCCATCCCACCCTGGTTCACTCCTTCCCATCCCACCCGGCTCATCCCCTCCCTCTCTCTCTCCGGCCGCCGCTTCAACTTCCGCGCTCGTTGGGCAATTGGAGGATTTTTACGAGAGCGGAAACCAGCAGATCGAAAGTAAAAACTTTCCACGGTTGAAAGTTATTGAGGGGCATTTGCAGGCGCTCCCTTAAATAGAGAAAGGTCCTGCACAGGCTCAGACAGCGCCCGGAGCAGTGTCCTAGCCGGGAACCCCGTGTGTCCCACCAGGAATCTGCTCCTCTGCTCCGGACCCTTCTGCTGTTCAATCAAACCCTGGTCAGGGCCCTCGGGTGAGTGTGGGGGCTCCGGGTTCAGCTGGGGATGGAGACAGAATGTCCCCAGTTACAGCTCCAGGACCAGCACAAGGACGTGGAGCTGCTGGAGAGCCCAGAGGAGGCCCCGGAGCTGCTCCAGGGCTGGGGCCCCTCTGCTCTGGAGCCAGGCTGGGAGAGCTGGGGGGACTCACCTGGAGGAGAGAAGCTCCAGGGAGACCTGAGAGCCCCTTCCAGAGGCCAAAGGGGCTCCAGGAGAGCTGGAGAGGGACTTGGGACATGGGATGCAGGGACAGGACACAGGGAATGGCTTCAAACTGCCAGAGGGCAGGGATAGATGAGATATTGGCTTACCAGCTGGGAAGGGTTTCCTCCAAGCCTGTTTTATTCCTTGACTGCCATCACAAGGAGCCTGTGAGGGCCCTGGAACCAGCTGCCTGGAGGAGACAGACACTTGGATTTACCTCAATACATCACTACTTCAGCAATTATTTAAACATGAAATGAGTTTAAGGAATGTGCTCTTGGCTTAGCACAGTCAGAGTAATGCACAGAGCACTGCAGGGACAGCACAGAAACACCTGAGGGCTGTGAGGGAGAGTCCAGGAGCTCCCCGAGCCTCAGGAGCATCCCCTCAGCTCCCCAGTGACCCTCCCTGAACCTGCTCTGTTCTCCTCACAGGTTCCCCAGGACAGAGATATCCCAGTTCCATTGTGTGGCCCCAGAAGTGCCGCTGGGACATCCCAGAGCTCCCCACGAACACACCTTGGCCACAAGATGCTCTTTCCATCACTGCTGCTTCACTCCACAGCGTGGGCCAGGAGCTGCTGAGATGGCACAGAGCACTGAGCTCCAGCCAGGCCTTGAGGACATCTTTAATATTCTATCCCAGGTCCCACAGGATAAACTCCTGGGCCTCAAACACAAGCTGAAGCACCTGATAGCTGGGCCCAGCAGCAGGTTACTGCAGGCCATGGTCCTGCTCACTCTGGGGCAAGAAACAGATGCAAGGATTTGTTTGGATGCCTTGAGGGATAACCCAGCAGCCCAGTATGTCCAGCAGGCCAAACTGGGCGCTGCAGGAGTACAGCAGGACGGGGAGGACCCGCAGCCTCCCCAGCTGGATGCAGGTGCCATGGCACTTCTGGCACAGGTGTACCAAGTGTTGGCACAGGAGAAACTGTGCAGTGCTGAGGCCTGGGACAAAGCCTGCCAGGCTGCCACCAAAGCCTGCCAGGACACTCAGCAGGGGATACCCAACAACATCCCACCCGAGGACCAGGACAGACATGGCTTTGCTGCCAGCATGGGCCCCAGTGACAGGTTTAGGACGCTGAGATCCGATGAGGACACGGGATTTCTCCGTTCAGGTGGCCCCAACTACATGGTGAGAAGTTCTCCAGTGCAGATCAGAGGCCACTCAGAGCTCTCAGCCCCACGGACCTTGTGCTCTGTGGGCAGCTCCTCTCTCACCAGCTGCTTGGAGATCAGTGCATCCCCCACGGTGGTTCTGCACAGCCAGCCCCCTCCCCAGCCCAGCAGGGGACACCCCCATGGGGACACAGACAGACCCAGCCCCCAGGAGTCAAGCTGGCCCAGGAGCCCCAGCCCCCAGCCCGGGCAGGGCACGGGGGCCCAAGTGCCCAAGGCAGAGGAGGCTCTGCAGGGCAGCTCCTGCCCCCCAGCCCTCCCTGCCCCTGAGATGCCCCTGCCCTCGGGGGGGACTGAGGTCCAGCCTGCCCAGGGCACTGATGTTCCCAGCACAGCCACAGAACCTCCTGCTCCAAGAGAAAACACAGATGAAAAGCAGGATGAAAAGCAATTATCTACTGGTCCTCCTGACCCAGGAGCTGCAGTGGGTACTGATCCTACCCACGTATCCATAGAGGACTCTCATGTTCCAGCAGACGTTCCTTCTAACTCTACATCTGCTTCCATTTCAACCTGTTCCCTTCCTTCTCCTCCTACCTATTCCTTCTCCTCAACCCTTCCTCCTCTTCAGAAACCTCCTCCCAGCTTAAATCCCCCTCCCCTGTGCTCATCCCCCTCTCCAGCCTGGTCTCCTCCTCCTCCTGTCCCAGCTGTGGATCCAGTGTCCCTGTCAGAGCCAGAGGGTGGCAAGTTCTTCACGTTTGTTGTCCTGCATGCCAGTGAGGATGAGCTTGTTGCCCATCGGGTGAAGAACCTGCTGGAGAGCCTGGGGGTGCCCCACGGTGCCACTCTCTGCGAGGATTTCTTCATTGCCGGCCGCAGCCACATGACCTGCTTCCAGGAGGCCATGGACAACTCCGCCTTCATGATCCTCCTGCTGACCAAGAACTTCCCGTGCAACCTGTGCCTGTTCCAGACAGACACTGCTCTGATGCAGTCCATCCTGGACCCATCCAAGCGTGACTCGGTCATCCCGTTCCTGCCCCGGGCGAACGCCCTGGAGCGCAGGGCCCTCCCTGGCATGCTCAGAGCCCTGGTGACCCTCGACGAGAGCGCTCCCCTGTTCCCCAGGAATGTGCTCAGGACTTTTAGCCCCGAGAGGATCACTCAGAAGAAAGCCCTGTGGGAGCAGATGCAGAGAAGAAAACTCCAGCTGTGCTGGGAACGGCAGCAGGCCCAGCAGGACTTGGCTGGCCTGAGCCTTGGCTCCCACCCCCAGGTGCCTCCAGCAGTGCCACAGCCATGGCCACAGGGGCCACCCCACCAGTGGTGTCCCCCCAGCCCCAGGGTCCCTCCCCCTGCTCAGATGGGTCCCCTCAGCCCCCAGGCCCTGCTCCCCCCAGGCCACTACAACATCCCTCCCCTGGTGATTCAGAACGCGCGGATGGTCCAGATCGGGCACCACAACACGATGCAGGTGGACACTGTCCCCCCTGGGCCCCAGGACAGCGAGGGACACGCCAGGCAGAGGGTCTGAGCAGGGGCAGCCAAGGTCAGAGGTCAAATTAATTTCAAATCCTAGATGACAGTGATTCTGCTGGGACTGGGACTAATTTTATTTCTCTGTGGATCAAAGGTGCCACTTTCCTGAAGAAAACCCCTGGTTTTGTTGGACAAAAGAGGTTGCAACCTCCTGTGACTGTTTTCCTTGTGATTATTTTCAAGGTACTGAGAAGACCATTTTCCTGATTTTCTGGGGCTACTTGAAGATTTTTTAAATAAATTTTTATTAATTTATTTGTGTTTCTCTGGTTCTTTCCTGCAGAACTAGAAAAGGGGCAGTCAGAGATATATGGAAAACTGTTTTTCATGTTGGGTGGAGAGGGCTGGTCGATGGCACAGGGCAAATCATTTGAGGGACAGTCTTGAGGGGGTGCTGAGCACCACAAGGTCCCCTGTGCCCTCGGGCATGGCTGGCAGTGGGTTTGTATTTAAGAAAACTTGCAGAGCTTACACACCAGGTGTAAGGATCTTTAAAGCAAAGCTGTGCTTGGGGAAAATAATCCTTAATGAAGGTGGAATGAGAGAGGGAAGCACAAGGTAAGTGTCCACTCCTCCATTCTTACCTCCTGCAAGAGGCTGGAGATGGGACCAGGCCCTGCCCCACTGGATGGTGCACAATGTTTCCTGCTGAGATTATTCCAGCTATTTCTGTTACTGCCTTTGAGGGCAAAGTGGGATGGAAAACCAAAAGCATTGAGCAGAGCAGTGCAGGAGGGTGGAGAGAGCCAGGATTAGGGCTGGGAGGGTGTTCTGCAGGCCTGGTGAGGGATGGACCAGGCAGGTACCGACTGAGCTTCAACACCAGGAGGGCACCTGAGCCAGGCCCCACATCCCTCTCTCCCTCCTCCTCCTCACAGGTCCCAGGCACAGCAATGTTCCTGATCGTCAGCAGAGGTCACCCCAAAGCCACCAAGTGACTGGCAATGGGGCTGTTCCCTCTGTGGGGCAGAGCCCAGAGCCGGCTCCCCCGGTGCCCCGAGCAGGGCAGGGCTCACCACACTCCCCTCAGCCCTCAGGGGAGCTGAGGAGCCTCATCCCTGTGCAGTGGGCCCTGTGATGGACTGAGGGAGGTGACCCAGGCCAGCTGTTCCTGCAGGGCTGTGTGTGCTGTGTCACTCCAGGTCTGTCCCAGCACGTTCCAAGCACAGGGCAGGGTCTGGCAGCCAAAGCTCAGGACTCCAACAAACCATCCTGGCCCTGGGACTGCCCAAGCTGGGCCCTCACAGGGGCAATTCTGGGTCTGTCCTCTTTGTCCAAGAACCATCTGAGCCTCACAACCAACCCCTGTATGGGACACTTGGTAAGTCCTTGGAGAAGACTCTGCCACTAATCCTGCTCAGGGAGCACTGGGGTCACTGGGCTGAGCAGTGCCCAAGTTTCTCTCGCCCTCTCCAGCTCTACCTCAGGCTCATTCTGCACCAGCATCTCCTCCCAGACAAGGACCAGCCCAGAGGCAGAGCTGACACTGGGACAGGAACCCCTAGCATGGAGAACAGGAGTGTCTTCTAAGCCCTGGCTCCTCTGAGGACCCCCAGGAACAGCAGGAAGGAGGACCTGCCCCACGTGGAGAGCTGCAACTGCTGCCTTTTCATTTTCCATCAGGTTGTGTCCCTCAGGGTGCCCAAGGGTGATGCTGGAGAGTGTGGGTACTGACTGAGCTGCAGAGCAGGCTCTGGAGCTCCTGGGTGGCACCTGAGCTGGAGCCCAGGGCTGATGTGTCCCTGCTCTGAACCTGCAGCACAGCAGGGGCTGTCACCAGTTTGCATTTACATCCCATGGGATTCTCTCCTTGGAGGCCACAGGTCCTTTCTCACGGATCTGTCCGCAGGTTTCTCTTCTTCCTTCCCTCCTCAAGGAGGTTCAGCTGCTCCTGGACCTCCTCAGTTCCACCCAGGCCACCAGGCCTGGCCAAAGCAAACCCTCCCACCCTGTGTAGCACAAGAACCACAGACCAGCAGTGCTGTTTAGAAAATGCCACCAACTGTTGGCTCTCAGCCTTCAAACAGCCTGGACTCCAACCCAGCAACAATGGATTAACTCATTTACTCTTTCCAGAGCCTGCTGGAATCCTCCCAGTGCTCAAATTCCTTCTAGTTCCCTATTTTTCCTTCATTCTGTTAAACAGGTGTTGTGTTACTGCAATTCCTGTCTCCGTGCAGTTGGAGCAGGACAGTTCCTCCCCTGAGGGAACACTCACAGCCCTCCTTGCCCAGCTCCTCTCCTGCTATAAATAAACTGCACACAGAATCAGTGCACTGGAAGCTGTTCCAGCTTGTAAACAACCTCAGCACAGGCACATCCAGTGCCTGGATCACAGAAACACAGAGGGAAGGATGGGGGGTGGGACAGGAGGCTCTCCAGCCACCACAGTGGGAAAAAAACTCCTCTTTGTCCAATATAATTAACAAAATCATCACTGAGCCACTGCCCTGCTCCACACAACTCCATGTTTGGCCCCACACGGAGCTGGCCCAGACAACACCCCCAATAAATGAGGCCTGTTCAGTGTAATTACCCCATAATCACACAGTGATTTCTCCCACCCTGTAATTACTATCAACATTTAAGTGCTGGGCCCTTTGGGTAATTACACGTTGTTTATGTGTTAAAAATAAAAAATATTAAAAGCCTTTGCTATCACACAGAATATTCTCCTCCTTGGGGCTGTTGTCAACACAGATCCTTTCACACAGTTTCATTTACACCAAAAAATAAGGCAAAATATGTCAGGAGAGGGGTCGTTTCAGTGTCAGTATTCCCCTTTTCCAGGGGGAGTGTTTGCAGCACAGACTGTTCCTTCCCAGGAGTACCAATGCACCCCTCACACCTGCTGACTGCAAACACCCCCCAGTTCCACATCCCCAGTGTCCCACCCCTGGGAAACCAGCTGGAAATGGAGGCTTGGCAGGAAGAACTCCAAGGCACTTGCATACTAGCAGCCATTTTTTGTTTTATTATTTAAAGTTAAGAGCGCTCATCAGCTCACAAAGGAACACAGCCCATTCCTGCAGCTCAGTCAGGCTTCAGCCAAAAGGAAAAACCAAAAAAAAATAGAAGGCAGCTAAACTAACTCTGCACTTTACAGCTCAACTCAAGTTAAACCTCCTTGCTTTATAAATAAATGTTATAGTTAACACTGCAAAAATGTAATGGCAGATCTAGAACACCTTTAAGGGGCAGAGAGCATCGGTTATTGAGGCTGATAAATACAAGTAGAGAAGCTTCAGCAGCACACAGAGCAGGGGTGGGGCCTGGGGGCTGCTCCCCACGGGTGGGACTTGCCCAAAGCTCTGAGGCAGCTGCTTCCCCCCAGCTCTGCCTTCCCCCCAGCTCTGCTTCCCCCCCTGCTTGGGGCCAGCAAAGGAGCCACGGGCTGCCCAAGCCCAGCCACCCCTGCACAAGGACAATGATGGACATCCTGTCTCCCACCACAGAGGGCTCTGCCCATGGAGACAAAAACCTGCCCTAAAACCCAAGGTGTGTGCAGATCCCAGGGAAAGGAAGGAGCTTGTCCAAACAGCAGCCAGGTGAGATTTCAAATTCCACCTTTGAAGTAGCACCATCCTCAGAGAAGCTGAAAAAAACAATGATCACAAGCCCACACCAGCTACTAAGAACCACTGCATGGAGGTTTAATTGATGGGATAATGAACAGAGCCCAAGGAGCTGACAACAAAACCTCAGAAGGACAAGGAGGTACCTTAAACTTTCCTTTCCTGCTTCTTCCTCCAGCCCACCCTGGTGCAAACATGGCACAAACACTCACTTGCTTAATAACCCCCCAGGCACCCCCACGGCACAGGAACCTCCTGTCCTACAGGGTTTGCAAGAGCTCAGCCCCAAAAATGGTTCCAACTGTGCTGTTTTGGCTCCACAATCTGGGCACATCCACCTTCAGAGCTCAACCCCTGCTGACCTCTGGAGCTAAAGCACTTCCACACTGGGAATGGAGCAAAGAGGTGGGGAGTGGGCAAGCCAAGGGCCTGAACAGCACGTTAGCATTTTGTTTTTAAAGTAGTTTTTCCTCCCCATTCATCATAAGCCCCAATGGATGAAGGTGTTCAACCAGAACTGAGCTCCCTCCCTCTGTTACAGCACTGGGCAAGTCTTGCAGCACAGACAGGGCCTGGCTCTAGCAGAGAAACATCCCAGCTTTCTGCACAATCACGGAAATCTCAGGCCTTGAACACCCTTTGGCCAACCAGGAGAGAGCACCAACCCCTCCTCAGCACCCCCAGCCCTGTGACACACAAGGGACTCCCTGGCAGAGCACGAGCCCCTCAGCTGCTGGAGTGGTGCTGCCCCAACTCTGACAAGAAGGGATTGAAGGGAAGGGATTTAATTCCTTGCTCACTTTCTATCTGTTGGCTGTGTGGGCTGGGAAGGGCCAGAGCACGTGGGGGCTGTGTGGCTGCTCCAAAGCTGAACACTGAGTTAATCCAGCACTAACGGGACAGGCAGCAGGTCCCAGGGAACCTCCGTTTTCCCTCCTCCCTCAGGACAAGCCAGGGAAGGGCAGGGGCTGTGGCCTTGTGTGGACACAGTGCAGTGGAGAGAGCTGGTCCCCGAAGGTGCCAACAACGAGGGACAGCCGAGAGCTCTGGACCCTCCTCCTCCCTGCCCTGACTCGCCAGCTTTGTGGTGACAGCCGGGGACAAAGCTCAGCACGGCCACGGCCCTCGGCACCTCGCCAGGGACAGCCCCAGACCTGCAGCTGCACAACGGGGTGGGACAGGCGAGGGCAGGGCTGGGGACAGCAGCTCCCGTGCCCTAGTGCAGCTCAATGAAGGCTTCCAGCTCCTCGGGGATGAACCCCTTGTAGGGGATCTTGTGCTTGTCCAGGGCGCGAGCAGCAAGGCACTGGAGGGTGATGTAGTTGAAGGGCTGCATCGTGCTCTTGGTGAGCAGCTTCTCGTCCAGCAGCTCGTAGGCCGTTTGCTTGAAGGCGTTGGTGGCGTCCATGTGTGCCCCGGCCTCCATCAGCGCCCGCATGATCGCCGGGCAGTTGTTGCGGGCGGCCACGTGCAGGGGCGTGTTGTTGTCGTAGTCGCGGCTGTCGGGATCGGCCCCGCACTCCAGCAGCAAGTTCACCACGTGCAGCGACGGGAATTTGCCCACGGGGTACCGCCCCACCGTGGTGGTGTCCTTGTCCACGGCCATGTGCAGGAGGGTGAAGCCGTTCTTGGCCCGGGGGCTGCACTTGAGCAGGCGGTAGATGGTCTGGCGCTTCTGGTGCTCCTGCTCCGGGGTGCACTCCACCTTCTCCAGCAGGAAAACCAGGTGCAGGATGATGGCCAACGTCTTGGTGAACTGCGCCGAGTCGGCCACGGGGTCCTTGCCGTGCACCAGCGCCCTCTCCACCTCCCGGACCCCTTTGCTCAGCACCCCGATGAGGTCGGAGAAGCCCAGCTGGGTGGCTAAAGCGCCTTTGGAGCGGTCCTGGAGCACGTAGGAGTAAAGCTCGGCGAAGGAAAGGAAACTGCTGGCAGTCATGGGGCTGAGCGGCTCCAGGTTGCCCTGCTGCATGTCCAGCGCGTACTTCCACAGGTTGATGCAGCGCTCGAAGTTGCCGGAGTCGGCGTAGACGGCGCCGCGGTAGCGGATGTAGTAGGAGGTGTCGGGGTGGGAAGGGCCGAGGATGCGCTCGCGGATCAGCAGCGCCTGCATGCGCATCTCGTCGGGGTCGGTGATGAGCGCCTCCAGCTCCTCCAGCGAGCTCACCTCGCGGGCATAGTCATAGGCGAGCACCAGCTGCCGGGGCTCGGGCTTGGGCAGGTACTGCCCGCCCTCGCAGCGCAGCTCCATCGCCCGCCGCCAGTACCGGTGCGCTCCCAGCAGGTCGCGTTTCTTGTCCACAAACGTGGCCCCCAGCAGCTCCAGCGCCTCCACGGCGGCCTCCCGAGTGCACAGCACGCCCGGCAGCTCCTCCTCGGCGGCGGCCGCGGCCCCGCAGCCCTCGCTCGGCTCGTCCCGGCCGCCCCGCGCTGCCTTTGCCCCGGCGGGGCCGCCCCCCGCGGGCTCGCCGTGCCGCAGCCCGCCCTCGATCAGGTACTCCACGATGTTGGTGTGGCCGGTGACGCTGGCGGCGAGCAGCGGGGTCATCCCGTAGCCGTCCTTCTCCATGCGGGCCTTGGAGCGCAGCAGCAGCTGCAGGATCTCCAGGCTGCCCGACTCGGCGCAGTCGTGCAGGGCCGTGTTGCCCTTCACGCTGCGCCGGTTCACGTCGGCGCCTTTCTCCAGCAGGTACCGGGCGATCTCCCGGTGCCCTTTGTAGCAGGAGATCATCAGGCAGGTGTGCCCGTGCCTGTTGGCCACCTCCAGGTCGGCGCCGCGCTCGCCCACCAGGTAGCGCACGATGTCCAGGTGCCCATCGAAGCAGGCGGCGCGCAGCGGGGTGGAGTTGGTGAGCGTGGTCTGGTTCACGGAGGCGCCGTGGTCGAGCAGGCTGCGCACCACGCGCAGGTGCCCCGCGGCCGAGGCCGCCCACAGCGGCGGAGCGCCCTCGATGGTCTCGCCGTCGAAGCTGACCGAGCCGCCCTCCTCCACGCGGGCGCCGCAGTGGTCCAGCAGGTACTCCACCACCTCCAGGTGCCCGTGCCGGGCCGCGATCAGCAGCGGGGTGCTGCCCGCGCCGGGGCCGCCGCCGCCGCCGGGCCCCGCCGTCAGCGCCTCCAGCTCCTCCCGGCTGCGGCTGCCCAGCAGCTTCTGCAGCAGCTTCAGCTTCCCGTCGCGGGCCGCGTTGTACACGGCCGTGCGCAGGTCCATGGCGGCGGCGGCGGCGGCGGCCGCGCCCTGGCCATGAGCGGCGGCCCCGGTGCGGCGGGACCGCCCTGCCCTCAGCGCGGCGGGACCTTCAGCGCCCGGGCCCGGCCGCCATCTCAGGCTGCGCCGAAGAACAAAATGGCGCCGCGCGGGGCGGGGCGCGCCGCGCGGAGGGCGATGGGAAATGTAGTCCTGCGAGCGGCGCGCCGTGCACGGCACAGCGCCGCGCGCACTCGGTTTCCCAGCAGGCAGCGCGGGCGGGGAGGGCGGTGGGCTGGGTGAGCCCCGGGGGCGAGCGGGGTATGCTGGGAGTTGTAGTCCTGCTGGCCCCTCACCGCCGTGCCGCCTGTAGCGCCGCGCCGGGGCCGGGACTACATTTCCCAGCGTGCCCCGCGCGGGGCCGTCCGTGAGGCGCGTCTGCCTCATCCACGGCGTGTGGACATTCAGTGAAGGTTTTATTTCTGTTTAATTGCTTGATGTTGTTGAACTTCAGAACACAGCGGCTACACAGGGTTAATTTGACGTGCTTTAATTGCAGCGAGTCATTTGTCATGGATATCCTGTGCTGGACGGCCCCACGGGGATCGCCCTGCGGCAGAGCGATGGAGCGCGACACAGTGCAGTGTCTGCTCTGGAGGGGACACAGCCTCGGCCCAGCAGCAAACACAGGTTTGCTCCCTCAAATCCCCTCCTCCGGAGGTCAATCCCGGCCCCTCACCCCCGAGGGACAATACCTGCAGGGAGGGAAACACTGGGGCGAGAAACAGCGACTTGGAGGAGCAAAGGTTTGCTCACCAGAGCCCATTTTGGGGCATAAACTGAATTTAGGCACCTCTAGTCTTTTTACAGGGAGTTGGCACGGAGTTTCTCCTGCTGTATTTTATTTTTAGCTGTTTTTCTCCTTCTCAGGGAAATAAGATCAGTCTCATTATTTCCGTTGTTGTTATTCCATCTCTCATGATTGTTATTCAGTCCATCCACCCATTTCAGGTCGTGCCTGGAATTACCGTGGATTATCCTGTTGCCTTCACACAGAACATCCCTTTTGTTGCTAAGGAACTGCTTTGGCAGGGCAGGCAGCGCAGTGTCCCCTCAGAGCAGTGTCCCTGGCACAGTTCCCACCCGGGGGTGGCTGGCACTGCTCGGGGTGGCTCCCTGGGAGCTCCTGGGATGGAATTCCCAGAGAAGCTGTGGCTGCCCCAGCCCTGGGAGCTCCCAAGGCCACGGGGGAACACCCTGGGCTATGGAGAGTGTCCCTGCCCATGGCAGGGCTGGCACTGGGTGGGCTTTGAGTTCCTTCCAGCCCAAACCATTCCCTGATTCTGTGGTGAAGTGACTTTGTGTTGGAGAAGAGAAGGAGCAGAGGTCACTTGAGCACCTCCAGTGTGTCCATGCTGTGCAAGGGCAGCTTCCTGCAGGTCAGGACAGGACAGGAGGAATCATGGAATCACTGAGTTTGGAAAAGCCCTCCAGGATCATCAAGTCCCAGCACTGCCAAGGCCACCACTGACCATGTCCCCAAGTGCCACATCCACACAGCTCTCAAATCCCTCCAGGGACAGGGACTCCACCCCTGCTCTGGGCAGCTTCTTCCGATATTTAACAACCCTTAAAGTGAAGAAATTGTCCCAATATCCAACCCAATCCTCCCCTGGCACAGCCTGAGGCTGTTCCCTCTCCTCCTGTCCCTGTGCACTGGAGCAGAGCCCGACCCCCCCCCCCCCAGTTCCCCCTCCTGTCAGGGGGTTGCAGAGAGTGAAGAAGGTCCCTCCTGAGCCTCCTTTTCCCCAGCTGAGCCCCCCCAGCTGCTCCTCTGTGTGTGCAGGAGTACCTGGGGTTCTTCCCTGTCCCCCACGTGTGCCAATACACAACTCTGGGCACAAATTTATTGTGTTTTCACACGTGAACAGCCCCAGCAGGTGGTTTGGGCAGAGTGGGTGCACTGAAAGGCTGGCCTGGGAGCCCTGGGGGTGGGTGGGGGTGTCTGGGTGTCTGTGAACCCCCAGCCTGGCCCTGTGTCCCCACTGGCAGCACCCCCGTGCAAACCCCCAGTCGGGGCTGTTTGTGCTGCAGGTCAAGGCACAGGCACGGTGACATTTCCTCTCCCTGCTGGCTCCTCATGTTGCCATGGTGACCAGATGCACTTGCTCTTTTATCTGAAGTATCTATTAAGCAAAGCTTCCTATTAATTTCCCCTCCGTAGAACCCATTAGGGATTCACCAGAACACTACAAAGGCTTTTTAGGTCCCAAATCTACCTCAGAACCTGCCCCTCATTCCAGGGTGGGCTCAGAGACATTGAGGCCTAAAGTGCAGCTGATGGAAATGTTTTTTCCATCAATAAATTGCTTAGTAATGAGGGAATAAAGAGCATGAGAAGGGTCACCACAGCCTCTCCCTGTTTCCCTGGGAATATGGAACATACTCGAGCCTCAGGACCTTGATCCCCACCCTGGGGTACCTGGATCATTCTGGCTGGAGGGTCAAAGAGAATTGGAGGTGGGAGTGGATGGGCTGTGCCTGCAGCCCCCTCAAAGCTCTGGGGCAGGAAAAAAACAGAGTGGCTTTGTCACCTTTGTCACCTGCATCCTTTGGCTTCTCTTAGCAAGGCCACCACCAAAAGTGTCCCCAGATAGGGCACCAGGGTGAAGGAGACATCACACAGAGCCAGAATCGTGGAATCCCAGAGTGGTTTGGGTTGGAGGGATCTCAAAGCCCACCCAGTGCCACCCCTGCCATGGGCAGGGACACCTCCCACTGTCCCAGGGTGCTCCAACCTGGCCTGGGA
>JAWWEV010000084.1:616357-631074 GCA_035583235.1 Hafferia zeledoni
CTCTGCCCAACCTGTGCCAGGGCCTGCCCACCCTCCCAGCCAGGAATTCCTTCCCAATATCCCCCCTAGCCCTGCCCTCTGGCAGTGGGAAGCCATTCCCTGAGTCCTGTCCCTCCATCCCTTGTAAATAGTCACTCTCAGGTCTCCTGGAGCCCCTTTAGGCTCTGGCAGGGGCTCTCAGGTCTCCCTGGACCCTCCCCTTCCCCAGGTGACCCCCCAGCTCCCCCAGCCTGGCTCCCAAAGGTGCCTCCTGAGCCCGCTCAGCCTCAGTGGTGCAGCTGCCCCTTCCTCTGACACAACAATTGGAATGAAGGGTCTGTAACACCCACCTGAGAGTGTCTCCAAACCCCCACGTGGCTCCTGCAGAGAGCACGGCCTGGGAATCCCAAAGGGTTCCCAGAGAGAGCCCCAGGCAGAGCTGTGGGAGCAGAGGGGGTTGAACACCCACGGGAGGAAGGGCAGGGCAGAGTGAGGTGTTTTGACAGGGCTGCGTGGCAGGAGGGGGAGCTCTTTTGGGAGCTGCCATTTCATATTCCCCTGCAGACAGGCTGAATTACACGGTGCTGCTGCTGCAGCAGTGGCCCCATTTCCCTCACAGAAATAATGACAGGGTGCTTAAACAGCAGGTGAATGGATGGCTGAAGTGCTGGGCAGAGACCTGGGAAATCCAGGCTGAGCCCTCACCTTCGCCCAAGGCTCCTTTGGTGACCTTGGGCCAGTCACTTAATCTCCCTCTGTCTCAATTCCCTGCCAATAACAAGGGAATAATAACTGTTCTTTCTCTGTCTGGCTTATTTGGGCTGCAAACTCAGAATTTACAGCTCGTGTTTTCTCCTCTTTGAGGGCAATCAAAGCCAGAGCTTCAATCTGTGCTGAGGTCTCTGAGACACGGTAAAACACAGCATGGATGATAACAAAGGGCTGGGATAGATGGGGGGGAGCATTCTGGGCATGAGAGGCACAAGAATTCCTAACCCATCGTTCCACATCTATTTCCTCAAAATGGGGAGAAGTTTAGAACTGTGCTAAGAGTTCCAAAAGCACCGAAATAATTTAGGAACAGAGGCCAGGCTGATTTATTGAATCCCTGAGTTACTTCCAAAAGGGGAGGTGGGTAATTGAGACACCTGCAGAATTTCCTGTGAGGTCTTTGTGCTCAGGCTGTGGCTGCAGCAGTTCCTTGGGTTTTTCAGTTTAAATTGAGGTTTGCAGGCAGCTGTGTACCCAGGTTTTATCCATCTCTGCAGCCTTGAGGGGGTTGTGTGGTTTCCAGAGGCTGGGAAAGATGGATCCTGGCTATGAGAGCCAATGAAGACGAGATTTTCTCTATAGTTGAGCAATTTGCTGTACAAAGGGAACAATTCTAAAAATAGGGAGAAATGGCAGCACGACATTAAGAGGAAGGATGACCCAATCCCCAGCTTGCTGCAGGGGCCTCCGTGCTCAAAGTGCCTTCCCCATTAGGGCTGGGATGACATTATTGGTGTGCTCATGTGGGGCACGAGGCCACGGGTACCTGCAAGGGAGGATTTTGATCAGACTGCAGAGGATGAACACGCCAGAGAGGCTTGTTGGGGAACACTAAATCAGAGGAGTTTCATTTACATCAGACTCCAGCCCAGCCATTCCAGCATTAATGGCTGCACTGCTGCCCTCGGAATTTTATGTGGATTTAATTTCTCAGTGGGAGAGTAAAAGAGAGGGGGAGGGAGAGTCGTTTTGGCTTGTGAAATGTGGATCTTTTCTTTCAGGCACCATCAAGGGGCAGCAATTTGTGCTGGTTTGGAATTGTTTTGGCAATACATTTGTGGCTGCCCCATCCATGGAAGAGTCCCAGGCCAGGCTGGACGGGGCTTGGAGCAACCTGGGATAGTGGAAGGTGTCCCTGGGCTGGATCATCCTTAATGTCCCTCCCAGCCAAACCACTCTGGGATTCTGGGATTCCTAAATCACTTGTTCCATAGTGCCAGTGACGTGGGCAATGCTGAGCATATCCTGGGGGGGTTAAAAAAGAGAGAGAAAAAGGACGTGTTCGACAGCACCAACAACCCAAATAAAGATATTTCAGTACTTTTACCACCAGCCTCGGCAGGATTCAGGAGTGTCATTTTCACACCTAAATACCTTTGAGAACACAGGCTCTGAGTGGTGTTGAGAATTTGTTCTTTTTATATTTTAAAGCCCTGTTGGAAGCAGAGAACTCAACTGCCCAAACAAGCCCTGCCAGGCACCGAGGTCCCAGCAGAGCCCTGGCCCTGCCCTGGGGGGCTTCGAGGGACACACTTCCCTTCCTGCCAGCTGAAGTGAGTGCCAGGGGAGTGCCAGGCCTGGGGGGCTGCAGGATGAGCCCCAGGCTGAGCTCAGCTCTTCTCAGACATCCCCTTTGCTGCTCTCAGAGCCCAGGTTGGGTTGACTTTGCAGGGATGGGATGAGGAGCAGCACAAGCCACGCCAGGAGCTCCAAAGCACTTCCAGACAGGCTCAGCTCTCTCGGGATCTCTGGGCCGTGGCAGCCTGGGCTGGATGGCAGGCTATGATTTGTTGTCACCTTTATAAACACAACAACAAAATCACTAGTCTTCCACACAGAGCCAGACCAGCAGAGTGGTGCTTCCTCCTCAGGGACGGCCTCCCACACGTCTTCTCTGCTTGTCCTTCCTCAGTTTGCTCAGCCTTTAATTCTTGTTCTTGCTGCTCTTTGTAGAGTTCCTCCTGAGACCAGGGCAAATCTCCCTGTAATCATCTCTCAATTTGTGGCTGTTCCCACGAGTTTCTGCTCCATTTTCTCACCCCAGAGACTCTGCAGGGACATCAGGGCTCAGCAGGGGCTCCTCTTTCCTTACCCTCTGATAAACTTCTCCAGGAGTGTTCTGTCAACCTGTCTGGCTCCCAGTTATACTTCATTCTGACTAAAATAAGCAAATGCAGTTTATAGTGGGGAATGCTGGAGAAAAGGACTCGGCCAAGAAAAAGATAATGATAGTGCCGAGTTTCCTGGAATCCCACTGAGAGGCTGATTTGAGCAAGAAAAACAAACCCCTTTTGCTGTTTCCTTTCTTTGGATTTGTTGATGAGCAATCTCCAGCTCGCCCCAGGTCCAGCTTTGCTTTCCCTCCCCAGCTTTTCTCTGTTAATACCTCACGTATGGCACGGGTAAGGTGTGAAAGGACAATGCTGGCTCACATCCACGGAGAGGATCTCACTTTATTCCTTGTCTGAGGGAGGCTTTACTTACCTCAGCCACTGAACTCAGGCAGGGAACAGCATCCTGCCCATCTTCACCAAGCCTGTCAGATGGACCTTTGTAACCAGCTGGCCAAAAAAAAAAAAGGGAAAAACCCCCAAAACTATCCCCCAGGATCTGCTGCTCCTTTCATGGGAGGAGAAAGAGTGTGGAGCAACAGGAGAGGGTTTGCTGCTGCTGACAGGGGTTGTGTCCTGTGTGAGCTCACAGGGAGCAGCCCCATCCTCCCCCCTCCCTCCCCCCTGTTTTTAACATATGTGCTTTCTGTGGACACTTTAATCAAACTCCAGATGGGTTGTTTCAGTCGGGGGATTTGTGCTGCTCTGAGATAAGAGTCCTTTGTGCTGGCCTAGGTAGCAGGAGTGTTTGTGATAGCTGGAGCTGATACCAGGAGATGTCCAGGTGGTCTTATTTAACCGGGAGCATTAGTGATCCTGCCATTGTCCAGGAAATCAGATAAACCCGGGCCCAGGTGTTACCCAGCCCCTGTTTGTGTAAGGGCAGTGCCAACTGCTGCCTGCACTGCCCCACAGAGCAGAGGGGGGTGTTTGGGCAGATCTGCCACCCCCAAACTGCCCGGGGGCACCAGGAGGGGGAAACATTTCAGCAGGAGCTGGACTTGGGTGATCCTCGTGGGTCCCTTCCAGCCCAGGATATTCTCTGGTTCTGATCTGAATATCAAGTGGAACAGCAGCGAGTCCCACACTGACTATGAGTTCACTCTGACACCTGCCTGGCCCTGGATTTCCTAAACTGAAGCATTTCACCTAAACCATCACGTATTTTCCTCTCAGCTCTCCCACAGAGAGGCCTCTGATGAAAACATTTGGAGAATGAGACAGTTTAGAAATAAAAATTCAGGACAATTCACTCTTCTGCCCGGGACAATTAGAAGAGAGGATGAATTGTACAGATGGGTGAACATGAGAGAGAGAACACAGTTTGGGAATTGCTAACCTGGACTGTAATTTCAGGTGACAAGGACACTTTCCAGTCCTTGTTCTGGAGTGAAACTGCCTGACACCGCTCCAGGAAGGGATTTACCACAAAGCATTGCTAGAAAATCAGGTAAAAATCAAGACAAAAGAAGCATGAGCAAGGCCTGATCTCTTCTGCTGGTTTTACACACAGATATTCCCTTCTCAGAGCGAGATATTTGGTGGAAAACATAAATTCCTGGCTCAGAGCTGTGTCTGGACTGCAGCTCGTGGGATCTGTCTCTTTGGGGCCATGTTTCTCAATGTGGTATTTTTCAGGACAGGATCTGCCACCTCTTGTTTGTCCAGAGATTTCAGGGCCATGGAAGCTCCTTATCCCACTGGCAGCTGGGAGTTCCCTGGTAATTGTTGTGTGGATGGGAGCTAAACTTAGTGCAGAACCCGGGGAAAAAGCCTGGTCAGGAGGAGTGGGGACTCTTGGCCTCCAGCTCTGCCAGAACAGGCTCATCATGGAGAGATCCCCAGCTGCACTTCCAGGCTGTAAATTAAACAAACAGTATTTCCTCAATACCAGACCACAGGGATGGCTGAGAGAACAATGTGGCCTTATTGCTGTTATTTCCTTTGGTTACAGCCTCTGTGCTCTGCCCCCACCTCCTCCCCAGACCCGTGGTGCCCACTTTACCCGATTTGTCATTTATTACACTGCTTTAAAGAGAGGCAGGGGGAAAAGGCTCAGTGCAAATTATATTTTGAGCTGTTGTGCTTTGCCTCTTTGGCAGATAATAAATCTCTCTGGCAATGCTCCTCTGTATAGGATTTGTCATTAAATGCAATTAAACAAACCCTGCAGGTGTCCATGATCAGGCCTGCAGCAGCCCATTCACAACTGCAATGTTATTATCAGCCTGACAACAAAACACCAGATATTTCCTGAGCTGCTCTGATCGATGAGCTTGCCTGACTTGGAACCAGAGGGAGGAGAAAAGGGGGACCAGAACGGTTCAAACGCTCTTTAGAATTATTGATGGCAAAGTCAAAAAGCTGCTCAGCAATCAGAGGGAAGGAGAAGAGAGGAAAAGGCAGAGGGATGGGAGAGCTGAGAGGGGAAAACGAGAAAGGAGGGTTTGGGAGTGAAAAGGTAGAAATGAGGCAAGATACCACATGGCACCCATCTGCCCAATGAGTTGGTTATTGCACAGGACTGAGATTTAGGAGGAGAGGAAGGTATTTTTAGGATGATTCTTTGGCAGTTACTGGGCTTTTAGTGTTAAAGGACTCTTGCAGGCTCCCCCTGCAGCAGCACAAGTACTGCTCTCACCCTGATGGGACTGGCAGGCTGACCTGTTGTCCAGTGCTGTTTGTCTGTCCATAAACTGTGGCCAGATGGGTGGATCAGACACCCAACTAATTGCAAATCCCACCTGGAACAGCCAAAGGAGTTGGCTTTTTCAAGCCTGGGTTGGACAGGGCTTGGAGTGACCTGGTCTAGGGGAAGGTGTCCCTGCCCATGGCAGGGGGTTGGGGTGAGATGGGCTTGGAGGCTCTTTCCAAGCCACACCATCCCAGGATTCTGTGATTCTGTGAGTGCCTGTCCCTGTCCACCCTCAGCCACAGGGAGCACGTCCTGGCACAGGAGGTGCTGCTGACAGGCCTTGCCCGCAGCAGGTACAGCAACACCATTCACACCTGAATTGCTGTGTGCTCTGACAGTGAGGAGCAGGGAGGCAGCTCCCGTGGTGCCGTGCCAGCCCTGCCAGGCAGCCTGTGGAGTGTGAAGGTCAGGGCCCCACCAGGGACCGGCTGCAGCGTGCCCAGCACACACACTGTGCCAGCACTGCCCGATCCTTCCGCCTGACTCGTCTGCTCAGAGCAGCCTCGGGGCCCTCCCGGCATCAACCCCGCTCCTCTCACCCCAGGAACCCTGCTCTAACCCATGGGGCACACGTGGAATGGCAGGGACAAGGGACAAAGCTCTTCCTGCTGTTCTAGTGCTGCTGAAAACAAGGGATGTGGGGGTTGGATAAAGGGAGTGAAGGGAGTGGTGTGAGCAGTGCACGAGTACAGCGTGAGGGGGGTTATTCAACCAAAAACTATGTCGGGGTATGTACTGGACCCCCTGTGCAGGGGTCTTTAAGATTTTGTAGCCTCATCTGTAGGACAAACAACACAGAACCTGTTTCCTGCCTCCGAGATCACACTGGCATTGTGGCAGAGGGAGCCAGGAGTGCTGGGATCAGTCTGTGGGTCTCAGGATGACAATTCCCCAGACCCTGCATCTGGATTGCTCTGCTGCTCTCTATTCCCTGGCTCCCCATACCCAAGAATCCTCCTTTCCTTACTCTCCTACTCAAACACTGGAGCATTTCCTTCAACCACTTTGTCCTTCTTTCCACACTGTATTCCCACTTCACCTGCTGGTTTGTGCCATTAGCAAACCAGTGTGTGCCAATCCAGCAGCACCAACAGCACTGGGGTGTTGAAGGTGGCAGGAGGGCTCTGTCCCTGTGGCACCACAGAATTTGGCCATCAAGTCTGGCTGCAAAGTGTCAGTTCACTGGCCACACCAGTAAAGGTGGTCCTTGGGTCAGTGGGGGTCTGCAAGGGCATGGAAAAATCCACAGCTACCAGTGTTTGTCATGGAATCCCAGAATGATTTGGGTTGGAAGGACCTTAAAGCTCATCCAGTGCCACCCCTGCCATGGGCAGGGACACCTCCCACTGTCCCAGGGTGCTCCAAGCCCTGTCCAACCTGGCTGGTGGGGAACCCCCCGGGTCTCCATGAGCGTGTGGGAGCAGAGAGGGAGCAGGGTGGGAGCTGCAGGGGCACAGGGAGCAGAGAAAGGGCAGAAGGGAAATGCACATCGGGCTGCATTGACTTCAGTGAACCAACAAACACCATTTTTCCTCCCCTGCTTTCCACCTCCTTCCTCCCCAGCTCCAGCAGCTCCTCTCTCCGTGCTGCTCCTCTCCCTTTGTGCACCTCTTACCCGCTCTCTCCTCTCCAAACAGGTGCAGTTGCCACTCAATAGACTTTAATTACCACTTCAAGGGCTCTCACCGGGGGCTGCGGGAGGGTGGAGATGAATTTTCCCGAGGATTATGTGTGTCTGAGTTCTCTTCAGTCAGATGGCAATATTGCTGTCAGCCTGGATCCTTCGAGAGATCCCTTCTCCATGTTCTCTCTGCTTGTGTTAACAAAAACAAAAACTGCTGCTGAAGTAAAAAAAAAAAATCCCAGCCATTAGCTGGATTAATTAGCAGGACAGCAAACAGGTCTGCAGAAAGATATTATAGAAAATTTAAAACCCAGGAGTCCCAGCTGGGCTTCTAAGCCATTGTTTCTGCTTGCAAATCAGCAGTGGAGAGCTCAGCATCTCCCAAGGTTTCTGTGGGAGACTGGGCTCTAAAAATACAGCTTGTTTTTAACCACTTTACCTTCTTTTTCGCTCCGTGCTCTTCCCATCACGGCTCAGCAGAGACACTGTCAGTGCCTCCTGCTGGGGCCCTGGGGACTCCTCGGGGGGACGTGGCAGTCCCTTCTGGCCTCAGCACAGCCTGCTCTGATGGAGGAATTAGTCCCAATGTTTAACTAGTAACATAACAGCATTTTTATTATTAAGAACCTCTTCAAAAGACTAATCCTGGAGAATGTGGGGCAGCTGATGTCTGTTGGAGATGCCTGGAATTGTTTGCCCAGGATGGGAGTGTGCACACAGCAATTTAGATGCATGCAGGGAGGAGCTGGGGATATAACAGGATCTTTTGGGACTGAGAAAATTTCCAAATATTTAAAAAATCATTTCTTCTGCTCAACATTAACATTTCTAATTCTTTCACGAAATGAAATGCAGGAAGGGGTTTGCTCTGCAGCAAATTAAGCAACATTTTCTCCTGCCAAAATTAACTTTGTTTCCCTAAACAAGCAATTCAGCAAACCGGGGAAACTCTGTAGCCAAAGCTGCATTTTTGCAGATGTGTTTTCCATTTTGCCCAGCCCCAGAACAGCTGGGCACGTGCAACATCTGGAGTCCTCTTTGGCTCCTGCAGAGTCTGTGGCCAAGGGCAGCACAGTGCAGGCTCTGCCCTCCCCTCTGCATCCCTGGTCCAGCTGCTGTCCCTGGGCACTGTCCCCCCTCCTCATCCCTCTGCATCCCTGGTCCAGCTGCTGTCCCTGGGCAGTGTCCCCCCTCCTCATCCCTCTGCGTCCCTGGTCCAGCTGCTGTCCCTGGGCAGTGTCCCCCCTCCTCATCGCTCAGGATTATCCACACTGAGGGTCTCACCTGGCTCTGCACCCGCTCGTGTCCCTCTGGCACCGCGCCCTCTCCCATCAGCTCCACACTCGGCGAGTTTGGTGGCACCTGCATCACAAAGACAGAAGAAAGGAAGGGAGGACAGCTGGACAACCCATATGGAGTGGTTAACGGGAGCTTAGAGGTCTTTTCCAACCTTAAGCACTCTGTGCAATATGCTGGGGAAGGAGCAGGGAGATCCTGGTGGCACATCAGCCCCGAGACATCCTGCTCATGTTACGCTTCTCCCGCCCTGGGCTGGGGGTGCAGCCGTGCCCCCAGAGAGAGGAGGTGGCTGGCACAGGGCTGGGTGGGCACAGGGCCTGGCTGGGCAAAGGAAGAGACACAATGCTGTGCCCACAGGAGATTTTTCTCCCTGTGCCAGCACAGCGTGTCTGCAGCTCTTCCTCTGGGATTTCTCTTCACTCGGGGAATCCACTCTCCTTTCTTCCTGCAGGCCCTTCACCTGCAGCCCCTTCCTTTTCTGCTCCTCTCCTTCCCAGCCTCTGGAGCTCTGCCAGCCCTGCTGACATTCCCACTTATTTCTCAGGTTGTCTCCTTCTCATGTAACTTATTCTTTCAGATCTGAAGATTTTAAATCCTTCTGTCTCCATCACCTTTTCCTTCCCCCTTCCCTTCCTGCTGCATTTTGCTTTCCCAGCCCATCCACCACGTTCTCCTGCCATTTCTTGGGACTGGGATGAACATTGATCACAGCCATCTCAAGCCCATCTCTCTTTTTTCCCAAAGAGCCGATGAAAATGTCACCCATGAGATAATAATCATGTTGCTCACGTCCCTTAATTGCTCTCAAAGTACACGTCGAGGCTTCAGAGCCTCTTTGAAAGGCAGGTCTGGCCTTTGGCACATTATTGACAGGCTGTTGATAGGCCCCTTTGTTGAGGAGCAATTTTGTCCCTTTTCCTGTACAATTTTTTGGTTTTTCTAAAGACAGCCCTTTCAGAGAGAGTAGATTTTTAAAAGAGAGTTGAGCTTTGAATGGACAGGCATCAGAGTTCTTCCTGAGGAGAGGTGGCACATGTGGGAGATGGGAGCTGCCAGAACACTCCATCCAGGACTCCATACAGGAAATCAAACTGTGAGGACTGATAACTTCAGCCTCGTTGCTTTTCAGTCCTTCCCCTCTTAGGTCTGGTACCAAGATGGTTTTGTGCAGTGTATTCCTAACTGGACATCTTGGCATTCAGAGAAACCTCCAGCATGCTGGGATTTGGTTGTTGAACCCTGGGAGGGACTGGAAGCCCCAGAACTTCACTGGTTCAGTCAAATCCTGAGCAATACTTGAAAAACATCATCCACCTTGAATTTCTCTTTGAGTCCTGCTTGATTCAAATGGTGCATTCCCAGGACTTCCCATCCCAGAAACCTGTTTCATACATCACCCCCACCTAAATACACCTTTTGTGTGTATCAAACACACATCACAGGGAGCACAACACACACACACACACGTTTAGGTTGGTGTGTGTTACACAGAACAACCCCATTCAGGAGAAATTCAGGAAAAGGGGGTTCTTCCAAACCCCTTTGCTCACTGACAGACCAGCAGAAGGACATAATGCCTCTCTTCTAGAAAAAAAAAATCAGCTAATTTATTTTTCCAAGTTGTGAACTCATTAGCAGGCAATTATTGTTCACCCACCTTTGCAGCCCCTCGTGGGGTCTGCCCAGAGCTCCAAACACACCTCCATCAGTGTGCAGGAATAAAATGTTGTCTGAATTAGATGGGGTGGATTAGAAAGGTGATAAAAGCTAAGCTGGGAGAAAATAAGATGATAAATAGGTCTGGCAAGATAGATGGATAATCTTCCTCCCAGGCCAAACCTGACAGGATAATCACCTTTTTCTGTTCTCCAGTTCCATTTGCTCTCAGAACTCCAGAGCTTTACAGGTCTCACTGAATTTGGTTTTCTGGCACCCTGGAAATGGGGATCACAATGTCCATCTTTACAGACAAGGGATCTCAGGTGCCTGACTTAGGAGTGGGTTCAGGTTTCAGATGAGGATTGCCCAAATCAGCCCTTTCTGCAGACAGGGACCCCCTGTCTGAGGGGAGGAAGGAAGGGAAGTTTTCCATCACTTCAGGGCATTGATTTCTCCATGACCCTTTGACTGGCAACACGGAGCAACGGAATATTTGATTAGCCAGAATTACAGACCACAACATTAATAATTTTGTGAGCAGAACTGGCAAGATTTGTACTTGTTCTTGCTGGGAATGGTGCAATTTTCTCCTCTGCTGTAATGGCCGGGTGCATTGTCAGCCTGTGGGAGCAGGGACTGGCTGTTGCTCCTGGTCTGGGCTCTGGAATCCATGCAATTTTCACCTGGGCTGGAGTCTTGTAGGTGGACTGTTCATCATGGCTCTGAATTTTCCGAAGAATTTGGCAATTTTGGATGCCTTGTATTTGTGTTTGAGACACTGTGAAAGATTTCTAAAGGCAGGTGCTTCGAGGGCCCTGAACATCAGGATTAATTGGAATGTGTCGTGCTGGGCACCTGAAAACACCAAATGCTTTGGAAAATCACAGGGGAGGGGATTCTGTTTCTGAACATGACTTGGGAAGACTGCAGAGCCTTAAGTAACACAGGATAAAGAGAAGATCTTTGCATATTATTATGGAAGCTTCTTTAATCCTCAGTGCTTGACTTGAGGTGGTATTTGATTCCTAAGCAGTTCAGTGCTGAAGTTTGAGCAAATGCATTTGTATTTCCCTGATATTGTGTCAGTTACTGTAGAGTTGGTTTATGAAAATTTCTGACTAGGTCTCTAAATTGGAATAAATCAAAAGGCAAAGCTCTCCCCTTGAGTAGAACAGGCAGATTTCCTGTGTGCCCACACCTTCACCTGCAGAGCCAGACTGTGCCAGGAGTATGGGAATATGTGGGAATGGCCTGATCCTGCCAGGAGGGTAACGAGCTCTGGGAGGGCTCCAGGCTCTGCTGAGCCCAACACAAACGTGGCAGTGGGGATTTGTTCCTGTGCAGGGTCAGACTGCAGGGCTGAGCTGGGCTGGGGCACGGGCTGGATGGTCCTGGGGCAATTCCTCTCAGTCTCAGTGAGTCCTGAAGGCTCCAGACACCCTGGGAAGCCTTGGGATACTCAAGCACAGAGATCAGTATTGCAGATTGTCTGAGCTGTCCCTGAGCTATTTTTTTTTCTTTTCTTATTTTGTCTCCAGGCTGAAATTTAGATTTTACTACATTAATATTCCAGCATCTGTTTTAGCAAAGACACAGGTTAGAAAGGTATCTCAGCATTCAAAGACAGATCATTTTAATGGGATTTACCAGTTAATTTAGAACCCCACTCCTATTCATGTGCAGGTGAGGTGTGTGCTGACTTGTTTTACAAACCCCACCACAACAACAGTTTGTTCTAAACTCCTTCAGTTTTACCAAGGTGTTAAAATAATGACAAATTTTGAGGCCACACAGACCCCAACAGCCTTTGAGGGAACACCTGCCCTATGCAGAACATCTACACCAATTGTATCTCCTCCTTCCCATCCCTTCCATGCTTTGAGTCCTTTCCTGGACCTTGGGGTGATTCCAAAGGAGGTTTCTTTCCTTTGCTTTCCTGGAGGGAGTTGAATTCAGTAACTTAACAGAGGGAACTCCTGTTGATGGAGAGAGACTGTTTAGAAGGGAGGGAGGGACAGGACACAGGGAATGGCTTCCCACTGCCAGAGGGCAGGGATAGGGGGGATATTGGAAGGAATTCCTGGCTGGGAGGGTGGGCAGGCCCTGGCACAGGTTGGGCAGAGCAGCTGTGGCTGCCCCATCCTGGGAGTGTCCAAGGTCAGGTTGGAGCCCCTCGGGACAGTGGGCTCTGCCTGCCAGACTGATTTCCAGTTTAGTCATTTTGCTGAGTACTTAAATGATCAGGAATTAAACTGAATTGAGTTCAGACCTTACCCTGAGTCCCCTGTCCTGCAGAGACCTCTGGCAGGGACAGGTTGGATCCTTCTATGAGACCTACAGAAAACTGCCAGTAAAAAATGGGGAAGTGACAAAATACTCCCTGAACAATTGGAAATGTACCTTTGATTAAGCAATACTCTGAACAGCACAAAATTTAGTTAGCTTTGAGGGCATGATATCATCTGTCCCCCTATTTTTTATATTAAATATGAAATTCGATTAGGCAATTTCCCAGAATGCAGAGATAAACCCACAAAAGCAGAAATAGGTACTTGCTGCAATATAATTTTCTGGCTTCTCCTGCATGGCTGTTTGGAGGAAAAGAACACGATTTTTTCCACTTATTTTACAGCAGAACTTCAAAGGGAAATGCCTGATATTGGTGGTGGAAAAGACAGGGCACTGCCCAGACAAGCTGAGCAGGAGGTTCCATTTGGGGCAGCTCAGAGTCCCCGTGCACACAGAACTGAGGGGAGATGGTCAAAGACTTACAGGGAGATAACAAAGATACCTCTCCATCAAATTCCACAGGGAAGCACTTCCACTCCATGGTTTTTTCAATGTCTTTAACATGTCTCTGAAGGCTCTGTGGATATTCAAGGCCTTAAAGGAAATAACTTTCTTTTCAAGTGTTTTCCTCCTTTTTTCCCCCAAACATTTAATTCTGAAACAGCAAATAGAAATTTCCTTAAAATGGAGAGCAGTTTGTTGCCTTTTCCTCCCAGAGACCAACATTACTGAGGGAAAATCCAGGTGTCCAGAGAGGAGATGGGGCCAGGCTGAGCCTGAATTGAATGCCCTGGTTGAGCCTCTGCTCAGCCAAGGTTTAAACAGACCTTTAGCAAAGCTGGGAGAGTTTCCCAGGCAAGGGATTCGTTTAGTGACTATCTCAGCTTCCAAAAATGGAGATAAAACAAATGCAGCAAATCACCTCAGCTGGCAAGAAATGCTTCATTTCCAAAGTGCTCAAACATTTTATCTTTTTTGAGTTTGTAATCTAAAGAGGAAAGAATGTCTTATATTTGCTTGAGCCAGAGTCAAATACTTCGTTGCTTTAATTTTGTCAAAATTAAAAAAAACCCAGCACAACAAAAAACCCCAATCAAACAAACAAAAAAAACCCCCAAGAACAACCCCCATACACACTTTGTTTAATTTGAGGTCACTCCATTTTTAATTTCTTTTTTTTTTAGGGGAACATTTTGAGGAAAAATCCAGTCTGGTTTGGCCATTGAGCACTTCGATGAGACACAATCTGTCAACAGACCCAAAGTGTTCCAGCACATCACGGCAGATTCTGAGTACTCAGACAGAAACAACTGTGGGTAAGAATATTTTCAACCAGCTGCCCATTGCAGCACTGGCTCCCAACAGCATCTTGGTGAAATATCCTGTTTTTCCTACAAACCAGGCAATATTAAGGACAACTTTCCACACAAACTACGAGTCAGCTACATTTTCACACCAAGAATTTGGGGGTTTCCAGCAGAAATCTTTGATGTTGAGCAGATGCACAGTGCAGGTTACATTTGGATTCATAAAATCCTTGCTGGCTTTTATTCCCTGCCCTACCCCAGCCTGGCAGTGTGTCTCGCCGGGGCAGGGATGTTTGGAGAACATCTGTGCCAATCCATCCCGTCCCTGCCCGTGTCCCAGCTCAGCCCGCCCTCGGCTCTCGGCCAGACCCCGCCTGCGGTCCGGGAGCCCTGCCCGGGGCCGTGGGTGCCCCCGAGCCCCCCGTGCTCTGCCCGGGCACGGCTGGACCGGGACACGGCCCGGGCACCGCTGCCCTCCACGGGGCACCTGCGGGCAGGTGGCCGGGCTGTGCCTCTCCCTTTCCCCGCTCTCGGCCTTCCCTCTCCCGGGGCACAGATCCCTCCGGGGCTGGACTCACCCTGGCCCGGGGAACCGTCCCGCGTCGCCTCGGGGAGCCGGTGCTGCCCTGCCGGGACAGTCCTGCCCGGGCCGGGGTGCCCGGCTGTGTCCCCGTCCAGCCTGGCCGGAGGTGCCGCCGAGCGCTGTCCGTGGTGCTGATCGCGGTCCCACCGCCCGGGATCCGTCGGGATGGCCCCGGGATCCGTCGGGATGGCCCCGGGATCCAGCCGGGACACACCCGGGATCCGGGACCCCTGGGCCGCCGCTGCCCCGGGGCCAGTGCCGGGGGAGGCCGTGCCCTCTCCCCGAGCATCCCCCGCCCCTCGGTCGGTGCCTGCGCCGGAGGAGCCTCCGGCAGAGGCGGGACCGGCTCCACAGGTGCTCGGGGGCTCTGGCAGCGCCCGCGGGGCTCACCGGCCCGGGG
>JAWWEV010000084.1:644769-687599 GCA_035583235.1 Hafferia zeledoni
GATCCAACCCCACTGTGATCACCAGCCCAGGGCACAGAGTGCCCTGGGCTGGTGATCACAGTGGGGTTGGATCAAGGATTGGACTTGATGATCTCGGAGGGCTTTTCAAACCCAATCCATTCTATGATTCTGTGATTCTGTGGCTGTGGTGTGGCACAACCAGCTGATGATTTTATCTCTGCACAGGCAGCATTTGACCTCTCTGTGCCCCGCTGCCCGTGTTGCCCCTTTATGCCTCAGCCCCGGGGCAGGTTGGGTGGCTGCCCCTCTGCTCCCACCCCTCACCCTGCCCAGCACCCCCCGCCTGCAGCAGCATCTGTGCTGCTCGGCCTCCCTCCCTTTGTGCCGCTCCCTGCCCGGCGCTGCCGCTGCCTTTGTGTGGTCCCCGCGCTCGGAGCCGCCCTGACCCCGCTGAGAGCAGCGCTATTGAAGGCTCCGGTTTTATCTCGCAGCTCAAGGGCTGCGCTCCCCGCTCGGGAGGCAGGAGAAATGAATGGCTAATTGGGGGGTATTGTGAGAGGCAGCGTTTGCCTCCCGGCCCGGATTGGCAGCTCTCCTGCTCCACACAGCGCCTGGAACAGCCAGCAGAGCTTCGGGAGCGCAGGGAGGGGAAGGAGAAGGGGCTGAGCAGCCCGAGCAGCGCCGGGGAAACAAAGGCGGGCACGGCCCAGCCTGGGGAGGGCTCCGCGCTCAGAAAGTGCAGATGCTGGGGGTGATGGAAGGGAATATCCATCCTTCACCTCCAAATGAACCCCCTGCTCCCTTTTTTTCCTGGGTGTTTATGTGACAGTCCTCCCTGGCGCTGTGGGCACTGTCTGTGGGGAGGGGGCGAGGCAGAGGGGGCTCCACGGGGGCTGGAGGTGCTGGGAGCAGAGGAAGTGGGATAGGTCAGGCAGAGGAAATGGTGCCAGGCTCCTGGTCCTGCGGGCAGAGCTTTGAGCAGTGCCTGACATTGGAACTTGGTCAGAAAAGCAGGAACATCCCTGGGAGCTGTTCCAGCTGGTGGGAAGAGGGAGCTTTGTGGGCCCCCAAAGCCCCAGGAGGGGGAGGCAGAGCCCACGACCCTCCTCCACGCTGTGCCCGAGGCCGCCCAAGCCCAGCACTGCTGGACCAGGGACCTGTGTGGCCTTGGGAGGGACCACTGACTGCACCGTGTCTTGCATCCAATTCTTGCCTCTGCCTCCCACAGGTGCCTTTCAGGAGCTTCCTCCTCTGCACTATCTGCCCTGCAGCTCCTTTGTCCACCCCTTGCCAGGCTCAAAGAGCTCTGTGGAAGAAAAAAACCCGCATTTGAACCTTTCCATGGATGATCTGGGGTCACTCAGAGATCCCCCTCCTTCTGCTGGAGGGAAAGGACTCTGCCCCCAGCTCTGATGAGGTTTGTCCCCAGCACACTCAGCTGTTGCTCAGGCAGAGGTTGGTGCCATCCCCTCCTGCAGCTCTGGCAGCTTCAGGCAAAGCCCATTTCACTCCAGGATGTTCAACAGGAACACAAAGCAAACAAGCCCCAAGACATCAGGTCTGTGCTAGACTTGGAAGTAACATCATAATCCTTATCATAAATCAGGTCAGGATAAAGCACTGGCAAGTCCTGATGTTAAAGGACATGTGACAACCTCCCTTTTGTCCTCAGATCAAGAGATCAGCTACAAAATTTTAAAACTAAATTGTAAAATTAAATGTAATTTTATTAAGAGCAAGTGTTATTAAGAGTGAGGTTGGTTTTGCTTTTGTCTGGTTTTATGATTCATTTCTCTCTTCTAAGCTTTTCTCTGCAGAGCATAAAACAACTTCAACCAAGAAAACAGACCGGGAAAAAATCATTCTCTTGTTACCACCAATTCCAGGGCTGAGGTTTGGCCAAAAGGAGAAGGATTGCCATGGATGTGTAAACCATTAACATTGCAGTGAAGTAAAAGAGGGGGAACAAAAATATTCCTGGAACCACCTGGGGATTGTGAGCTCTTGACTGAGAGTGGGCAGGCCCTGGCACAGGTGCCCAGAGAAGCTGTGGCTGCCCCAGCCCTGGGAGTGTCCAAGATCAGGTTGGAACAACCTGGGACAGTGGGAGGTGTCCCTGCCCATGGCAGGGGTGGCACTGGATGGGCTTTAAAGTCAATCCAACCCAAACTATTCTGGGATCTTCCAATTCTGTGATAAGAACAGTCATAGACTCACAGAATCAACTGGGTTGAAGAGACCTCGAAGATCATCAAGTCCAGCTCTTGATCCAACCCCACTGTGACCACCAGATCCACATTCAGTCTCATCTTAAAAACCTTCAGGGATGGAGAATCCCCCCCTCCCTGGGCAGCCCAGTCCAAAGCCTGACCACCCTCTCTGTGAGGAGTTTTCAGTGCGACCCGTTCGAGAAGCTCCATTTGCAGGGAGGGGAGATCCCCGCACGGGAAGCCCCGCACGGCCTGTCCTGTCCCCGGGGCAATGCCCTCCCTGCCGGGACCTCCCCGGGCGGCTCCGGCGCTGCCGCCACCCTTCTACCGACACCTGGTGGCGGCTGTGCGGGGTTTGTGCGGGGTGTGTGCAGGGTTTGTGTGGGGTTTCTGCGGGGCTGCGCGGGGTTTGTGCAGAGTTTGTGCGGGGGTGTCTGGGTTTGTGCAGGGTTTGCGAGGGGTTTTTGCGGAGTTTGTGCGGGGTTTGCGAGCGGTTTTTGCGGAGTTTGTGCGGGTTTGTGCGAGTGTGTGCAGGGTTTGTGCGGCTTTGTACGGGTGTGTACAGGGTTGTGTGGGGGTTGTGCGATGTGTGCGAGGTTTGTGCGGGGTGTGTAGGGGTTTGTGCGCTGTATGTGGGGTTTATGCGGATTTGTGTGGGTTTGTGCGGGGTTTGTGCGGCTTTGTGCGAGGTTTGCGCGGTGTGTGCGGAACTGCCGGGCGGGGACAGTCCCACAAGGGGCAGTGCCCAGCGCTTTCCGTCAGCGAGGTTTCCGTAGTGTAGCGGTTATCACGTTCGCCTCACACGCGAAAGGTCCCCGGTTCGATCCCGGGCGGAAACATCCCCTTTTTTTTCTTTTTTTTTTTTCCCTTTCCTTTGGTTTTCCAGTTGGGTTTTCTTCCCGGTTTTGGGGTGTTGTTTTTCCCCGTGGGTGAGGTACTTTTAGTTGTTTTTTTCACCCCGATTTTCAGGTGTTGTTTTCCCTTTTTTGTCCTTCGGTTTTGTCTGTTCCCTTGCCGTGAGCTGGAATAGCAGTCAGAGCAGCATCGTGTGCCCCCATCAGCGACCGGCGGGGCAGGGACGAGACAGGAGCAGCCACGGAAAAATAAAATTAAATGGGAGAAAAAAGGAATAAAAAGAATGGGTGGGAAACGGGAAAAAAAATTAAACGAAATGGGAGAAAATAAGGGAAAAAGAATGGGTGAGAAACAAAATAAAAGTAAATGCGAGAAAAAAACCAAAAACGAGACTGCGTTGGCCGGGAATCGAACCCGGGTCAACTGCTTGGAAGGCAGCTATGCTAACCACTATACCACCAACGCCGGCTGAACGTCGGTCTCCCGCTCTCACAGACCAATCTGAGCCTGCAGCGGGGCCGGGAAAACGCAGAGAACACCATCAGTGCCACAGGCCGCGGGACAGGCGCTGGCACAGGCCGTGGCCGTGGGTGTGGGTGTGGGCAATGGGCATTCAGTGCTGTCTGTGTGAGGGGCAATGGGCGCTCAGAGCCGTTCCCGTGTCTGTGTGAGGGCAATGGGCGCTCAGAGCCGTTCCCGCTCCCGTTCCCGCTCCCTCCGCCTCGCGGCGCTGCCGGCACTGGCGGGGCTGCCCACACACCCACGCGCGGGGGGATCCGCCGCCGCTCGGGGCGCCGGGGCACAGCGGGAGCGCCGCGCTCCGGTGCACACTGCGGGGCAGCATCACGGGCACCAACCTGGCAGCATCCCGGGCCGCGCTCCCGCGCCACCGATCCCGCGCTGTCCCCGCCCCGCCCCGTGTCCCGCGGCCATCCCCCCCCCGGCCGGGCCGCAGTGGTTCGGTTCCGCCCCGCCCCGCCCCGCCCCGCCCGGCCCGGCCCTCCCGCGCTGCCGCCGCTTCCGCCGCCGGGTGAAGGGTCGCGCCGAGGCCGCGCCGCCCCCGCGCCGCCGTTTCCGGGGCCATGGAGCGGCTCTGACGGCGCCGCCGCCCCCGTCCCTCCCTCCCTTCCTCCCTCCCGCCCTCCCTCCGCCCCGGCACGGCCGCCCCCGCCCCGCCCCGCCCGCCCCGGCGAGGGGCCGCGCCCCGCGGTGAGTGAGCAGGGGCCGGGAGGGAGGGAGGGGCGGCCGGGCCGCCGGGAGGGGGTCTGTGCTCTCTGTGGGCCGCGTCCGGTCCGGCCCGGCCCGGCTCGGCTCAGGGTGCCCAAGGGGCTGAGGGGGATATTTGTCCCCTCTATGGGCCTCGTCCGGCCCGGCCCGGCCCGGCTGGGGGTACCCGAGGGGGCACATTCGCCCCCGCCGTGGGCCGTGCCCTCCCCGCGGGGCTGGCCCTGCCACGGGGGGTTTGCTCGCCCGGTGCCCCCCGGGGCTCGCGGGGTTGGGGTGCGGGGGAGACCCGGTGCCCTCGGGGGGCTGTGTGAGCGTGTCCCGGGGCTGCCCGCGCCCGTTCCATTCCGTTCCATTCCCCTCGGGACGCAGCCGGGATGCTCCGTGCCCCGGCCCTGCCCCAGCCCTGCCCCGTACCCAGGGAGAGCTCCCGGGGGGGCTCACAGGGACACAGCCCCCATCGCTGCCCCCGGAGGGATCCCCAAGGATTTGTCCCACCCTCGGGGGCTGTGATTCCTGGGGGAGGAGGTCTCGAGGCTGCAGACCCCGAGGGGACACTCGGGGCTGCTGTGGGTGCCCCTCTGGCTGTCGCTGCCAGGCTGTGGTGGTGATTCCCGTGGGGTCCTGCTCTCTCCTGCCTGTTCCATTCGGGTTCTTTCTCGCTGCGGGTTTGGGCTGTTACTGTCCTTTGGCTCCCTGGGCCGGGCAGGGTGAGGGTTCCGATGCTGGTGTGAATCGGTAAAACCGCGGAATCACCGGGGCTGGAAGGGCCTCGGGAGCCGCTGGTCCAACCCCTGCTCGAGGCAGGGTCGGCTGCGAGCTCGGAGCAGGTTACTCAGCATTCCTGAGCATCCCTCCCGCTGCCCTTCACGCCTGCATCAAAAGCAGCCCTTGCATTCCTGGATGCTGCTGCTGCTTCCCCCCTCCCTGCTCTGCTCTGCAGCTCAGGAGTTTCTTTGTGATGCTTTGTCTCTCCTGATCCCCCGTGAGTGCAGCTTTGGTGGAGAAATGGCTCTTTTTGGGGAGAGCAGGAGCCTCAGCCAAGGACAGTGGTGGGGCTTGAGTGTGTCTGTGACTCAGAGCTGAAGGTCTTTGTGCCTGGGGAGAGAGGAGGACAGTGAAGCACCTTTTTATGGCAGACATTTGTGTGGCAGCCGCCTGAGCCAGGGGCAGCTGCAGCCAGGCTGGGAAGAGAAATGTGGTTTTATGTCCCAGGTGGGGCTGTGACCCTCTGGCTGCCCCTTGTGGTGTGTCCTTTGTTTGACTCTTTGCCTCTCAGGGTATGGCCCAGACCTCTGTTTTCTCAGTTTTCAGTGCCTGATACTTGCAACAATGTCAGGATTTGGGGAAATGAAGGACAGAAAGGTTCAGCACTGAGCATTCTTGCATTTTAAGAAGAATTTTGTAGGAAAGAAAGAGGCACAGCCAGAGTTCAGTGGGCCCCCTGTTCAGGTGAAGAACTCTCAGGTTTATCAGGGCTGGTCACATCCAGCACTGGCAGAGCAGGTTTGGACCAAGGGTTGAAAGGCAGGGATTTATTTGTGCTCAGCTGGAAATGTGACCTGTGGAGGATGCTTTTCTACAGCAGTTCTGTGACATTTCCTTTTCCCCCTCTTCCTTCCCAGTTTCCTGTCCTGCCCAGCTCTCTGAGTAGTTAATGCAGAAGATAAAGAGGCTTCGCCTGGAAAACGAGACTGCAGGAGGTTGGAGAAGGTACGTGTGAGGTCCCTGCCAGGCCCTCCTGGGGTGTGGGACAGAGAAGGAGCCCCTCTGGAGGGAAGGAGCCCTCTGAAAACTCCCTGTACAGCTGCACAGCCCTGCCCAGGGAGCTGTATCAGGATCTGTGAGTCAGGAAGTGACTCAGGACAATAAATTGTTTCGCTCACTCCCAATCCCAAGCTTGGCAGTTTTTAATTGTGCTCATTTCCCACCTGGGCTTGCTCGTTCCCTCCAGCCTGACCCCTTTCCCCAGAGCAGGGCTTGGATGCCTCATCCCTCCCACTGGCAGGGCACAAAAGGCATTTATTTGAAAGACCTCCATGTTTTTGGGAGTGGGGAGCACAGAGTTCCTGCAACAACCCTGAATCATCTCAGTCCTTGCCTCAGTGTGAGGGAAAGGGTTTTCCAGCAAGGTGTGAATCTCAGATGTGCTCTTGCTGCCTAAGATGCTTAATAATGGGTGTCTTGATCCAGCTCTCCTTTGAATAGTGTAATCCCAAAATCCACTCTGAGATAGGTTACTCCTTTTACCTTTTTACTTACTGTTGCCAAATACTGGCTGTGGTTTTTTCCCAGAGTTTCTTTTTACTCTCTATCATGTCAGGACCCACATTTTAGGGTTTATTCCCTTCTAATGGAAGGTGTCCTTGCCCGTGGCAGGGACTTGGAACTAAATGATCTTTAAAGTCCTTTCCAATCCAAATCATTCCATGATTCTGTGATTTTCTGAGACTGCCACACTCCAGCTGTGCCAGTGGTAATTCCCAACACTTCCACCTCACTTTGTGCTTATCCCACCACTCCACTCTGTTTTATTGTCCAAATCAGCAGGATGAGAACAGTACCCAGCTGTTCACACCATGCAATCGTGGCAGTACAGTTTGGAAGGGGCTCCTTTTGGGACAGTTCCCAGGATCCCAGTATTTGTGGACTGGTTTGAGCCCCTACAGGTTAAACTTTGCCTTGTGAGGACTCAGCCTGGCTGAGTAAGACGAATTCCTGGGCTGAGTGAGAGCAACCTGAGGGTCCAGCATCTTCAGCCAGAGCCAGATGATTTTAATTGGCTGAATTGACCTGCTGTGGGATTGGGTTGGGAGAATTGCACCCAGTTTGTGGATTTTAGTGGCCTTCCTGTCATGTGTTTCTGCCAGGCCACACTTCTGCCCTCAGCTGTGATTTCAGCTGCTGCACTGCCGGCCCTGGGTACAGGCAGGGGCCACAGACACACTCACAGTCTTAGAACATCCCATCACATTCTCTTTTGTGGTTTCACTTGGGCTTCCTGCCTGGCTTGGATTGGAAAATACTCCTTTATTATCTGTTTTCAAGCTGTGGATTTACTGCTGGGCAGTAGGTACAGATTTATTTTGGGAGCTTGTTCTCTTGTTACTGATTTGCACATTTTGTGCAATTTGGGGAGTTGCAGTTTGAGGAGATTTGCATTTGCAGCTCTTGTACTGGCTGCCTGTAGTTCCAGGAAGTCCAACTGTACTTGGGTTTAGCTTTGCTCATCCCCTGCTGTAGTTGCATAAAACTTCAGTCCAGGTGAGAACTTCCCTCTGCAGAGCATGTTAAAAGGTGCAAACTGTGGGGAATCATGGACTGGTTTGGGTTGGAAGGGACCTCAAAGCCCACCCAGTGCCAGCCCTGCCATGGGCAGGGACCCCTCCCACTGTCCCAGGGTGCTCCAGCCTGGCCTGGGACACTCCCAGGGCTGGGGCAGCCACAGCTGCTCTGCCCAACCTGTGCCAGGGCCTGCCCACCCTCACAAGGAAGAATTTCTTCCTAATCTTTAATCTGTACCTGCTCTCTGTCTGTTTGAGATTTGCTTTCGGTGTGATTCTTGCTTAATCCTCCCCTGTGACAGCTGCACCTCAGGAGTTCTGTCAGTGCAGGTCACTGGCCAAACAGGCAGCACTCAAAAACATCCCATTTGGAAATTGAAATCTTGGAGCTGCTGAGGAAAAGGCTTTTTTTTTTTTTGTTAATCCTTAGTTCCTGCTTTCCTGTCTTGATTCTGTCTCCATGGAGCAAATTTCTTCAGTAAACAGAAGTTCCCCTGGAATTCTTTGTAACATTCTTCCAGGTGCCCCCAAAGAGCTGAAATGTCCTCATGGAGGGACATCCTGCTCTCAAATGAGGCATCAAAAACTGGTTTCCCTGGTCCTCCTGCTTTGCACTAGATGACATCACTGACCATGGGCAGGCCTGTGGGTCCACCTCAAACTAACATTTATGTTCCTGTGGAGGCAGTGTCTGTCCTCTCCCTCAATACCTGTTAGCTTGGAGATGTCTGAGGAATGTGTGCCACGTCTCTCAGCACACAACCAGGGGCTGCTCCTGCTGCCTCCTCTCTGTTAGAAAAGCAATTGCTCTGTTTTCTTCCTGGTTTTCCATCCCTCCTACTTCATCCCTGGCCTCAGTAGCTCCTCAGGTGAGTGAGTTGCTGTGCTTGGGTGTAAACCTCTCTCCAAGTGATGAGCAGTCTTCCCTTCAGGACAGGAAGGGGACTCCACTCCTGTGGTCTCCCAGGGCAGGAATTTATGTGCCTTTATGATAGGTCATGGCTTTAATGACTTATCCATTGAAATTCCTGGAGGGATTTCCCTTTGAGTCAAGCTGATTGTTTGCTCCTGCCTGTACTTCCTTTGACAGCTTATTTCTAGTCCCAGTGTGGGGAGAGGGGGTTTTCTGAGGTGAATGTCTTCATTCACAGGACTCAGGATGGGATGGGAGATGGACTTTCCCTTTCAGTATCTTTAAAATGTAACCTTGGAGTGCAGAGAACCCGGGGATCTGTGGCTGAGGGAGTTTGATTTGAAGGGTTAATTCTCTCCCTCCACCCCTGCCCCAGCTTTTTGCCCAGCTCTGAAGGGGGGGCGAGGATGACTGCAGTGGACACGCTGTCGGACAGCTCCGAGGTGGTGGAGATGGAGGATGTGCCGGCGCAGTTCCAGGTGCAGAAACATTCCTGGGATGGGCTGCGGGACATCATCCACAGCAGCCGGAAATACTCGGGCATGATCGTCAACAAGGCGCCCCACGACTTCCAGTTCGTGCGCAAGACCGAGGAGTCCAGCCCGCACTCCCACCGCCTCTACTACCTGGGTGAGCCCCTGCCCCTGCCAGGGCTGCTGGGAACGGGGCTGGCAGGGCTGCCAGGGGGGAGGAGGATGGCAGGGATGCCAGGGAGGAGGAGGATGGCAGGGCTGCCAGGGAGGAAGAGGATGGCAGGGCTGCCAGGGAGGAAGAGGATGGCAAGGATCCCCTTTGGTGGGATGGGGCAGCTGAGATGAAGTGACGTGGCTCGAGGTTGGCAGGATCTACCCCACCCCACCCCAGGGCCGGTGCTGTCTGACCTGCCCTGCTGTGTCCTGTGCCACCCAGGTGATGGGGCAGGAGAAAGTGCTGGGCCTGAGGAACATCCTCTCTGCTGCCTCTGCAGCTTGGCAGGAATGGGCCTTACTTGCTTCGTTAACCAGACTGACTCTCCAAGAAAGGCGCTGTCACTAATTACTAATTACATGTTGCAGTGTATTACATGGCAGCGTGGCTGTGTCTGCTGCCTTATTAACTGCCAGGAAGGTAGAATGCTTTCAGGAGTAGATAAAAAATGAGGTGGGAATGAGCTGTTACTGGCATTGGCAGGGAAATATCCCTTTCCTTACAGTCGGATGGAAAGCAGAATGTGCTGTGCAGGTCCCTCGTTACAGTTGGAGCCACAACGTAATTAGTGACAGAGTGGTTGGATTTTAGTAACTGGATAATTTTGTGGTTGGTAACATGGGAAGCTTTATAGACTATAAAGAGTTTGTTGTGCTTTGGGGCATGAGCTGATCATTACTGGGCCAGTAAAGAAATTGCCTGATGTAAAACTGCTTCCCTGAAGTGCCCCTGCTGTTTTTGCCCATTTTCTCAGGGTTTGAGTGTAGGTCACTGTAGGACACCGAGTGCTGGTTTGGAGGGACTGATTTGTTTTGCCATTAAGCAGCTCCTGCTGCCAGTGACTTGACTTGTGTTCCTCATAAATTCTGGGGACACAAGTGCTGCTCTCAAGGGCACTGTGCAGAGTTGGCATATTTTTCTTGTTGAGTATGAGCAGTGAGGTTTGATTTAAAGCTGGATGTATTTCAGGTTCACTTTGATACTGATTTTTATCTCGATGACTAAAGAACTAAGTGGCTAATTTTAATTATTTTAATGTTCTGTTGTGTGAAATGGCAACCAAACCAGCTACTGAGTGGTTGGTGTTCTGCCAGGGTGTGACTGTTCCAGGAGCCAGAACCAAGAATGAGGATACACGAGTGTCTTTTCAGTGTTCCCTTCCTTAAGGAATTGTGCAGGGCATAGAAGAGATTGACCCATCACTTAAGAGCAGTATCAGCCAGGTAATCCCAGGGCACCTCTTCTCAGGTGTTCCTAAAAAAGGGTAAATGCTGATTCTTCTGCCATAATGAGCATCTTTTGATGTGTGCTGGTAAATGCTCAGAACCCATTCCAGTAAATCATGGAATGACAGAAGAGTTTGGGCTGGAATGACCTTAAAGCCCATCCATGGGCAGGGACACCTCCCACTGTCCCAGGTTGCTCCAACCTGGCCTTGGACACTCCAGGGCTGGGGCAGCCACAGCTTCTCTGCCCAACCTGAAAGCTCAGAAGTGTTTAACTCATCGTGGTGTTACTGCCCCAGCATTAAAGAAACACGTTAAAGTTCTTCCATGAATCCTGTCAGGGTCTGTGTGCTGAGGAGTAGGATGGAGGCTCCTGAGGAACTTTCCTGTAGGGCTGAATACTTTTCCTCACTTGGAAGCAAAGTAAAATGTCTTTTGGGGAGGAAGACAGTATTTTTCTTGTAAATGCCAATTGATTGTAGTCAGGCTGAGGTCAGTGGAGAAAGTTCCAATATAAGGAGAAGGGAAGTCCAGGTCACAGTTGCCTGAGTGTCAAACACATGTGTGGAGAGTCATTTGTTCCTCTGTGCAGTTTCTCTGTTGGACCATCTTAAATCATTCCTGGGCCCTCCCTGTAGAATTTTCTGTTGTATCGTGGCAGATGCTGCTTATGTTAAACACCACATGCTCAGCACTTTGGTGTTCCTGTGTCTCTGAGGATTATATCCTCACACATTGCTTTGCTTCCTGAGCACTTATTAATATTTCAGTTTTAATTTGAAGTCACTGCTGCTGGGTCAGCCAGCTCAGAAATCTCTCTGTTCTGCCCAGAACATGTGCAGAGTAGGCAGTACCAGGGCACAGTTCCCTGTGTGAGTGTCTGATCCAGGGAGTCTCTACACCAGACGTAGAGGGCAGTTTCATGGTCTTTGTTTTTGTTGGAACTGCCAAAACTGTGTGTCAGGATATTTTATAGATGTTTTGGAAGTTGGATGGAGGCCAGGAGCTTATTTGATAACCACAGTCAAAGGCTTATGTAAAATGACAAGGTCTTTTGACTCTGTAGGATACTGTTTCACATTTGAATGGGCTCTCCAGAGCTTCCAAACCTTTTCTTCCTCTCCTGCCTTGGCCTGAACGAGGTCCCTGGATGAGAAAAGTGCAGAGGGATGTTGAGTCACCCATTGAGGGGGTGGTGCTTTTTGGAGTGGTCCTGGGGCATGGGCTGGATGGACACAGAGGGGAAAGTTGGACCTGATAATTTAAGAAGAGGTTGGTTAGTGTTAAATCTTGCTTAGGGAAAATTCCAAGTTAATGAAAATCTAAATTGAAATAGTTCAGATGTTATTCTGGGATTGATCTGGGAGCTGCTTGGGAATGAATGTGGGTAAAAAGCTCTGGGCAGCCCCAGCCCCTCTCTCACCAGACCTTTTGCATTTGCTCTGGGTCCTCTTTGTCCTGGCTAACTAATCTGAAGTAGGATGATGCTTTTGTCCTCCTGACAGGAATGCCATATGGTAGCAGAGAGAATTCCCTTCTTTACTCAGAGATTCCCAAAAAGGTACGGAAGGAGGCCCTGCTGCTCCTGTCCTGGAAACAGATGCTGGATCACTTCCAGGTGGGTGGAATTGTGAGGAGCCTGGTTGGCAGCCCCTGGGGAAACTGGGGGCAGCTGTGGGGCTGCTGGGGTGGGTACATCTGTCTGGTGCCTCTCATCTCTCCTGCTTTCAAAAAGTTGTGACAGTTGAGTTTAAATTGCTGCTTCTGCCCTACACTGTTGTGAGGCAGAAAGGAAGGGAATTTTCCCCTCCCTGATTTCAGTATTTTAATATGCTGTGTCTCTGAAAACACTGATGAGGGTGAGGAGGGTTGGGCTTTCTCCCCTACCAAAAGGGTTCCTGGTGGAAAGGGTTTGGCTGTCTTGGCCCCGTTTGGGCTGCAGGTGCTCCAGGTAATTCAAGATCCCCGGAAGAGCTTTTGTTTGCAGTGTCTGACATGGAAACTGTTTGTGAAGGCTGTAGATAACGTCATTAAGTTAATTGGTTACATCTGATTTGCATAAGCAGCGCAAGGGCAGCTCTTCTCAGTTCATGCTGAAGTGCCAACTGCAGAAAGGAGAGATTCTGATTCTCAGTTCATCTCTTGTGTGGAGGGAGATGGGGTGGTCCAGGACTCCTGGAGCCCACACCTGTCCCTGGAGTGCAGGAGTTCTGCCCCAGACTGGGAAACTGCTGCATTTGGGCCATTCACAGACTGGCTGGTGCCCAGCTCGGAGCATTCCTGTTCGGTGGAGGTTCCTCTCCTTGCAGATTCTTTCAGCTTTTCCTTCCCTTCCGTTCCAGGCCACCCCCCACCATGGGATGTATTCCAGAGAAGAGGAACTCCTGAGGGAGCGCAAGCGCCTCGGTGTCTTTGGGATAACATCCTACGACTTCCACAGTGAGAGTGGCCTGTTCCTCTTCCAGGCCAGCAACAGCCTCTTCCACTGTCGAGATGGGGGCAAGAACGGCTTCATGGTGAGTCTGGGGGGATCCTGGGGATGTCCTGGGGTTTGGATTGGAGACGGCTGCACGTGGAATCCCAGAATGGCCTGGGTTGGAAAGGGACTTGAGGCCCATCCAGTCCCACCCCCTGCCATGGGCAGGGGCACCTCCCACTGTCCCAGGTTGCTCCAAATGTCCAACCAACTGCTCCAAGTGTCCAACCTGGCCTTGGACATTTCCAGCGATGGGGCAGCCACAGCTTCTCTGGGAAACCTGTGCCAGGACCTGACCTCTCTCACAGGGAGGAGTTCCTTCCAAATATACCATCTAATCCTGCCCTCTGGCAGTGGGAAGCCATTCCCTGTGTCCTGTCTCTCCATCCCTTATCCCAGGTCCCTCTCCAGCTCTTCTGGAGCCCCTTTAGTCACTGGAAGGGGCTCTCAAGTCTCCCTGGAGCTTCTCTCCTCCAGGTGAGCCCCCCCAGCTCTCCCAGCCTGGCAGAGGAGCAGAGCATCTCCAGGGCCTCCTCTGGACCTGCTCTGACAGATCCACATCTTCCATATCAGCCTCTGTTTGGTTATGGTGGTTTCTCTTGTGTCCTGTCAGGGCCACGTTTGCCGCCTCTCCATGGGCTGTGCTGTGTCTCTGCTGGGAGCTGTGGTGGTGCCAAGCTCTGTGTGTCTGTTGCTGTAGGTGTCTCCAATGAAGCCTCTGGAGATCAAGACTCAGTGCTCAGGGCCACGGATGGACCCCAAGATCTGCCCTGCTGACCCAGCCTTCTTTTCCTTCATTAATAACAACGATCTGTGGGTGGCAAACATTGAGACTGGCGAGGAGAAGAGGATGACTTACTGCCATAAAGGTAACTGCTGCTTCCTGAGAAGTGTGGCCTGGAAAGATGCATGTCTTTATGGCTTATTAAGTGTATTCTTCTTTTTCCAAGCAGATAGAAATGCAAATGCTCTCTCTACCTGAAAGGATGTTGTAGCCAGGTGGGGGTTGGTCTCTTCTCTCAGGCAACCAACAGGAGGACAAGAGGGGCTTAAGCTCTGCCAGGGGAGGTTTAGGTTGGATATCAGGAAGAAATTCTTTACAGAGTGGTCAGGCATTGGAATGGGCTGCCCAGGGAGGTGGTTGATTCTCCGACCCTGGAGGTTTTTAAGATGAGACTGGACGTGGCACTGAGTACCATGATCTGGTGATCACAGTGGGGTTGGATCAAGGGTTGGACTTGATGATCTCAGAGCTCTGTCTCTTCCAACCCAACTGATTCTCTGATTCTATGATTCTCTGTTCCTCTCCAGGCTTATCCAATGTTCTTGATGACCCCAAGTCTGCTGGTGTAGCCACTTTTGTCATTCAGGAGGAGTTTGACCGGTTCACGGGCTATTGGTGGTGTCCCACAGCTTCCACAGAAGGTCAGTCAGTGTCCTGCTCCTCCAGTCCTGCCACTGTGGCTGCTGCCTCCTGCTGGGAGTGATGTTTTGGGCACAACTTTCCTTTGGCCTGGATTTGGGCTGTTTCTGGGGAGATCACCTGAAGGAATGAGCCACTGAAGGGATTATAGTTGTGCTCAGGGGAGTTTTTGCAGGTGGTCACTGTGAGCTGTGGCTCTGCAGGTGTTCCCTCTGCACCAGCACCCAAAGCCACAAACAGCTGGAAAACACTGTAGGAAACATTCTTGCTCTCTGTCCCAGGTCCAGAGGACTTGAAAACACTGCGGATCTTGTATGAGGAAGTGGATGAGTCAGAGGTGGAGATAATTCATGTTCCTTCCCCTGCCTTAGAGGAGAGAAAAACAGATTCCTATCGGTACCCCAGGACAGGTGAGTGCAGCTCTTGACTTCCACTGGCAGCTGCAGGGGAATTGGTGCTATAAACTTTGCATGATTAATCTGAGTACTTAGTAGGATGTAGAAACTGGTTGTAAATGTTGAGGCCTAATTGAGTCTCTGAGCCCTAAAACTACAGCAAGAAAGGACTGGGATTTAAAGTTCAGCCTAAACGAAAGGATTGCTGAGAAAATGGAATGTATCTGGTGGCATATCCTGGAATACATTTGAATCCCATCTTTCCTCGCTCTCCTGAGAACATTCACAGCCAGGCAAGGCAAAGCAAACTGTTGCCATTCCCAGAATGACTCTCTGATGACAATGGTGTTTGCTCACACACATGTCTGGTATTTGTACATTCACACACACCCATTTCAGTTGGACCAGGGGCAGTTCCTCTCTAGGAGCTGTGTTTTGTATAATCATGGAGTGTTCAGGTGGATCACCTTGGTGTTTTTTCACCTCTCTGCAGGCAGCAAAAACCCCAAGATTACATTAAAACTGGCAGAATTTAAAACAGACAGCAAGGGTAAGGTAAGTGATGACAGCTCGGGTGGGACATTGCACAGGAGGGTGGACTGTCTCTGAAGCTCCCTAGAATTGAAACAAGGTCTCTGAGAGATCCTGGATGATCTGGGGTTTTATCCTCTTGTAACACCTGGGTCTCTAATGTGTTTATCTAAGAAACAGAAAGACTTCAAAATGTTCTGGTGGAGATTCATCTGGGAGCAGGGAGGGAAGTGGGAAGTAGGGTTATCCTGGTACACCACGTTGTCCATGTTAAGCAGGAGGGCTGGAGCCTGCTCTGATCCTGGGCTTCAGTCCCTGCCTGTGTCCTTTCCTGTGGCTGAATGCCAAAATCACTTTGCTTTGAAGCCTGTTTCTCCCTTCTCTTCCCACTGTTTGTAGCAAGCTTTGCTTCTCCTGGCCTGAGCCTTACTGGTTAAACCAGGCCAGTGGTTAAACCTCCTTGCTCTCCCATCTCCTGAGCTCCCCTGGGAGGAGCTGAGGAGCTCTGGCACAGCCTGATGTGGTGCTGGCCCTTCCCTTTGCTGCAGATGGTGTGTGCTCAGGACAAGGAGCTGGTGCAACCCTTTGCTGCGTTGTTCCCCACCGTGGAGTACATTGCCCGTGCCGGATGGACCCGCGATGGCAAATAGTAGGTCCCTTTTCCCTCCATTCTAACATTCCCAAGGGCTTCTCTGGTTGCAGACCCTCAGCATGCTTTGCAGTGTAGTCATGGCCTGGTTTTAGAGCCATGAGTGCCAGAAATGGCACATGAATATTTGGTTTCTTCAGCGCTGTAACATCCTAAAAGTAGGAATGAAGCAAATGAAAAGCGGAGTGACAATCTGTGGGGTTTGTCACAACCGCAAAGGGAAGTGACACTGATGCAGTAAGTGGACACCCCTAGGGAGTTCCTTTGAGTTGAAGATGTTTAACACAAATACAGTGTTTTTCCTGAAAATGGGAATGTACTGGAAGCAGTTTTATCTGAGTTCATTGGTCCAGTTTGTGAGCACAGACAGGTGAGTCACAGGACAGTGAGCAGGTTCTGCAGTGCCCTGTCCTTCGTGCAGTGTGTGCAAGGGAAGGGTTGCTCTGGGACAGGCTGCTGCTCCACATGGGATGCACAGTCTTGCCTGAAGAGTTACAGAGTTCCCCCTAATGTGATTGGTTTGAGATTTTAAAGCTCTTAATTTTTTCCCCTCAAAAGCCTGCTTGGCTGTTAACTTGATCTGCACAGACACTGGTTAAGGTGACTTGGCTGTCTTTGAGGGCTGGCATTCTGTAACTCATCATTAATTCTCTGCTCTGGGAAGGAAATTCAGAGAGCTTTCCAGCAGGTAATCCCAGAGGTGGTTGTGATGTTCTGCACCAGAGCTGATCTAAATGTGCTGAATCTCTCAGTTCCTGGAAGTGGCGGCCGCTGCCGTGCTGGGGGAGAACTGGCTCTTCTCAAAGTCTGTCTTTAATGAGGAGACTTCCCTTGATGCACTTCCCAGGCCTTGGGGTGGCCTCACAGTGCAGCAGTGCTTTGCCATCTGTCATGCTGAGAGCCTGCAGTGCAGCACCACTTCCAGGGACTCTCCTTGGAGAGGAACAAGGCTGAGACTGAAGTGACTCCTTCACTTGGCACTTGCCTTTAGGTCTGTGCCTTTCCCTGTCAGTGCAGCGTGCGAGGAGGAAGCTGCAGATGGATCACTTTGGGAGGGATCCCTTCAGAGCTGGGGCACAAACAGCTTCCTGCTGGAGGGCTGTGCAAGGAGGAGCTGTGTCCTGGAGACAGGGTTCTGTTAGAGGTGCTCCCTTGAACAGACACTGGCAAATCTGTCAGACACTTGTCTGAGCGACACCCCTGGGACGTACCAGAGCTGTCTGGCACTGTGTGTGTGTTGGCAGAGCTTCCAAGGGATTAGAAAGCAGCAATGATGAGAAAAGCTTTGCATGCAGATGCCCAGATCCTTTCTGCCAGCAAGGGGGGGGAAAAGGGGGTGCATGTTCTGAGTGTTGAAAAGGGACATCTATTCTGTGGTCCTGACGTTCACCTCCCACCCCTCTCTGCAGTGCCTGGGCCATGTTCCTGGACAGACCCCAGCAGCGGCTGCAGCTCGTCCTTTTGCCTCCAGCACTCTTCATTCCAGTCCCAGAAAATGAGGAGCAACGTGCTGAACTTGCCAAAACTGTGCCAGAAAATGTCCAGCCATTTGTGATCTATGAAGAAACCACTGATGTGTGGATAAATGTGAGAGGCTCAGGGCTGGGGGGAGAGCACAGGCTGCCCCTTCCTCTCCCTCCCTTCACCCTTCTCCTCTTGCCTGGGTGTCCAGTTCAGGCCTTGTTCCAGCAGCTTTGCTACTCAGGAGTCCCAGATTTGGTGTTAATTTAGGGGGTTGATAAAGCTGTGAGAAGGGTTTTTGTGCCCTCAGCACTGGAAGAGATCCTGGAAGGGTCCTGCCATCTCCTTGCAGTTGGAACTGTTCATTTGGTTCTTTAGGGTTCCTGGTGAGCACAGGTGCTTTTGCACAGTGTGGCACTTTGAGATGCAGCACTGCTGTACTTTTTGGGGTGTTTTACTACAATATTAAATGGGCATTAAATTGAGGCATCAACAACCTTAATCCCTCAAATTTTAGTTTTTTATGTATGTGATGAACTTCAGGGACAGGGAATAAACTTCAGCCTCTAAGCATTTTGGTACTGAGTGCCAAAGGGGCCTGAAGTTCATTCCAAAGGTTTTGGAATAAACTAGTGGGGCTTGTATGGCTGAAATATCAGAGGCAGGGCTGGTGCTGGTGTTGGTGACAGCCTTGGAAAGCCCAGAGCACGTGGTCTGCACATGGGCCTGAAGTTTCTTTGTGGCAGTAGGAAAGTATGGAATGGCTTTTCCCTGCTTTTCCCCACCCCTCCTTTCCATGGAAATCCCAGGCAGCTGAGCAGAGACTCCCCTGGGTTTGTCTCTGCTGTCTCACTCGAGTCACTCACAGCTCTTCCATCCCATGTGCCAGGTCCACGATATCTTCTACCCTTTCATCCAGCCCGAGGGAGAGGAGGAGGAGCTTTGCTTCCTCCGAGCCAACGAGTGCAAGACGGGCTTCTGCCACCTGTACAGGGTGAGAGCAGTGCTGAAGCCTGGCAGCCACGACTGGGCACAGCCACACGTGCACACCGAGGGTAAGGAGGGGCTGCACCTCGGGGCTCCCCCTCACTGCCTCCCCTGGGCTCTGGGCAGGGCAGGGAGTCACTTACTCTCGTGCTCTTTCTTCCAGATGATTTCAAATGCCCCATCAAGGAGGAGGTTGCCCTGACTGGTGGGGAGTGGGAGGTGCTGGCAAGGCACGGATCGAAGGTATTTTTATTCTCTTGCAGTGTCTCAGCTCTGTGTTGTCTGGCCCCAGCCCTGGCCTGAGTCCTCTCTTACACTTGGGACCTGCTAGAACTGCTTAGGCTTCATTTTGTTTCTCTCTTTATTGCTGCCTCTGCTTTCCCAGAAGTGCTGTAGGCCAGTGCACATGGATCTGATTGCCTTTTTAATCAGACTTCAGATTGCTCCTTGGGTAAATCCCAGGAGCGGGTCAGGCCATAAAAAAGGACACAAATCTGAGGTTTAAGAGCAACAAAGAACCATTTTGTGGAGCAGCCTGGGATTTCTGCCTTTGCTGAGGCATTTTAACTCCAATGAGTTCTTGCAACGTGGAAATGTGTCCTGGCACTCGGAGTGAACTCTTGGTCTCCAGCTGATCCCTCTGCAGAGCCTTTAGGAAGAAGGCAGCTTGGGAATAGAAAGCAATTTAGAATATGGAGAATCTGTATCTGTTGTCGGTTGCAGAACAGCCAGAAATGAATTTTTATTAATCTTGTAGAAACCTAGTTTCATTTTTGCTTCAGGAATTAACTCTAGGTCTGATCTTTAATGCTCCCAGGTGATTTCTGTCAAAATAAAGACCTTGTCTGTTCATTTCCAATTAATCTGGATTTTCACTTCTCGCTTTTTAAAAGACCAACAGCTCCAAGCTTTTGGTTTCTGCTGCTTTTCCTCAATCTGCAATTAACCTGCTGTCCCTCCCCATGTGGATTCTCACTGTACATGCTGTTGATTTTGGCCACAGCTCTTCCCTGTGTGTGTTATGGCTAAAATTGTGTTAGCAGCAATTATTTTGATGCATTTGTCGCTCCACAGGGCTCTGCCTGCTTTTCCTGGCCAATTGAGTTGGCTATTTTTTTCCCTTTGCTGTTCACAGGGGTCTTCAAACTGTGGGTTAGCCAGAAATAGCATTTGGAAACTGTGAGGTGGAAAACAGTTCAGTTACTGTTGGTGGATCAATGCAGTATTAAAAAGCTGTTGTGTCTGTTCCTGACTGGCTGGGTGGTTTTGAGAATCAGCTTTATCTGGATAGTAAAAACCTGTTTTAATGAGTCTTAAAGTTTGGTGCTGAGAGGTGTTAGACTGGTCCTTCCACAAATGAGAGTTTTTTATCATGATTGCTGGGGAAAATATTCCTGTACCCTGATAATCCAGCCATGCTGTGGGAGGAGGTTGGAGCCAGGTGGGGGTCCCTTCCCCCAGGTGAGGAGTGACAGGACAAGAGGACGTGGCTTCACATTGTACCAGGGGAGGTTTAGATTGGAGATCAGGGAAAATGGCTCCTCTGGGAGGGTTGTCAGGCACTGGCACAGCTGCCCGGGGCAGTGCTGGAGTCACCACCCCTGGGAGTGTTCAAAAAACACATGGATGTGGCACTTGGGGACGTGGTTTAAGTGGTGAACATGGTGGTGCCAAGTTAATGGTTGGGCCCAGTGACCTTGGAGGGTTTTTCCAACATAAATGATTCCCTGAGTCTGTAAGATGCCCTATTTAAGCACAGCACCTTCCTCGTTTCACCAGTGGGGAACAAAGCCCAACTTTCTATGCTCATTAATAAGCTGCAGGACTGTGTTGTCACTGCACTGGGCTGTGTGCAGTTCTCCAGGGGCTGGGGGTGTTCTCTGGCCCTTCATCCCCAGCACCCCATCCCAGGGTGTGTTCTGAGCTCTCTGCCCCTGGGCAGACCCTTTGGGCAGGCAGAGGAGCAGAGCTTGTCACCCCAGTGTCACTGAGCCCTCTCTGCTCTGCACAGATCTGGGTCAACGAGGCCACCAAGCTGGTGTACTTCCAAGGCACGAAGGACACCCCTCTGGAGCACCATCTCTATGTGGTCAGCTACGAGTCCCCCGGAGAAATCATGCGACTCACCACTCCAGGCTTCTCCCACAGCTGCTCCATGAGCCAGGTTTGTTCCTTGCATTCACCTCCTGACTGACAGGGACCCAGCTGGGGATGGCAGGGAGTGGACCAGGAATGAGTCCTGAGGGCTGCCTGGGATGTGGGAGCTCTTGCTGAGCTGTGGGAGGTGCAGGACCTCGTTCCCCTAACTCTGCTCTCTCCCGTGCCAGAACTTTGACATGTTCATCAGCCACTACAGCAGTGTGAGCACTCCCCCCTGTGTGCACATCTACAAGCTCAGTGGCTCCGATGACGACCCTCTCCACAAGCAGCCCAAGTTCTGGGCCAGCATGATGGAGGCAGCCAGTGAGTCCTGGGGAATGTGGCAGGGCTGCCTCAGCCGAGATACTCTGCTAGCAGCAAACAAAGCAATGGGGAGGGAGGGGAGTGGCCTGAGCAGCTTCACTCTGAAGGGAAGAGGAGTTGGGTTACCTTGTGGGGGAGATCTCTCATGGGCAGCTCGCCCAGAGGGCGCTCTGTGGGCTTTTGAGGTGTTACTATTTCACACTTTAGGCAAACCCAGTGCTCGAGGATGCAGGGTTGGCACACCCACAAAGGTCTGGTTTTACTGGGGAATCACAGACTGGTTTGGGTTGGGAGGAACCTTAAAGCCCATCCAGTTTGTGGAAGGGACACCCTCCACTAGCCCAAGTTTCCCCAAGCCCTGTCCAACCTGGCCTTGGACACTTCCAGGGTGTTTTTTTCATTCATGATTTGTCTGAAGAGGGAAGGGACAAGTGTCTGGGTGCAGTGGCTGCTCCGTTCTCTGCTGTAGCCTTTGAAGGTTTAGATACAGCTCAAAGCAGCACCTGAACCCCTCCTGCAAATATTCTTCCCATCCATGTTCTCAGCTCCCACACTTCGCTGTTGTGGCACAGAGTTCCTTGTTGGAGAATTCCCAGCTGGTGAGGGTTTCCTGTGGGATCCCTTCTTTCCCTCCCTGGGCAGAGGCTCCGTGTTTCCCAGAGAGGCTTTGCTAAGGCTTGGTGTGGTTTGGTATTGAAAAGCCCTGCCCAGGGTCAGGTTTGAACAGAAGCAGCTTGTTCAGGTGGGGTGGGAGGCAGAACCTGCTGCCAGTCACCTCATGGCCAGGTGTGACCTTCCTGCAGGTTGTCCCCCCGATTATGTCCCTCCCGAGATCTTCCACTTCCGCACTCAGTCGGATGTTGAGCTCTATGGAATGGTCTACAAACCTCACGATGTCCAGCCTGGGAAGAAGCATCCCACGGTGCTCTTTGTGTATGGAGGCCCTCAGGTAATAATCCAGGTGAACTGCTGGGGTCAGGGGCGGGGCTCCTGCCCAGGGCACAGCTCTGGAGCTCAGTCCTGCACCAAGACTGACACTGTGGTTAGCAATGAGCACTGTCACAGGGTCGTGGGAGAGTTTGGGTTGGAAGGGATCTTAAATATCCTCCCATTCCACCCCCTGCCATGAGCAGGGTCACCTTCCACTAGACCAAGTTGCTCCAAACCCCATCCAACCTGCCCTTGAACACTTCCAGGGGTGGGATATCCACAACTCTGGGGAACCTGTGCCAGGGCCTGCCCACCCTCACAGCAAAGAGCTTCCTCCTAATACCTAATCTAAACCTACTCTCTTTTAGTTTATCCCTGTGTTCTGACCTCTGCTTCAGTCCTCAGATAATTTCTCCAACATTTATTTTGATTTTCATGGCTCTGATAGCTCAGGATCCTACACAGTGGGACAGACACAGGAAGGTGCTGGAAGGCAACTGCTCAGCTCTGGAACTGTTCTTGCCTCCCTGTGCAGGTGCAGCTGGTGAATAACTCCTTCAAAGGCATCAAGTACCTGCGGCTGAACACGTTGGCATCGCTGGGCTACGCCGTGGTGGTGATTGATGGCAGGGGCTCGTGCCAGCGAGGACTCAAATTCGAAGGGGCCCTGAAAAACCAAATGGTAACGTCCCACCTGTGCTGATGAATCTCTGACCTTTTGTCCTTCCTGAGGCTGTTGGCTGCTTGTTTCCTGTGTGAAATTCTAGATTTGGAAACTCCACTAACATGAACCTCCTCGTTGCCTTTAGGGCCAGGTGGAGATAGAGGACCAGGTGGAAGGTTTACATTATGTAGCAGAAAAATACGGGTTCATCGACCTGAGCCGCGTCGCCATCCACGGCTGGTCCTACGGCGGCTTCCTGTCCCTCATGGGGCTCATCTGCAAACCCAACGTCTTCAAGGTGGGTCTGGACAGGGGCTGTCACCGTGGGACAGTGGCTCTCACAGCTCCTGTCACTCTGGGCAGCTGGAGTTTGCTTTGTGGCTTGTTTGGGATGCACAGGTGGAGGTGCCCCCAGTCCTGTGTCCTCCTGCAGCTCCTGCCTGGCTGGGGCTGGCGTGGGCTCCTTCCCCAGGGGCTGCCAGTGGGAGGCTTGGCCTCCCATCCTATGGGATAAGGGATGTGCTATTCCCAGTCTTCTTCCCAAGCCCCCGGCACACTTTCTGGATGATTCCACAAGCCCTCCTTGAACTGGAGAGCAGCCTTTAGTGCTGGTGTGCAAGAATTGGCCCCTTTGTGACCGTAAGAGGAACAGCAGGAGGAGGAACCTGGGCTTTATTTGGCTTTGCAGAAGGAGAATCCTGCTCTGAGTGACAGAACACTCCAGAGCCTGTTTTTTCCTGCCTCTTCAGGCAAACAGGGAACACTTGCCCCGTTTGGCAGGTGGTGACTGAGGCTGTGTCTTTGCCAGATTGCCATAGCAGGTGCTCCTGTCACGGTGTGGATGGCCTACGACACCGGCTACACCGAGCGGTACATGGACATCCCCGAGAACAACCAGCAGGGCTACGAGGCTGGCTCCGTGGCATTACACGTGGAAAAGCTTCCCAACGAGTGAGTGCCAGCCCAGAACCTGCTCCTGGCTGCTGCTGGGGGCCACCAGGGGCACCTCTGCTCGGTCCCCAAAGATCAGACGGGTTCTGATCCCGTTTCACTCCCGTGGTTGGTCTCTGCCAGTGGCAGCAGCTGGGCCGTGGCACCCCAGACCCCTCTGCCAGGAGGGGTTGAGGCTACAGCCATGGCCTGGCACTGCTCCTGCTCAGTCTTGGCTTGCCCAGCTGGCAGCTCCTTGCTCAGACCCTCTGCAGAACATTTAGATGGTTTCTCAACCTGTCATCCTGGTTCTCATCCTGTTTCTCATCCTCCCTTATCCCATTTCCAGGCCAAATCGTTTGCTGATCCTCCATGGCTTTTTGGATGAAAATGTGCACTTTTTTCACACCAACTTCCTGGTATCGCAGCTAATCCGGGCTGGAAAACCTTACCAGCTGCAGGTAGGAGTGGGGAGATCCCATAAATCTGGGAAGAAAGTTCCCTGCTGTGTGCTTGGGGACAGGAGAAGGTGGAGGCAGAGGCTGCCACGTCCTGTGGTGGTGCAGGACTTGGGGAGGAGGCCGGGAGGTGGCACTGTGGCTGTGCCAGCACTGGCAGGTGTGGCATGTGCAGGCAGAGCTGCTGCCCTGGGGCTGGAATTTCCTTCTCCACGAGCCGTTGCTGTCCCACTTGGCTGATGGCAGCAGAGGTGGCTGCAGTGAGGGAGGGGTTGGTGCCCCAGACCTTCCCTGGCACCTCTTTGTGCCAGTGGGGACTGGGCTGAGGGGAGGGAGTTGTGTCCCTGCCAGTGACCCCCTGCCCTGTGTCTGCCCCTGCCCAGATCTACCCCAACGAGAGACACAGTATTCGGTGCCCTGAGTCAGGAGAGCACTACGAAATCACGCTGCTGCACTTTCTACAAGAATACCTCTGAGAGCACGAGCCTCTGCCAGCTGGACACTGACAGCTCCCCCTCCTGAGCCCTCCTGCTCCCCGACACCGGCGATCCCAGAGCACAGGGCGTGCCCACGGCGGGCTGGGTGTCCCCCCACGCCAGGGGAGGGCTGGAGGCCACCTTCCCTTTGGACAGTGCCACCTTCTTTCACCTTCCAAGCTGGAGGTCTGCCCCTGCTCGGCTGCTCGTCCTCTTCCTCTCCTCCAGCCTGGCTGTTCAATGCTTTTTTTGCTGCTACTCCTCTCTCCTGGGAATCAATGGACAGTGGTCTGTCTCCCGAGGCTGAGGTTTGTGTCCATCTCTCTCTCCCCAGTCCTTTTCCCTTTCCACTGCCCCTGTGCAGTTCCCACACTCTCACCTGCAAGAACTCAGTGCCTGTGTTGGAAGCAGAAGAGCCGAATCAGAAGCTGCCTTAAGCCAGGAGTGGGAGGAGGAGAGACCCGCCCACTGCTAACCCCGGGGATCGAGCTGTGTCCTGGCCCTGCTGCCACGCTGCAGCCCTGGGATGTGAAGACAGCTCTACAGAAGCATGCAACACTAGTCCTTCTTTCCTTTTTGTCTATTTTCCAGTTTCATTTTGCTGAGCAGATGGAGGAAGTGGCTGGGGCTGGTAACAGCATCCTCTGATCCTTCCTCTCATGGCCGCTCACACGCAGAGTTGTGCCAACAGGTAGCACTGGCAGCTGGCTACAGCCAGAGCCTCTCTCCAGAGCTCACAGCAGCATTTGGGTTTTTGCAACACAAAATGGATGATATTTATGCAAATCCTCCCTCCCTCTGTTCTCTGTGCTGCCTCTTGATCCCACCTGCTCCTTCCCCGAGCTTTCAGATGTGCACTGAAATGGCTGTGCTTCAGTTCTCTGCGGGTCAGTGACTGGTCCCCTTGCCCATCTACTCAGCAAATGCTCTCTCCTGGTTTTTAATTGACCTGGGCAACAGGAACTGCAGTTCTGGGGAGGGGGGATTGAGCAATCACACCTCAGGGGAGCACATCCCCCCCTCAAGCCAAGGGTTCTGCCAGGGGCAAAACGAAAACAGAAACAAAACCCACCCAAATGAACCACGTTGACTTGCCCTGGAGTATTTTAAGTGCGTATTATGAAAAGAAAATATTTTTATGGATTCTTATTCTTTTATAATTATGAGTGTAAGATGTAGCGACTCATTAAACTATTGGAAAGAGACGTGGAGGTGCTTGGGGGGCGGAGGAAGCGGCAGCCGCTCCCACAGCCCCGGAGTCTCTGCTGGGAGCCAAGTGCTCTGCTCCTTTCTGGGCCGAGCAGTGGAGAGAATATTAAATCCCTGAAGTTCCTCGGGGAAGGCACAACCCCAGCAATCCCGGGCTGGGAGTCCCGGATGGTGCTCTGGGCTCTGCCTGGCCCTGAGCGAGGCAGCACCAGCCCAGGGTGGGCACCTCGGCCCTCCCCGCCCCTCCCGTGGGCCTGGGGGGCTCTGAGCCCACCCTGGCACACACGGAGCTGCTGTGCAGAGCTGGGCCTGCCTCTGCTCGCCCTCAGCAGCTCAAAGCTCCCCAAACCTGGCCTTGCTCCTGCATGGGAGCCAGGCATTAATTAGCCATTGTTAATGCCTCGAGGGTGCTGCTAACGGCGTGTTTTAAATGCAAAGCTTCTACAGCTGGAGCGTTTTGTTTGCTGGGGGTGGCTGGGGGCACACTTTGCACCTCTTGTCGTGCCCCAACGATGTCCCAACTATTGCCGTTGTTGTTTGGCCTCTGCAACACCCCCCGGGTGCGGGTTTTGAGGTCGGAGGGGTGGGAGGAGGGACGTGGTGGAGGAAGTTGCCCCTCTCTGAAGGGTCTGTAAGAGCGAGGTGCAGCCAGCAAAGCTGCTCCCTCCCTCCCTCCTGCCACCCTCACCACTGCCTGGGTGCCGGTGCATGGTAAGAAGCTTTATTTTTGCAGGGCTTGTTGCTTTCTAGTCTTAATTTAAACTGCTTTTTCCTGTCCCCAAAAAGCCAAGTGTTTCTTAAAATGTCTTAAGACGCTCTTGTCTAGAAGAGTTTGCAGCTCTGTCGGCTCCTCTGATCCCCCAGCTTGCTGCGGGATTGTGTGGAGCCCTCAAAAGGGGCTGCTTGTCTTCTGCTGGGGGTTGAGAATCCCGAGAGGAATTAACTGAGAAATTGCCTCCCGCACTCCTGAGCTATTCCATATGGAACAGGCTCTGCCGGGGATTGAAATACAAATGATGTGGGAGGTCCCCAGCCAGAGGGAAAGGTGATGGGAACAGGGAAGAGGGAGCAGCTGGGTGTGTTGGGTGGAGGATTTGCAGCTGGAGGATGGAGTCGAGTTCATTTCCTGAGCAGTGAGGACCGGAGGAAGCGGCGGGTGTTGGGAAAACTGGGCAAAAATGATTCTTCCTCGAGAACTTGGGACTTGAGAGTGGCTCAGGAGGCATTTCTCCCACAAAATCCCACCCTGTGGGGCTTTATTTTTAGGTGGAGGATGTGGAGGGAGAACAGATGTTCTCGAGGGCTTATTGGTGGTGGAGAAAACCAGCAGGATTTTGCAGAGAACAGGGAGAGGCCGTAGGGCGCTCAGTGGGGCAGGGAGGGGAGACAACCAGCCCTGTCCCTGCTGCCCTCACTGCCCTTCTGGCTGGATTTGCCTCCTCCCGCCATCCAGGCTCTGCTCTGTCTCAGACCTGCTCGTTCCTCTCCCAAAAAGGGCAGTTAAATGCCACCCAAAGGGCGGCTGAAACCTCGTAAAGCTCCTGATCCAGCTGCCAGAACCAACGTGTGGCTCTTCCCCCTCTGCCTTTCCCAGCCTCCCCTCTAACCAGGCTCCACGTGCTCGGCCTGGGCCCCCCTGCCGCCTCTCTGGCCGTGCCCCCAGCTGGAGCCATGGCTGTGGCACTGGGGGTGCTGCTGGCCCTGCTGGGCTGTGCCACCGCGCCAGATCCTGCCCTGGAGGAGGCCTGGGAAGGGTGGAAGAGTCTCCATGCCAAGGAGTATCCAGGGGTATGTCCTGCTCCCCCCACCCCTCCCAGCACATGCTGGGGTGGGTTCTGGGGGATCTCACCCCATGTGCACCCCTCCCACGTCCCAGTGCCCCCAGAGCACATTCCCAGTCCCTGTGGTCCCTGTGGCAGGAGGCTGAGCCCACCCGCAGGGACATCTGGGAGAAGAACCTGCGCCACATCCAGCGGCACAACCGGGAGGAGTCGCAGGGGAAGCACAACTTCCGCCTGGCCATGAACCACTTCGGGGACCTGGTACCTGCTGGCACCTTCCCTGGGGCCCCCTCGGAGACCCCAGGGCTGGATGTTGGGATCAGGGACCCCTTGGTGTGCCCAGGGCTTCATCCTGGGGATCAGGGACCTCTCAACACTCACAGGGCTTGATGCAGGGACTGGGCACCCCCAGCCTGGTCCCTGGAACTGCAGGTGCCCCTGGGGCCAGGCTGTTTCCCAGGGGTCGGTGGCCGGTGGGGCCCTGCGGTGCTGCCAGCTGGGCATCCTTGGCATCACACGGGTTTTCCCCTGGTGCCCTGCAGACTAACGAGGAGTTCAACCAGCTCCTGAATGGCTTCATCCCAGCACAGCAGGAGGAGCCAGGGCTGGTGTTCCGAGCCTCGGCCACCCTGAAGCCCCCGGCGAGCGTGGACTGGCGTGCCAAGGGCTACGTGACACCCATAAAGGACCAGGTGGGCACGGGGCGGGGGTCCAGCCAGGGCTGTGGGAGTGTGGGCAGCAGAACCAACAGCAGCATCTCCCCAAGCATCACAAATCCTCTGGGCGACCCAGAGGAGCAGCTCCCATGGCTTTGGCCGCAGCAGCAGCACGGGGGGGGGTCACAGCATCGCCGCCTGGTGGGTTTGGCTGGGGGCGATGCCGTGACCCCCCGGCCGTGCCCACCCCACTCAGGGGCACTGCGGGGCGTGCTGGGCGTTCAGTGCCACGGGGGCCCTGGAGGGGCTGGTGTTCAGGCAGACGGGCAGGCTGGTGGTGCTGAGCGAGCAGAACCTCGTGGACTGCACTCGCCCGCTGGGCAACCACGGCTGTGCCGGCGGCAACATGGGCAGAGCCTTCCAGTACGTGCGCGACAACGGCGGGCTCGACTCGGAGCGCGGATACCCCTACGTGGGCACCGTAAGGCACCGGGGGCACAGGGCAGGGCAGGGCCGGGGTGCCCCTGCCCCACTGACACCATCCCTGTGCCAGGACAGCTCGCGCTGCCGATACAACCCCCAGGACAAGGCTGCCAACTGCTCCGGGTTCCGGACGGTGGCCCCGGGCAGTGAGGGGGCCCTGGCACAGGCCGTGGCCACCGTGGGGCCCGTGGCGGTGGCTGTGGATGCCACCAGCTTCCAGTTCTACAAGTCGGGTACCGTGTGCCCCCCAAGGCTGGGCTGGGCTCTGGGCCCCAGGAGGGGCAGGGGATCCCCACCTGAGGGGCAGCCCTGGGGGCTCACCCAGCCCTGCCCTCCCTCCCCAGGCATCTTCAGCTGCCCCTCTGGCAGCCGCAGAGTGAACCACGCCATGCTGGCCGTGGGCTATGGCACTGCCCACAGCAGTGGCCACAATGCCAGCTACTGGATCCTGAAGAACAGGTGAGGGTCCAGCAGGTCCCCCAAACCCACCGCCCCCCTCATGCCCCTCTCACAGAACCACGGAATTATCCAGGTTGGAAAAGCCCTCTGAGACCGAGGGCCAACACTGACCCAGCACTGCCCAGGCCACCCCTAACCCGTGTCCCTGTGCCAGGGGGCTCTGGGTGCCATCCTGGGCCGTTCCCTGTGCCAAGGTGAGCTCAGAGCTCACCCCCATGTTCTCCTGCAGCTGGTCCCAGGCGTGGGGACAGCAGGGCTACATGTTCCTGCTCAAGGACGCCGGCAACCAGTGCGGGGTGGCCAGCCTGGCCAGCTACCCCCTGCCCTGAGCCAGGACAGCCCCTGCTCCTCCTGTGGCTCCTCCTGTTTCCTTCTGCAAAGAGGCTTTCCTTCGTGTGCAGCAAAAAGCAATTAAAAGTAGCATTGCTAATTGGCTGGTGCAACTGGTCCTTGTCATGGAATTATGGAATGGTTTGGGTTGGAAGGGACCATGAAGACCATCCTGTTCCCTGGACAGGGACACCCACCTGGGTGCTCCCCCTGCCCCGTGCTTGGCATTCCCCAGCCCTTCTCCCTCCTCCAGCCCTTTTCCTTCCCACTGAATCCCAAAGCCCACGAGCCAGGGCTGGACTTCATGGCCTTGTCCCACCGGGCTGAGCCAACCCAGCACCCTCATGAATTAAGAAACAATCCAATCCAAGAGAGCAGAACCAAATCCTGCCCTTTACCCAGTGCTGGCACTCGGGGGTGACCCCCCCCAAAGGTGCTCAGGAGACTTTTGTGTCTCCAGGTTCATATCCTGAGTTACAACTGAACCCCCTCCCCAAAGTCAGGCAGATATTTGGGGGGGCTGAACAGCTCCAAGGGCTGCTCTGAGCTCTTATCTCTCATCTCTTATCTCTGTATTTCCTCTTTAACTGAACTGTTACAGCTTCAGGCCTCGAATCCAGACAGGGTTTGGTTCATTTCTCCAAGCCCATCCTGCAGCTCCAGAGTGAAATTCCTGCTGGGCCAAAGCTCTGTGTCCTTCCGTCCCTGTGTCCCCCTGGTCCCTGCCCACACTCCTGCCCACATCCAACATGGCTGCCGCGCCGTCACCGCCCCGGCCCCTCCCGCGCGCCGTAGGCAGCGCTTCCTCTGCAAGATGGCGGCGCCCAGCGGGAGGAGCGGCGGCCGCGCCTGGGCCGCGCTGGTTCCCGCCGCGCTGCTGTGTCTGGCGGCGGCGAGCCCGGACACGGCCCCGGGCACGGAACCGGGCACGGCCGAGTTCGACGTGCGGCCCGGAGGGGAAGTTCACTCCTTCTCCCGCAGCCTGGTGAGCGGCGGGACGGGGGAGCGGGTGCGGAGAGCGTACGCGCCGCGCGCTGATTGGCTGCGCGACACGTCACTCTTGCTTTCGGCCGCGGGGATTGGCTGGACCGGGAGAGAGGGCGGGACCAGAGGGGGGGCGGGGGGAGAGGAGTCACCGAGGGGGTCACCGAGGGGAGGGGAGACCCCAGGGAGGGGAATGTCGGGCCGGGGAGAGCGGGGGCCCTACGGAGGGAGGGGTCCCACAGAGAATGGGGTCCCCATGGAGCAGGGGGGACCCCAAGGAAGGGAATCTCCGGTCCCCGGGGAGGACGGGGGTCCCTATGGACAGAGGGGATCCCCAGGAGAGGGGGGTCCCCATGGACAGAGAGGTCCCCACAGAGAAGTGGATCCCCAGGAGAGGGGTGTCCCCACAGATAAAGGTGTCCCCATGGACAGAGAGGTCCTCACAGAGAAGGGAATCCCCACAAAGAAGGGGGTCCCTCAGAGAGAAGGGTCCCCAAGCCAGATGTGTCCCCCAGGGTGGGGTGGTCTCTGCAGCAGGAGGTCCCAGGGAGGGGACCCCGCCATGGGTGGTGGGCCCCAAGGAGAAGGGGGGTCCTCCAGGGGCAGGGAGGGGATGCCAGGGGGGGCAGAGGGTCTCAAAGGAAGGAGGTGCCCGTGGGGAGGAGGCTCAGCAGGGGAAGGGGCTGCAGGTCCCTGGACCCCCAGAACACGAGTCCCCACCCAAACCCTGACAAGAGGGAACGGTCTCAGGTTGCACCAGGGGACACTTGGGTTGGATATTCAGGAAAATTCTCCATGGAAAGGGTTGCCCAGCCTGGCAGGGATGGAGTTCCCAGCCCTGGAGGGATTTAAAAGCCCTGTGGATGTGGCACTTGGGGACATGGGTTAGGGGTGTCCCTGGCAGTGCTGGGGACAGTTGGATTCCATGGTCTGAGAGGGCTTTTCCAGCCTAAAGAACTCGTTGATTCTCCCAAGAGAAGGCCCTGCTGAAGCTGCTGTCCCTCTCTCCTGGCAGGGGGGTTCCAGCTGCACCTTCACCTACTCGGCCCAGGGAGGCACCAACGAGGTGAGTGGGGCAGCCCCTCCCCTTGCCAGGCCCTGCAGGCTGTTCGGGATCATCTCCTGTGGGAAGAGCTGGTTCCAGGGACCAGGAGCTGTGGGAAGGGAGGTGGCACCTTCTCCCACACCGTGGGATTTGCTGCCTGCACTGAAGTGTCCTCTGTGTGTTGGGATGAGGCTGTGACAAGGGATGGAGGGACAGGACACAGGGAGTGGCTTCCCATGGACAGAGGGCACAGTTGGGTGGGATATTGGGATGGAATTCCTGGCTGGGAGGGTGGGCAGGCCCTGGCACAGGTTGGGCAGAGGAGCTGTGGCTGCCCCAGCTCTGGGAGTGTCCCAGGCCAGGCTGGAGCACCCTGGGACAGTGGGAGGGGTCCCTGCCCATGGCAGGAGTGGCACTGGGTGGGCTTTGAGGTCCCTTCCAACCCAAACCAGTCTGGGCTTCTGTGACTCCACAACTGCCTGTCCTGGATGTCTCTGGAGAGCTGGGAGGGCCATTTTCATGTCCCAGCTGGTGGGAAGGACCTCACAGGAGTAACTCCTGTGTCCTTCAGGAGGCTGGAAGGTTTTTTGCACCTCGTGTAGACACAGAGTTTGTACTTCCTTATGTGCAGGTCCTGTCAGAGTCAGGTCCTTATTTTTCAGCCTGGAAGGAAAGGAGACTTTGAGCTTTTTTCTGTCCCATCACTATTGGGACTGGGGGGAGGAGAGAGCAGCCAGGCCTTGAGTTTGGTGCCTGGCTGTGTGATTTTGGGGCTGCAGATATCCTGGGGAGGGCAGAGGCCTCGGGGCTGTGCAGGGAGCACGAGGCTCCTGCCCCAGTGACATTTGGACTCTCCCTCTGCAGCAATGGCAGATGAACGTCGGGCTCAGCGAAGACAACGGGCTCTTCTCCTGCTCCATCTGGAGGTGTGTGCTGGGCCCTCAGGGGTGGGCTGGGGCACAGGGACCCTCCAGGGCATGCAGACCCCTCCCAGCTGGATGTGCCTCCTCTCCCAGGGGTGCTGTGGCTCTGGGGGGCTCCTCACCCACCTCCTGCACTGGCTGGAGCCACAGGAGGTGCAGAGGTGGCTGTGGGGGGAGGGAGGGAGCTGGGAATCCTTCACTCCTCGGCCCCTCTGCCCTCCCTGCTGCTGACAAAGACTCTGCTCTCTTGTTTCAGGCCCCAGGGGAAGTCTTATCTCTTCTTTACCCAGTTTAAAGCTGAAGTGAAAGGAGCCAAGATCGAGCATGCCATGGCTTATGTAAGTGCCAGCTGATCCCCTGGAAGCAGCAGCGGGGGAGGCAGCTCCAAAACATGAATTAGACATGGAAAACATTGATTAGACATCTGGGCAATGAAATGTGCTCCATCATGTCCCCAACCAGAGACTGGTGGCAGGCAGAGAGGGGCTGCAGGTGGGCTCAGCTGCTCCATTGTCTTCCTGCTCCCTCAAATCCTGGATTTGCTGCTTGGAGGCTCCAAAAGACACTGCACAGTGGGAGTCTTGGATTGCCTCTACAAATTGCATGTGACAAAGTAAATAAAACCTTGCTGGGTGTTTTTGTCTGGCTTGTTCTTCCATTTCCCAGTCTTTAGGGGAGAGGTTTTCAATCACCCCAGGAACACAAGGCTGTGCTTTAATAGGAAATGGAAAAACAGCCAGAGATTTTCCTTTGTGGACTTAATTCTTTGTCTCCACAGAACTCACCAATTCATTCTTTTTTTTCAAAATGTGCTGCTGTTTGTTTGGTTTCAATACTGCAGCTTCTTGGATTGCCTCAGCCTCTCACACCTTCTTCCTTCCTGTTTCAGTCTCAGGCTGCTGTGGGTGCCCAGAACGACATCCCCTTAAAACAGGAAGAGTTTGAAATCACTGAAACAACAGGTCTGTGTCGAGAGAACTGGGGGAGGAAGGGGCTGCTGGGGGAGGCAGTTGGAGCTGAAATCCTGTCCCCTGCCAGGTGACAGTGTGTGAAGGGCAGTGCCACGGGGCCAGGGGCACTCTGGATGCCCCACTGGCAGGATTTTGGGGGTCCCATTGCAGCTCAGGGAGGAGGGAGGGTTTGTCCCCCCAGCCTGTCACGTGCAGGAGGGGGAAGTTCAATGCCCGACTCGCTGCTTTTCCCATCCTGGAAGGGACCCAGCAGGGCTGTTCTGCTCGTGCTTTTGTGCTTTTTTGGGCTGTTTTGTTCATGCTTTCCCATCTGCTGATCCTGTGCCCGTCCTCTCTCTCTCTCCAGTGTCTCACAGGGAAGGCAAGTTCCGTTTCGAGCTGTCCAAGCTCGTGGTTGTGGCCAAAACACCCCGTGACGAGCTGTGACCCCCGCACAGGCCTGGAGGGGCTCTGGGGCTGGAAGAACGTGGCAGGAAAGAGGATTCCTGCTTAACCTCGGGGGTTTTTCTTTTGCCTTGGCCAAACCTTTTCTGTTTTGAAAACGTGCTGGGGTGCAGTGCAAGTGGGGCTTGGAGGTGTGAAGGCAGATTTGCTTCTGCCCTGTGTCGGGGTGACAACGGGCTGTGCAGCTGGAAACCTCCCTGGGGGCTCCAGGCAGCCACTCTGGGCCCTCCTCCTGCTTGGCTGAGCTGCTGAGTGTGGCAAAGCTGCCATGGAGCTCCTTATCTCCCTGCCTGGGAAGAGCAGTGCAGGGAGATGATAAGTGGCTGGATTTCAGCAGGGGTTGCTAAAGGGAAGTTCTTTACTCTGTATTCCTTGGAGGGGAGATGGGATTTCTCTCTGCACAAGCGTGACAGGAGGAAATAATTAATTGAGGAGGAGGAGGAAGGGATGGAGTTGGCCAAAGCTCTGACTCCTTATTGAGAGATCATCCCTGGGGTGGATGCCCTGGACCTGCCAGAGCTGGGCTGGGCTAACTTGGATGGGGGGAAAGGCAGAGCAGCTTATTCTGACACAACCAGCAATCAATCCAAGCAACACTTGCACGTCTCAGCACAACTGCAGGACTGTTTTATACCTACAGAAAAGTGATTTCTTTCTTACCTAAAGTAATAACAGGGAATGTGCAATTCCTTTCCTGTGTAAATACAGCACAAATAAAGGAATGAAGCATCGTGCTCTGGCCTGAGCTTGCTCTGCTCTGTCACTCCTGCCCTTGGCAGCTGGATGGACCTTCAGTGTTGGCTTGGCCAGGAGGAGCTGAGGGCCAGGGCTGGGAAATGACAGAGAGGGGCTTCATTTCTTCTCTCTAATCTTCAAGGCTGAAAGCTCTCAATGCAGCAAGGAAGGAGCAGCAGGGGAGCCCGGGGCAGCCAGCCCTGCCTGGAGACACCCCATGGAGCAGGAGGCACAGGAAGGTCATGGAGATAAGGCCAGCTGAGATTGTGAGGTGTCCTGTGTGCTCAAAGGTCTTTGCAGTGCTCAGAGCACAGATCACAGTGCTGGGAGCAGCAGCTGCTGGTGCTTCCCTGCTCCAGGCACCTGGATGGGACTTGTGGATCACCCACTGGTGCTGTTCTGCTCCTGCTCAGCACCCAGGGGACCTGGGCAGGCACAGGAGCTCCTGTGGGTGTCTGCTGGGAGCAGGATTGCACAAAATTCCAGAATGGTTTGGGTTGGAGGGACCTTAAAGTCCACCCAGTGCCACCCCTGCCATGGGCAGGGACACCTCCCACTGTCCCAGGGTGCTCCAACCTGGCCTTGGGCACTTCCAGGGATGGGGCAGCCATGGATTCTCTGCCCAACCTGTGCCAGGGCCTGCCCACCCTCATAGGAAGGAATTCCTTCCCAATGTCCCACCTATCCCTGCCCTCTGGCAGTGGGAAGCCATTCCCTGTGTCCTGTCCCTCCAGGCTTTGTTCAAAGTCCCTTTCCAGCTCTCCTGGAGCCCTTTATGTCCTGGAAGGGGCTCACAGGCCTGCCTGGAGTGTTCTCCACGCTCAACAATCCCAATTCTCTGCTCCCAGTGGGATCCCAAACCTTTGCTCCTGGTTTATGCTGGGTTTAACCCCCTGTTTATTCCACTGGCTCAGCTCTGGCCATGCCAGCCCAGGAGCTGCTGTGCCATGGAGCAGTGACAGCCCAGGCTGACACAGCGAGCACAAACCCCAGGTCACAGAGAGAGAAACCCAAATATCCTCAGGGCTCATTTTCTCCCCACCTCTGGAACCACCACAAGTTGCTCCCAGGCCAAACAGGTGAGTTTATTTAAATAACTCATCAGGGCTACAGAGTTTGCTAAAAAAGAACAACCATCACTCAGATGAGGACATGGAAAATGAATGAAATCCCATGGAGAGCTTTGGGGAATCACCAAGGGCAGCATCAAAACCACCATGGTGGTCCCGTCACGGGAGCCTTGGGGGGAGTTGGGTGTTGGATGGTACCTGGGATGCAGGGAAGGAGCAGAGCCCTTTTCCAGGTGAGGTGGGACCCTCCTGGTCTCAGGGACTTGTCTTTGAGGAGACCAAAGCCCACACCTTCCTATCTTGGGGAGCACAATTCCGGAGCATGATTTGCTCCCACCATGTTATGGAGCTGCTGAAAAAACCCCCATGGAGCTCCACAAGCCTCCAGGAACGGGGCTCACAACCAGCAACATCCCACCTGCTCAGACACACCTTTCAGAGCTGTTACACACACGAGTCTTTGGTTCAGTTTCCCCACAGAGGGTTAAAAGAGAGTTCAAGGCTCAGAGTCCTTGGACTCTGAGCTAAGGACACTTGGTGGGCAAAGGAAATCCAACTGTACAGCAGGAGCCCAGAATCCCAGGATCCCCTGGAGAGGACTCAGCCCAGAGCCTGGAGGGGTCTGCAGACCCTGGGCAAGGGGTGGACAAAGTCAAGAGGTTCAGTCTTTTGTAGAAACGAGGAGAAAACGAGTTAGAACTGCAGAGCAGGAGGGGGGACCTGGAGCCCGGTGATGGCCAAAGCTTCCACCTCCAGCCCCACAGGAGGCAGAGCTGAGCCCCCCAGAGCCCCCAGGGCAGGCTCAGATGCTTTCCTCCTCCAGCATCTTGTTGACGCCGTCGCAGATGCGCTGCAGGTGGCCGCGATAGGGCTCGGCCGGGCCGTACAGCGCCGACAGGAACTCGTAGTCCGCAAAGTGGTTGAAGACGTGGTTGATGCGGGAGTGGGACTTGGCCGTGAGGTGCCCGTTGACAGCCTGGTGCAGCAGGTCCCGGCACTCCAGCAGCACCCCCGACATCACCCTGCGGTCGAAGGTGAAGTCTATCTGGTGGAAGCTGACGGCCATCATGGCCAAGGTGTGCACCTTCTTGCGGAACCGCTCCATCACCAGCAGCTCCTCGGCGCTGAACTGCCCGTTGCGGTACAACACGCCCAACTTCATCACGATCTTGATGAGGTTCTTGATGATCTTCTGGGCCTCCTTGCGGTTGTGGGTGTACTCCTTGGTGGCGCGGTACAGCTCGTCCAGGATCTCGCTGCTGGTGTCGTCGATGAAGACGTTGGCGATGCTTTTGGTGGCCATTTTGCTCAGCAGCTTCTTCTGGGCTTGCAGGGCCAGGTTCTTGGTGCTGAAGGTGTCCATCTCTGCGAGGGGAAGAGGCACACACAGGTCAGACCATGCTCTGTGTCCATCCCCACCTCACCTGCAGCCTGGACTGGTGCAAGGTGTCCCTGCCCACAGCAGGGGGTGGCACAGGATGGAGCTTTAAGGTCCCTTCCAACCCAAACCATTCCAGAAATCCACGAGTCCTCACCCTCCCATGCAGCCTTTTGGCAGGAGAAAAAGCATCTCCAGCCCACAGCCAGACCGAGGGAGCTGCTGGGTGCCAGGGCAGGCAAGAGCTGAGCTCACCCCCGGGTTTGGATGGTGGGATGAGTTATGGGGTGTTCCCACCTTCCTTTTCCCAGCGAGCAAAGTGTCCCTACCTGAGCAGTGCCCGTGGCCCTCCATCCCCGTCTCCCTCCTGCCACCTCCACGCTCCCGGGCCAGGAAGGGCTCTTGCCCCATCCCTTGAACATTTTTCCTTCCTTAAAACCTGACTCACTTCCTGCAGGGTGAGCTGGGGACAGCCCAGGTGACAGCTGAGTCACCCCCCCCGGCCTCGTGCCACATCCAGCGCGGTGCTCGGCGAGGCCGGGGCGGCACGGCCGGTTTGCAGCACCCCCAGGTCTGTGGGGGAGCCCTTTCCCTGGCACTGCCCTGATACACCCACACGAGCTCGGACTTGTTCTGCCACTGCCTCGGCTTCCTCCAGCACCAGCACGAGCACCACATGGAGGTGAATACTGAGCAGGGCAGAGCCCTCACCCACAGCCTGACTGCACATCCCGGCGGGACCAACCCCGGCCCTGGCGCCCGTCACGGCTCTGAAAACAGCCGGGAGTGAATAAAGCACCACCGACCCTGCAGATGCAGCTTGGCCTGGGAAACTGCAGAGCTACAAATCACAGGGAGAGAACAGGGAGAGAACAGCTCCGGAGCCAGGAGGGATGGGCAGAGCCAGGGCTGCTCATGCAAGAGGCTGCACATGGCATGGACAGCCTGGCAGGGTGGGAAGGGAGGGGATCAGGCTGTAAATACATCCCCAGGGAGGGGAGAGCAGGTCCTGGAGCTGAAGGTGCTGCTGGGATGAGGATGGATGGGGATAAATTGGCTGTGGATAGGGAGGAGGTTTAGATGGGATGTTAACAAGAAATCCTTCCCTGGGAGGGTGGGCAGGCCCTGGCACAGGTGCCCAGAGAGGCTGTGGCTGCCCCAGCCCTGGGAGTGCCCAAGGCCAGGCTGGACAGGGCTTGGAGCACCCTGGGCTGGTGGGAGGTGTCCCTGCTCATGGCAAGGGTGGCACTGGGTGGGCTTTAAGGTCACTTCCAACACGAACCATTCTGGGATTCTAGTGCAGAACTGAGTCTGTCCCCACCACAAGCAGCTGCATCCCCCCCAGGCCAAGCTGCCCCCCAGTCCCAGACCCCTCTGGCGACCCCCAATCCTGCTCCTACCACTGTGGAGCAACACCAGGCTCTTGGAACCAAACCCCAGCTCCCTGCAGGGCCCGCTGTGGCCAAGGCTCCCCCAGCCAGTTGTGCAGGGCTGGTGAGCTGAGCCTGCCTTGCTGAGCTGAGCCTGCCTTGCTGAGCTGAGCCTGCCTTGCTGAGCATCTTCCCCCTCCCCAAAGCAAGGGCAGCCCGGGCTGTGAGTTACGGCAGCACCTGCAGAGTTATTTACAGCCCTCGGGCCAAACACCGAGCTCTGAGCGTTTCCTTTGACCTTCCCCAGGCTGAGCTTCGAGCTGAGGCTCCTGCTCTTCCTGAGACAGAACCGACAGTGCAGAGGTTGTGCCACAGCAGCTCCCGGGCTCATTTTGGTGCCTCCAGAAGGTGCTGCCAGAGCTGAGCCTGGAGGGACAGGCAGGGTGGGCAGAGGCAGCACAGCTCCATCTTCTCTCCTTGGCTCTGAGGGGACTTGCTTTGGCATCCTCTCCAGATGCCACCCTGGCAGTGCCCTCCCCTGTGGCTGTGGGGTGCCCTGGGCTCCCTGCCAGGAGCTGTGCCTGGATAAACAGGAATTCCCACACTGGATACCAGAGCAATAAAGTGAGTGCAAACTCCACCTACAGAGCCCATAAAAAATAGGAAGTGCCGTCTCTTAAGAGCTGCCCACAGCTCCCAGATGCCAACTGGAATAACGGATCAACCCTCTGCTCCCTGCAGCAAACAACAGCCCAGTGCCCACAGCCCTCTCCTGCTGGGAACCAGCACAAGCAGCACCACGCTGGGGAGAAACTGAGGCACAGAGAGGTCTGGGGACCCCAAAACTGCAACCAGCTCCTTCTCCAGCTCCCATGAGCTGTTTCACAGCCCCAGAGAAACCCAAGCTCATCTCTGGCACGTTGGCCCCCACTGGGCACCAGGATGGTGCACCTGGCACCCTCCCCAGCACACCCTCCCCAGCACACCCTCCCCATCACACCCTCCCCAGCACACCCTCCCCAGCACACCCTCCCCAGCACACCCTCCCCAGCACACTCAGCCCCACCAGGACCTGCTGACTCAGCCCCGAGAGGGAGATTTCACCGGAATGTGCCGTTTTCCTGCCGGGAAGGGCCCCCCGCCCCCATTGTTGGCCAAGGGGCTGCTCTCGGCGTGTGGAAGAGCCGAGTCTTGCCCCGAGGAGCAAACACGAGCCTGAAATAACCCACTTCGCTTCCTTCCTGTCGCTGAAGTTTCCAGCCCAGCTCAGGGCTCCCCCCCACCCCTTCTTTTTAATGAAAACGCCCTCAAAAGCAGCTTCTTCTTCCGAAAAGGAGCAGCCGAGAGTGGCTGTCCCTGCTCCGGAAGGGCACGAAGGGCTGTGGGCCCAGCACAGGCTTTGGGGACAGGCCCAGCCCTTTTCCGGGGGGTTTCCACCCACTTTGGAGGGTCTGGGGGGAGTTTTGCAGCCCTGAGCGATGGTGTGAAGGTTGGGATGTCCCTGCTGTGGGATGGACGTGCTCCCCTGGGGATGGGCACATGCCAGGGCCAGCTCTGCCAGTGGTTTGTGTTCACCACACCAGGACAGCACCCACAGCACCTCAACCCAACACCCACCTGCCACCTCACCCCTGGGGGCCCCCAAAAAACCTCTCCCACACCACTGCGGGCACAGCATCAATTAAAGCTCCCTTTTGTGGGGACAAGACTCCACCATCCTGCTGGCACTTGGCACTCCTGGCACCGGCACACACCATGGCAGAGCTACCAAATGAGCACCAGCCAGAGCTCCTTCATGCACAGGGGCCAAATCCAGCAGTGGCACCGGCACGGTTATCATTTCTACCTGTCCAAAGATCCTTCACCCTGACCTTCCCCATCACCTGGTTCCCCCCAGCAGGTCCGTGGGTTCAGCCCCCAAACCCCCCCAGTTCCCTTGGCAGCGGGTGAATATTTCATGCAGGAAAGGAAAACACTTAAATAATTGATGGAGCAGCGGAGAGGGGGAGGCTCCACGAGGCTCCAGCTCCGAGCAGAGGCACCTCTGCCTCCTCCTCCTCCTCTTCCTCCTGCACCTCCTCCTCACCAGGGCCATAGGAACTTGTAGTGTCTTGCTACAAACAAGTTTCCTCCAACACAGAAACATCATTTCCCAACTGGGATAAACACTGACCAGCAGAGCCCTCCCTTGTTTTCCCTCCATCCCACACGCTGTTTCCTCCCACAGCTTCGGAAAACACTCCTGGCTCTTCCCCCCAGCATTCCCAGTGCCCCTGAATCCTTGGCTAAAGTCCAAGGGGGTGGAAGGGATCCTGCTGCTCCTGCTGCTCCGCTCTCCATCCTCCGGCATCGCTTTCCACCCGCTCTCGGCGCTCCAACGCCTATTAATTAATTAACGCTGCCGGCTCGCAGGAGCCGGGGCGGGGCAGTAACCGGAGAGCCCCAGCAGCCCGTTCCCCCCACCCGAGACCCCGCAGCTCCCCCAGCCCGTGTTACCAGCGCTGGCAGAGCAGAGGAGGAGGAGGAGGAAGGGCAGGGGAGGAGGAAGGGCGCGTGCCGTGCCCCGCAGGTTGCCATGGGTGCAAACGGCACCCGGGGCTGGCACCGGAGCCGGAGCCGGCGCGTGTGTGCCCAGCGGGGCGAGGCCGGCGAGGAAACCACTGAGCAAACACCGAGCCCGGGGCAAAACTCGGCTCTTGGCACGGCCGGGATGAATCCGGGAATGCCGCGGGGCAGCGCTCGTGCCCGCGGGGATGCCAAGCGCTTGGCATGTCCCCGTCACTGTCCCCGACAGCGCTGGCACCGGGATGGGAACTCCTCCATCCCGAACTCCCTCCCGCAGGTGCGAAGGCACCGACGGGACGAGCAGCAGCTCTTTGGGTTTGCCTGGGAATGCCGACCCGCCCCGGCAGCTCCGACGTGTCTGTGCAAGGAGCGGGGCGGCCCATCCGAGGGGGCTCCGCGCGTGGGGGGCGAATCCCGCCCCTGCTTCCCGTGGGAATGGCATCCTGGCACACGGAGAGGGCTCTGGCACAGGGTGCGGGTGATTTGAGGATCTGGGGGTGTATCAAGGGATTTCTGTGCCCCAGGGGGAGGCAGCTGCACCATGGAGAGGAGAAGGAGGAAGAGGAGGAGGAGTAATGAGGGTTATTTTACTGAGAGGAGGAGGAAGAGGAGGAATGGGGGTTATTTTATGGAGAGGAGGAGGAGGAAAAGAGGGAGGAAGGGGTGGGGGGTATTTTACAAAGCAAAGGAGAAGGAAGGAGGGTTATTTTGGAGCATCTGTCTCGCCTTCCATTTCCTCCTTTTCTTTATCCAGCTGCCACCAAGCTGCTCTCTCTGGCAGCAACTTCCTTTCCCCCTCGCTCGGAGCAGATGGAACTTACGGGGAAGTCGCAAACGAAGGTTGGGAGGGAGGAAACTGAGGCCAAACCACCACCGGTCCGTCTGCCCGGTCTGCCAGGGGGCACAGGGGGCATCCCCTGCTTCCTGGCCCGGCAGCAGCACAAAGTCGCTCCAGGAGGCGAGAAAACTCCGCGGGACAATTCTCAGGATCCGGCGCCGCGCTTGGGGTCAGCAAAGAGGATTTAGGGCCCAAACCCCTCCCTGCTCCAGAGGGACGGGGGCAGAGCTGAGTTTGACGCTCAGCTCTTGCTCCGGGGGCGATCTGACCTCTCCAAACGGATCAGTCCCTCAGGGAAGGGAGGAATTTCATCCTCTGGAGAAGGGAGGAGGGACGGGCCATGCCAAGCGCTGCCATGGGGCACCCGGCCCTGCCCTGGCACGTGGGTGTGGGATGGCCCCGTGACGGGCTCCGGTGCCTTCTCCACGCTCCCGTTAACCGGAGCCGGGGCGTTCCCAGCCCCGTGGGATTCCCCCCGGATCTGGGGGAGAATCACTCTCTGCTCGTGTTTTATCCACATGGGGGAACTGAGGCACGGGCCGGGGCAGCGGCGAACGGCCCCGGGCTCTGCCCACCCCGCGGCTCCCGCCCCGCAGGCTGCGTGGGGGCATCGGTGCCACCGGGAGGGGAACACGCGGAAACGATGCCCAGGAGGTGGGACGAGACGCTTCTCCCGCTGCCCGTCCCGCGGCACGAAACGGGCCGGTACCGAGCGCCCCCACGGACCGGGGAAACCGGGTAGAGGGCTGGGGGGAACCGGGAAGAACCGGGGGAAGGGGTCTGACCCCGCGGGCAGCACAGCCCGGCCGGGCCTTACCTGCCGCTGCCTCGGGGAGCGCCGCTCCGGGGCCGGGACCGGCACCGCTCCGGTGCCCCCAGCGGGCCGGGCCGGGGCGGGGCGGGGCCGGGGCGGGGCCGGGCGGGGCGGGGCCGGGGTCTCCCTTCCCCCGGCGCCACTCCCTGCCCGGCGGGGCCCCGCTACCCGTACCGGTGCCCGGCGCTCGATCCGATGCCAGTGCTCGGTGCCCGGTGCTGAGGCCCTGCTCTCGGTGGCGATGCCGGTGCCCTGTGTCGATGTCCGGTGTCAGGTCCTCGATGCCCGACACTGGTTCCCGGTCCCGGTACCCCGTGCTCGGTGCCGGTACCCGGTTACCGGTGCCCGGTGGCGATTCCCGGTGCGCGGTGCCGGTTCCCGGTTCCCGATTGCCGGTTCCCAATTCCCGGTTCCCGGTCCCCAGTTCCCGGTTCCCGGTCCCCAATTCCCGGTTCCCGGTCCCTCCGCCCGCGGTCGCTCCGAGTCCCGCGCGGGAGCGGCGGGGGCGGTCGGGGGGGGGGGGGGCGTGTCCCGCGGGCGGTATCAGCCAATGGCCGTTCGGGGATTGCTAC
>JAWWEV010000084.1:693694-707326 GCA_035583235.1 Hafferia zeledoni
GTCCCCAGCACCCACCCCTGTCCCCAGCACCCATCCCAGCCCCTCCACCTGCCCCTCCCCGTGGGGCCGAGGTGTCACCACCACGCGCCTTTGCTGCATTATTTATGAGGCAGGTGACCTCATTCGTTCAGATTGATTTTCCTGCGTGTCACTCCAATTCCATCGTGCTCCTGGAGGCGGCAGGAGGCACGTCAGGTGCTGCCTGAGCCGCGGGCACAGGCGGGGCACGAGCCAAGGGCCCTTTGCCAGCTCAAAAATTATTCATACTAATAATAAGATTCATATTATCACCACCAGCTTCAGCACCAGTATTGTTATGGATAAAGATTTTTAAATAAATAAATGCAGTATTATAACAAATTATTAATAATTATAATTATAATTATTATTATTATTATATTATTATTATTTTATTTTTATTTTTATTTTTATAGCTGTTGCCTCCCTCCTGCCCTCTCAGGACACCACACCTGTGCCCACCCTGCCCTGCCCAGTGCAGACAGATCTACATCTTCCCGGGACCACCAAGGGCCATGTTGTCACCTCTGAGGGGTGTCCCCAAGCAGAAGGATGGCAGTGGTAGCCTGACTGGTAGCAAGGCAAGTGTTGGCACCATAAATAATCCTGAGCTGGGAGGGACCCATAAGGATTATCCAAGTCCAACTCCTGGCCCTGCAGAGGACACCCCAACAGTTCTGCACCCTCAGGCAAGACCACCCTGCAGTGCATCCCTCTGCCAGAGCATCTCCCGGACAATCATCCCCCCAGAGGAGCATCCCCCTGGCTGATCATCCCCCAAAGGAACATCCCTCTGACTCAGCATCCCCTAAACAAGCATCCCCTAAATGAGCATCCCCTAAACGAGCATCCCTCTGACTCAGCATCCCCCGAAATGAGCAGCCCCCAAATGAGAATCCCCCAAACGAGCATCCCTCCAACTGAGCATCCCCCAGCTGAGCATCCCCCAGCTGAGCATCCCCCAGCTGAGCATCCCCCAACTGAGCATCCCTTTGTCAGAGCATCCTCCCCTCCAGCCGAACACCCAGCTCTGACGGCCAATTCCCACAACAAAGCCACCAATATCCCAAATTCCCCCCACCAGCCGTGCCTGATGTTGCCGGGCCCTCAGCGGATCTGCTGCCCATCCCTGTTGTCACCCGACAATGGGAAGTGCCCAGTCCCTCCCCGGGAGCGCCATTAGCCCAAATATTTGCTTCCCGTCTCCAGGGTGACAGGGTTGGCAGCGCTCACCCACAGCCCTCCTTTGATCATTCTCTTGATCTCCAGCGCGGTCCCGGCGCTCCGCCCTGTCACCCTCACCCCCCTCCACCCCCTGGGCATGCGGGAGCCGCCGGCACCCACCGTGTCCAGGTGTGGATTCTGTGCTGGGGATGAAACAGCTGGGGCTGGAGATGGTGGAGATAAGGGGAGGAGGATAAAAACAGGACTAGGAGTGATGGAGATGGGAGTGAGGGATGAAGGAATGGCTGGGAGGGATGGAGACGGGGGTGAAGGATGGGCTGGAGGTGATGGAGATGGAGGTGGGGGATGAAGAAAGGGCTGGAGGTGATGGAGATGGAGGTGGGGGATGAAGAAAGGGCTGGAGTGATGGAGATGAGGATGGATAGATATGGGAGCCAGGAGATGAAGAAAGAGTTGGGGTGATGGAGATGAGAGGTGGGGGATGAAGGTTTGAAGGGATGGAGATGAGGGGTGGGACATGAAGGCAGGGCTGGGGATGAAGGAGATGGAGGATAAAGGAGATGTTTTCTTGGGGAAATGGTTGTGACCATGGGGTGATGGTCTTTGTGGCCTTGGGGTTTGGATCAGGTGCTTGAATCTGCACCCATCCCCTCCCCATGGCCACAACCATCCCCGCTCATTCCAGGAGTGCAGTTCAGTGGCCAAGGAAGGCAGCACAGACACTCGGGGGTGGTTCCAAACTCCCTCCACGGTGCTGGGACAGTGACACCTGGCTCAGCACCACAGCAGAAGCTCTGGAGAGGATTGATCCATCTTCTCCTGCTCCTTCCCCTCCTCCTACACACCCTGGAATAAGTTTTTCCCAGCTCAGGGTGTTAAGCAGAGCCACTGGCAGTTCAATCTTGTTTCTATCTTTCCCCAGACTCCTCCAGGTCCAACACTGGCTCTTGGGGTGGGGGATGGAGCTGGGAAATTTCTCCCAGAACAAGAGGAATTTTGGAGCCAGATGGGATCAGCTCCAAAATCTCTGGAATTTGGCAGTGGCAGGGCAGGGACCGACAGCAATGAGCAATTTCTAAGCAGCATTTTAAAAAAACAAAGTGAAATCTTCGCCAGAAAATGTTATTTCAATCCCTTCAGCAACTGTGAGTCGTTTCGAAGCGACGTTTTGTGTTGGGAATGGCACCCAAAAATCCAAAGGAGCTGGGAGTGAAGCTGCTGGGAAAGCTGCTGGGAGCTGGGATGGAGCCACAGCCAGGAGTGTTGGGGTTTGGCAGCCCCCGGGGCTGCATCTGCAGCCCCACATTATCCTCCCACTGTGGGACCACCGCGGGTGCTCAGGGGGTGCCACCACTTCTGGTGACAAGTCAGTCCCAGTGTCCCTGTGCCTGCAGGTGGCCTGAGGAGCCACAGCCCTGTGGCCTTTCCCTTGCAGACCCCACCCCACAATGCCCCAGCCCCACACTCCAAATCCCCTGGGAAGAAGAGCATGGCTGTGGCTCTGGGGATGGGCCACATGCAGGGATGTCATCATGGACCAGGAGGGACCAGGAGGGACCAGGAGGGACCAGGAGGGACTGGGAGGGACTGGGAGAGATGTCATCATGGGGCAAGGACAGACGTGGTTGCAAGATCAGGAGGGATGTTGTTGCACGGAGCAGGAAGGACCATCAGGAGGGCACAGGAGGGACCATCAGGAGGGCAGAGGAGGGACCATCAGGAGGGCACAGGAGGGACCATCAGCAGGGCACAGGAAGGACCATCAGGAGGGCACAGGAGGGACCATCAGCAGAGCAGAGGAGGGACCATCAGCAGGGCACAGGAAGGACCATCAGGAGAGCACAGGAGGGACCATCAGCAGGGCACAGGAAGGACCAGGGGTGCATCATTGCTCGGGACCAGGAGGAACAAGGCTGGGGAACCAAGAGTGGCATCACCACAGGACCAGGAGGGACCAGGAGACCCTGCAGGGAGCGTTAGGGACAAGGCTTCAGGCCCAGGGGGGATGCTGTCACACGGAGCCAGCAGGGACATCATCAGAGCGCCAGAAGACACCAGAGGGGACACTGTCACCAGGTGGGAGCCCCCAGGACCCCGCAGGGAGCGGGAATGGCCGGGGCAGACGTGCCCGCCCTCACTTCGCTGCATGACGGTGATTAAGTTGCTTCCCCTCGTTACGGTCCCTCGGGGAGGTGTTAACCAGCCGCTAATAAAGACGGATGGTTCTGAAGAGGCGTCTCCGGAGCCTTTATATCCGTGGAATTTGGGCAGAAGCAGCCGAGGTGCCCCCGGGCAGGGCCGCGGCCCCCTCGCTGTGGCAGCACCGGGGGAACCCCCAGCGCTGGTGGGGCGAGACCTCCCTGCGGGGCCATGGGGGGCACAGCGGGCAGGATTTGGGGGCGTCGGAGGGTGCCGTGAGCCCGGAGCTGCCCTGGGGAGGAGAAGGGAGACCCAAAGGCCGCGGGGGGCGGGAAAGCAACGGGAAGAGGAGAAATCCAGCGGCAACTGGCCATTAAAATTCATGAAAGCTGTTAAAAAGCAGAGCGAGCTCCGACTGCTGCTGACAAAGCCGGCGAGGGAGGCGGCGGTGCCAGCTCCGAGCAGCGGCAAATCTGGGGGTCCAACCCCCCCTTCCCAAGCCCCTTTCTGGCTGGGTGACACGATGACAAGGGGGGCTTCCTTGGCACCCAAGGACTGCCGGGCAGAGGTGATGGATGGAGGCACCAAACCCCAGCCCGGCACCCCTTCCATCCCAGGGGCCCCCCAAGGCCCCTCCGCTGCCTGGAGGGGCATTTGCATCTCAGAGCTCCTCTATTTCCCTTTTCCCCATATATTTTTAGCCCCCCCCCCCCCCCCAACTTCTCTCCCCGCTGCCTCAGAACAAGCCCCGGCTCGTTTCCCTCGCCGTAATTAGCAACGTTTCTGCAGGCAAATGGCAGTCGGGAGTGGAGGTGGCATTTCCTTAATTAAAACAATTAATTAGGGTGGGGTGAGAGAGAAGATAAAGCATCTTCCCTATAGAAATGGCTCTTGGAGCAGCCGCTCCTCTGTGGTGGTGCCAAGGCTGTGGCTTCCTCAGGGTGACAGTGCCACGCGTGTCCCTGGGGTGCCCACCCTTGGGTGCTGCCCCACCGCTGAGCACCCCGGGGTGCCTTTGGCCCCTCATTGCAGCTCCTTGGCCTGCAGGGATGTCCCTGGGAGGGCCAGGGCCGACCCGGCCGAGCATCCCGGCAATGCCGAGGCCGGGCCCGCTTCTCTGCCGGGGTATAAATATCGTGTGTTACTTAGCGACTAATTGCACGGAGCGCAACAGCGGGGGGTGCCAGCCCCTAATGAGGATCTGGAATCAAAGCTGCTAATTACCCCTGCGCCGAGCGGCTGTATCGCTCTGGTTGGGCTCTGCCAGGGCTCTGCCAGGCCGGCTGTGCCACTCGGCTCCCACCGCATCCCCAGGGCATTCCCTGGCACCGTCGGGCTCAGATCCCCGTGCCAAGGGGCTTTGGGGCAGGTGAGAGGCCAAGGCCAGGATTCTTCCCCTTGGGAGGGCCGGTGGGAGGCGGGTGCCATCCAGCACCCACACCCTGCTCACATCCCTGTGGGTGAACTGGCACAGCCACGCAGGTGCCAAGGACCAAGGGGTGCCCGTGGTGGGTGTGAGTGGGTGGGTGCCCAGCTGTGTCTGTCTGTACATGGAGGGGATGCAGGTGCCAACACGGAACAGGCCTGTTTTAAATCCCAGCCCTTCCATGTGCTGGTGGAACCCCCCCAGCCAGGCTGGCAGAACCCCCCGGCAACACCAACCGTGCCTTGGTGGTTGGTCCCCCTTGCTGAGCTCATCCAACCCCAGAACTGAACCAGGACTTTCCACTGTATCCCAAAAGCTCCGAGACTCCCTGATCCCCCCCAGCTCCCCCCAGGACAAGGCTGTGACATCCCCAGCACAGACAGCCGTGCAGGCAGCACCAGAATAACCATCCCATCCCCGTGGCCCCCACTGCACACCCAGTGCTGGAGGCACCTCTGCCCTGGGCACAGAATTTGGGGTACCCAGAACATCCCTCCGGGCTCATCATCTCGCCGTGCCGGGGGGATTTCTGTGGGCTGGTGGGCAGCAGGTCCCGGTCAATCCCTGCCCGCGGGTGCGTGCGGGGCCGCTGCCTTGCCAGGATTTCCAGCTTCAAAGCCTCGGCCTCAAAGCCTGCAGATATCTTTTCATCATTCCAGCCGCGGTCTAATTACCCCTCTGGCCGCCGGCGCTGCCGGCGCTCCCAGGTACAGCCTCTCTTAATAGCTGGGATTTATTATCTGGATGTCGTTTGGCAGCTCCTCGTTCCCGTTCCGGCTCCGAGGGTGCCCGCCCTGCACCCCGAGACCTGGGCACCCCGAGGCACCGGCACGCAGAATTTCACCCTCTCCGCCTACTCCGGGCCGTGACGAGTTATTAATTAACAGCGAGGTGTCATCCCCTGCCTCATCCTCGGTGGAATGAGATGGTGGCACTGCCGGGAAGCGGCGCCGGTTCCCGATGCCGGAGGGGGCTGAGGGGAACGGAGCCATCCCGAGCCCCCAGCGCATCCCGGCGCTGCCGGATCCTCCCGAGCTGCCCCACCGAGGGGGTTCTGCCCCACCGAGGGGGTTCTGCCCCACCGAGGGGCTGCCGCCGCTGGCCGGCGGGGGTTGGCACAGAGCCCCGGTGCCCGTGATTTACGGCGGGCACGGAGCGCGCCGGGCGCGGGGCCGCGTGCCGTGATGGATGCGGGAGCAGCCCCGGCCGCGGCTCCTGCTAATTAGTCGCTTTGGATTGATGAGAAATTGCAGCTCCCGCTAACGATGGCAGCGGCCCGCCCGGCTCAGCCCCGACCGAGGGGATGGCAGCGGTGCCAGGGTCGATGCCGGCGGTGCCGCTTCCCGGCGCTCGGAGGGGCTGCCCGTCCCCGCTGCCGGCACAGCCGGGAGGATAATTTATGGTTTCGTATCAATGCCGCTGATCTTGGAGCTTTTCCAGCCTCCTCTTCCCTCTCCCCACACTGCTTTTCCTCGAAAGCTGATTCCCAGCGTGGCATCCAGCTCCTCGCTGGGACATCGCTGTCCCCAGCAGCGCCGGCCGGGGCACCCCTCGAGGACCTGGGGCCCCTCCGGGAGGAGCTCCTGCATGTGCTGAGCTGTGTCAGGGCTCTGGCACCGGCTGAGCCGGTTCCTTCTGCCGGTTAAGGATGATGTGGAGCTCCAGCCACACGGGCAGGGCCGGGTAACACCATTCCCACAGCCCGGGAGCCCCTCGGGGCATGCGCCCACCCGGGAGCTGTGGGAGCGTGGGCACCCCGGCACCCGCTGGCAGAGTGTGAGTTTAAGGTGCCAAATTGCCTTTTAGTGAATAAATTGCTCTGTGGGAGTGAAGTGTGGGGATCTGGGAAGGGATCTGGGCAGGGATCTGGGCAGGGATCTGGGAGAGGATCTGGGAAGGGATCTGGGCAGGGATCTGGGAGAGAATCTGGGAAGGGATCTGGGAGAGAATCTGGCAGCAATGGGCAGTGGTGTCCCCTCAATCAAGGAAACTATTCCAGTGCCACCAGCAGGTCCAGTTTTGGGGATACTTTGGATTTTGGTGCTTTCTCGGGGGTTGTTGGAGCTCTTTGCAGCTGGAGGAGAGGCAGCCACAGGTAAGCAGAGCCCTGGGGATGGTGATGCCCGGAGGCCACGGGGATGGGCACCGGGTGGGCGACGCTGTGGGAGAGCCCGGTGCCCACCGTGGCACAGGCAGGGTTAAGGTGAGCGCTGCAGGAGAGCCCTGCCAGGGGGATTATCCACATCCCCTGGTGCAGGCAATTCCCTGCCTTGTCCATCGATCCCCGCGAGGTGTTAAGCGAGGCTGGAGCATCGATCGGGAGCAGAGCCGTGGGCACAGCGAGGCCGAAGGAAGGGAATGCAGGGTCCGGCCCCAGGGGGGCCCAGAAACCCCTGGGAGGACAAAGGGTGGTGGGCTGGGGACGTGCTGGGCCATGGGAATCGCCAGTGAACCCTCCCCGCGCCCGCCAGGCGCCCGTGCTGTGCCGCCTTGGCACTTCCCCACCGCAAACTGCTCCTGGATCTCGTCCCGGGCACTCCCGGTGACAGACGGGGACGTTAAACGAGCCACGGGCTGATGCCCAAAGCCCCCTGTGCGGCTGCTCCCACAGCACGTGGGGCGGGTGCCCCCCAGCCCGGGGGGCTGCGGGCACGGAGCTCCAGCAGCTCGTGGCATCGGGCACCGGGGGGGAAATAACCCCCCGGTACAAACATCAGATTCCATTTTCCTGAGGAGAAAGGAAGGGCTAAAGACAAAAGAGGCCGCTTACCAAGCGGTTGGCAGCCCAGGGAAAATTGCTATCCAGATAAAAAATCGCAGATTAAGGAAGGAAAGAGCTGACCTTAACTCCGGTCCTTAGCAGGGAGGAAGGGCAGGATTTTCACCAGTTAATTGGGGTTTCTTAACCATTTCGGGCGGTTTGTTTGCTCTGCTTCAAAGCTTGGAGGGCATCAGTTTTACTCTCTGACTGTAATAATGGCATAAATAAAGAGGATTTTTTGAAAGCTTTTTTTATTTTTTTGTCTCTGTCCTTGAATTTAGTGAATTTGATCATTTTTTGAGGAACAGAACGCCAGTTCCTGGGGTTTATGCTCTTGGAGAGACCACATCAGAGCTCCAGGATTGGGCTGAAAGCTGCAAAATAGCTGATAGAGAGGGGGGGGGAAATCCCACTAAATGCCAGGATGGGTCCAGCAGCCCAGTCTGTGCCATTCTTGTGGGTGAAATTCTTGTGATGTCTCTCCTGTGCTGGCTGTGGGAGGGGATCCCCCATCCCCAGGGCTGTCTCTACAGCGAGTGTTGCCTGAGCTACCCCGGGGGGGTGAAAAATGCTTTGGCTTCGGCTGCAGGGCTGGTGTTAGCCACGCTTGAGGGGAAAAGCACAATCCCTGCTGGGGCCTCGGGCCAGGATTTTCCCCGGGAAGGGCCGCTCTGCCAAGGGGGATCCATATGGGGGGCCGGTGGGATCCACGTCAGCCCTGGGGGTGACCCCTTTGGGGGGTGCTGGGGGTGTGTTGGGTCACTGGGGAAACTGAGGCACGAGGTGGGATTGAGGGAGCACAGGGAGAGGGTCAGTGGGGGCACACGGGGCTGGAGGGGGATGTGCTGCATCCCCCCAGCATCACCCTGTGCCCGGGGGGAGACCCCACCCCTGCCCACCCAAAAGCCTTCACCCTGCTCCTCTTCCTCAGCAGGGTATGGAAACCTTAAGGGTTTTATCCCTGGGAGGAGAAAGGAGGAAAGCTGAGTGGGGAACAAGGGTGGGGGCAGCTGTACCAGGTGGCAAAGTCCCTCAGCAGGGATTTGGGGGCACGGGCACCCCTGTGGCCCCCCCATCCCCTCACCCTGGGCATTGGTTGGTCGCTGGAGGGAGGGAGAACTGAAAGCCTCCAGGTTAGAAAAAAGGAGGTTGTGAAAGTCACTGACTCCGGATGGAACCGGAGCAGAGGAGCTGAAAGGAGGTTAAAAATAGCCCCGGCTCGGTGGGAGGCTGGGGGGGACTGGGGAGGACTGGAGGAATCTGGGGGGCACATGGGGATGGGCTGAGGTGTGGGGATGAGTGGCCATGGATTGAGGGGAACAGCTGGACTGGAACTGAGCTCTTGGGAGCACATCTGGATGGGCTCAGAGTGAGAACAGCCGGTTTGGGGGCAAGGGGGAATCAGCTGGGTGGGTGGCCCCAGGGTGACAGTGGGAACAGCTGGAATGGGGTCACAGGGGGCACATCTGGATGGCAGTGCCCTGGGATCCTGGGGGAGCAGTCAGAGGGGCTGTGCAGGGCTGGCAACAGCTGGATTTGGCCTTGGGCAACAGCTGGATGGGAGAGCCCATTGAAGGTGCCAGCCATGGCTGGGTGACACATGGGGACCAGAGCCTGTCCCAGCTGGCACCGGGCCCAGCTGGGTCCCCACGGGGCTCGAGGGGCTCAGTTCCTCCCAGCCACCCTCAGAGCAGCCATAGAAGGTGCTCCTTTCTCTGGATGAACTCGATGAAGTCACCAGTCGCCTCCCAGAGCAGGGTGGCAGGAACGAGGTCATTAAAGCAGAAAGAAAAATACATTAGAAATGTTCAACTGCTCAGTCTTGCCTGAAATGTGCTTAAATCAGCCCCGAGTAAACAATGAGATGGGATTAATCGCAATTAGTTTTCATTAGAAAGGTGGCATCACCCTCCCCTGCTCCCCCAGGGCTGCTCCCTGCCTGGCTGGGGATTGGGGCGGGGGGGTCTCCTGGCTGAATCCAGCCCCAGGAAGGAGGGTGACCACATCCTTAGGAGGGTGACCACGTCCTTCCGAGCTCGGGGCCGTGGGGCACCGCAGTGTGCCCGCCGGGGGGGGGCGGTGCCAGGCAGAGCTTCAAAGGGAATCCACAAATCCGGCGTATGCAAAGCCCCAGCTGGTGCTGCAGATAAACAGGGACTGGGCTGGGCAGCCCCGGGTCCCCTGGGGCACACGTGGCTGTGGGGGCTGTTGGGTTTGGGGTGCTGATCGGGCCTGGGGTGATGCTTGGCCAGGGGGTGATGATGGGCCTTGGGGTGAGATTTGGCCCTGGGTGATGCTCAGCTTTGGGGTGATGCTCAGCTTTGGGGTGATGCTCAACCCCGGGTGATGCTCAGCTTTGGGGTGATGCTCAGCCCCGGGTGATGCTCAGTCCCGGGTGATGCTCAGCCCCGGGTGATGTTCAGCCCCGGGTGATGCTCAGACCCGGGTGATGCTCAGTCCCGGGTGATGCTCAGCTCTGGAATGATGTTCAGCCTTGGAGTGACACTTGACCTGGAGGTGATGCTGCCCATCCTCGGAGCAGTGTTTGGCCCCGGGGTGGTGCTGGAGCTCGAGGTGATGCTCAGCCCTGGGGGGATGCTCAGCCTCGGGGGGATGCTCAGCCCCAGGGGGATGCTCATGCTCAGGGCAGTATTTGGGCCTGGGGTGATGCCCAGCCTGGGCACAGCCCCAGTTTTTGCAGCTCTCCGTTTTCAGGCAGGACTTTGGGGATTGGGATGAGCTGCCAGAGCTGGCAGGGATTCATCGGGAAGGGGAGGAGGACGTTGTGTCCGTGTGTCCTGCATTTTGGGGGCTGAGGGTTGGTGCTGGGTGCTGCTCCCAGTGCCACCAGTGACCGCCACATCCCTCTGTCCCTTGGCTGGCATCAGTTACCAGGGCTGAGCTCGCCACCACCATCCCAAAACACCTGCTGGGCAGGAGGGATGGAAAGATCCCACTCTGCCCTAAAAATGGGGCGAATTCATCTCGTTTTGGGGCTGTGCCACGTGTGCAGCGGCCTCACCAGGCCCCCACACGGCTGGTGCAGCCGTCCCTGGTGGTGGCTGATCCTTGGTGTGGCACCAGCACCTGCACAGCCGGGGGGTCCCTGTCCCCCACCCGGAGCTCGGCCCCCGTCATTAGCACCCAGAAAATGCCGGGTTTCCGGCTGGGAAAACACAGCAGATATGTACATTAAACATCAAATTATAAAATTAACAGATTCCAACTGCGGATGATTTGCATGTGCAAATTAACTTAATTACCACTCTTCCTCCCCGAGCGCCACGGCTGCCGGGAAGGGCCGGCCCCGCCACGGCCGGCACCAGGTGCCAGGGGCCCACCGGGCCCGGGGGGTGGCACCTGGGGGGCCTGGGGACACTTGTGGTGCTCCAGGGGACAGAACACAGGGACACACGTGCGTGAGCACACACACACATGTACACACGTGTGGGGGGCACAGAGGGGCTCGGAGGTGCCACGTGGTGCAGGTGGGGCTGGGGGGACACGTGTGCTGTGCTGCGGGGGGGGCACACACGTGTGTGGATGTACACGCGTGTGCGGAGCACTCACATGTATGGATGCATTCACATGTGTGGATGCACATGACTGTGTAGATGCACACACATGTGTAGGTGCACATGCAAAAGGCACACATGTACATGCATGCACACACACACTGCCGGGCATGCACACACACACACACATGTGCACACACATGGACGTGTGGGCGATATGCACAAACTCACATATGCACACACACTCACATATGCACACACATGTACATATGCACACACATGTACATATGCACACACAGGCCATGCACACACACATATGCACAGGCACACACACACGTGTATGTGTGCACACACACATGGACACACCATGCACATGAACACACACATGCAGACCATGCACACACATGTTCACACATGTACATACATGTTCACACATGTGCACACGCACATTCACACACACATAGCACATGCAGTTAAGGACATGCAGGGAGGGGCACTGGGCACTGCCAGGGGCTCCATTGTGTGGATGGGGGAGTCCCTGTCCCCAGAGGCCCGATGGGGGTTGGGGGTCCCTGTCCCCAGAGGCCCCGATGGGGGTCGGGGGATGGGGGGTCCCTGTCCCCAGAGGCCCCGATGGGGGTCGGGGGTCCCTGTCCCCAGAGGCCCGATGGGGGTTGGGGGTCTGCCAGCGAGGACGAGGTGCTGTGAAGGCACCGCCCCCCCAAACCCCCGCCTGGGCCCCCGCAGGGCTCGGGGTGGGGCCGGGGGTGGGGTGGCACTGGGATGTCGTGCCGTGCCGTGCCGAGGCGTGCCGGGCCAGCCCGGGGGTCGCGGCTCCCGCCCCACGTGCTCGGGATGCGCGAGGCTGGTGGGGCACACCCGGGGGGGGGGGATCGTCCCCCGTGCCCCCCATGCCACCGCCCCCCGCAGCTGAGCCCCGCTCTGCTCATCGCACGGGATCCTGCGGGACTCACCGAGCCCATCGACTCCTCCTCGGCGGGAGGAATTCCCTTAAAGGTCACCATAATCCCCAAATCCGGGAATGAATCCCGAGCTGGAGGCTGCGGAGGGACAGAGCCCTCCCAGGGCCGCAGTTTTCCAACCCGCCGGCCAAAATTCCTACCCTGGGACTCCTGGGACCCTCAAGACCGCGGCATGTCAGGGTGCTGTGGGATATTGGGGTGCCAGGGGGGCTGGAGTGCCATGGCATGTCGGGACACCGTGGGGTATTGGGGTGTCAGGGGATATTAGGATGTCATGGGATGCTGGGGTATCGTGGGATGCTGGGGTGCTGTGGGGTTATTGGGGTGCCATGGGGTGCTGTGGGATGGTGCAGTGCAACAGGATATTATTGTGCCAGGGGATATTCGGGTTCCAGGGGGTGCTGGGGTGCCACGGGGTGCTGAGGTGCCCTGGGGTGTCGGGGTGCTGTGGATATCGGGGTGCCCAGGGTGGTGCTGATGTCAGCAAAAAGCGTCTGGACGATACTTGCAGGAATTGTGGAGGAATTAATTCAAAGTGTTGATTAATTAGCCGTAATGAACGCGAGCTGGGCCAGGGGAGTGTGTGAACAGGTCAAGGGGCTCGCGGTGTCCCCTCGATGTCCCTCTGGGGACGGTGACTCAGGCGCTGAGTCACGGCCGTGGTTTCCTTCCCCTGGAGACCCCCCTTTGTGTCCCCTGCCGGGGGTGGCCGCCCCTGTCCCTGTCCCTGCCCTGGGAACGGGATGGACCGGAGGGATGCAGGAAGAGGTGAATCACCCCGAGAACCTCCTGCTCACCAGGGCGGGCTGAGCCCGGGCACAGCTCAGGGCACACGTGCCAGGGAGCAGAATGTACCCTGGCTGGGGTTTGGGGGGCTAAAACAGCTGGGGCAAAGCGGCAAAGCAGTGAAAGCAAAGCCCAGCCCTCTGTGTGCCACCCCCAGGCCTCCAGGTGCCCCTCTGCGTGCCCACCCTGGCACCCCCTGCACCCCCAGGTGGGCAGGCCTGACCTCGCAGCACCCCTGGGGCAAAAATCAGCTCCACACCCTGGATGTGAGGGGAAACTGAGGCAGGGGCTGTGGGGATCATTCTGGGAAGGGGATTCGGTCTGGGGACAGGAACGTGCTCGGCAGCAAAAGAGGGGAAGCACCTTGGGGGGGTACCAGGCTGGGGCAGGGTGAGGGTTGAGGTCCCGGCCCCTCTCCGTGCCAGGGATGGGGGAAACTGAGCCGGGGCAGAGGGTGATTCGGTCCCAGCCCATCCCAGTGTCCGGGACTGGGGACATTGAGGCAGAGGGTGGGGGTGCCGGGTCTGAACCCCCTTCGTGCCAGGGATGGGGGAACCGGGCAAGATGGGGGGCATCAGTCCCACTCCCTCCCCGTGCCCGGGCTGGGGGCAAACCGAGCCAGCGGAGAGGAGAGGGGCAACCGCAGCCCCTCGCGGGGCCCGGGCTGGGGGCAACTGAGCCCCCAGCGCTGCCGGTGCCCGGGAATGCGGGGGCAGCGCTGCCCCTCTCGGGGGGCCGGGGCGGGCGGGGCCGGCTCGCTCCTCTCCCCTCCCCGCCGGGGCCGGGCCGGGCCGGGCCGGGCCGCCTCCCCGGGGCGGG
>JAWWEV010000084.1:716362-726516 GCA_035583235.1 Hafferia zeledoni
GTCCCCATGTCCTCCTGTCCCAGTGTCCCCATGTCTCCATAGCCGCCTGTCCCCATGTCCTCCTGTCCCTGTGTCCCCCTGTCCCTGTGTCCCCCTGTCCCCATGTCCCCCTGTCCCCATGTCCTCCTGTCCCAGTGTCCCCATGTCTCCATAGCCGCCTGTCCCCATGTCCCCAGCCCTGCCTTGGCACCAGCACTGTTGTCTCTCCCCCATGTGCTGCTGCTGACAAGACACCAGTAAGGCCCCAGTTTGGGCCCAGTTTGCCCAGTGTGGAGCCACTGGGAGGATTTGGTGGGGACATGGAGGCCACTTTTCCTGGCATTTTTGGAATTCTTCCCCTGGGAAAGGACGTCCCCCATGGCCACCCCCACCACATCCCCTGGTGGCCCCTCACCACTGGCACCATCACCCAGAGGGCCCCCAGCACTGGGGTGTGTGGGGTGGGGGAGGACCCCCAGGATCCAGGTGGGAGCTGCCCCTCCCAGCCCTGCCCCTGCCCACAGGTCCGGTGGGTGCCCACCCAGGGCAGGGGCCACCATGGGGCCACCGCCCCGTGTCCCCCTGGTCCTGCTGCTGCTGGTGGTGGCTGAGAGGACGGTGTGGGGCACCTTCCCCGAGGAGCCCGGGCCCATCGCCGTGGCCCCCCCAGACTGTGAGTGCCCACCTGGGGACGAGGGGCTCGGGGGGCTGGATTGGGGTGCAAGGGGGGCATGGCCTGGCATGGAGAGGGGAAGGGTTTGGGGTGATTTGGGGTGAAGGCAGAGAGGGGAACCTGTTGAGGGGATTTTGAGAGGCTTTGGGGTGAAGGAAGGAAGGAGGAACCCATGGAGGATTTTTTGGGGTGAAGGCAGGAGGGAGGCTCCTCCATGGGCAGGGCTGGGTGTGGGTGGTCTCCTGGGCTGTGTGGGGGTGCCCTGGCCCCGTGTGACCCCCGTGTGCCCCCCGTGTGCCCCCCAGATGTGAAACACTACGCCGTGTTCGTGGGCCACGGGAGCAGCCGCCCGGGAGGCCCCGAGGGGGGGGGCACCCAGCGCCTCAACATCCAGCGCATCCTCAAGGTCAACAGGACCCTCTTCATCGGGGACAGGTCTGAACCAGCCCCCAAAACCTCCCCTGGCCGGGGGTGGGCACCCCAAACCCTCTTTGCTGGGGAACACCCACTGCCCACCCCGGGGCACCCCAAAATCTGCCCTGGGGTCTTTGGGGGGTTCCAGCAGGGCTGTCCTTACCCTGGTGGTTCTCACAGCCCACCCCACATCCCAAACCTTCCCGAGAGGTGGTGGTGGTGGGTCCTGCACCCCCAACATGCCCTGCTGAGGGGGGCACACCCCAGCTGGGGGGTGGTGACACTGGTGTCCCCCTGCCCAGGGACAACGTGTACCGGGTCAGCCTGGAGCCCAGCGGGGCCGGGGAGCTGCGCTACCACCGGGTGAGTGCTGGGGGGTCTCGGGGGTGCCAGGGGGTGCCAGGGGGTGCTGCTGCCTCCTCTACGCTGCTTTTTACCCCCCCAGAAGCTGACGTGGCGCTCGAACCAGCACGACATCAGCATCTGCCGGATGAAGGGGAAACACGAGGTACCTGCGGGGGGGGGGCTGAGCACCCTCTGTGCCCCCCGTCACACAGACAGGGCCACCCTGTCCCCTCCCCAGTGTCACCCTCCCCATCCCTGCCAGCCGTTGTGTCTCTGATTTATTGGCTGCTTGGCTAATTAGGTTGGTCATTAATTATTTGGGGCCACAAATCCCATTATTCCCAGCTCCCATAGGTGTCATTTCGGGGTGAGAACACCCCCCAAGCCCCCCCTTTGCTGTGATGGAGTCTGAGCTGGGCTGGGGGTGGGGAGGGGGGTTTGGGTGCCGAGGGGTGACAGTCCCCTCCCCCTGCACAGGCAGAGTGTCGAAACTTCGTGAAGGTGCTGCTGGTGAGGAACGAGAGTCTCCTGTTCGTGTGTGGCACCAACGCCTTCAACCCCGTCTGCGCCAACTACAGCGTGAGCTGCCCCGGGATGGGCCCCACCCCTGGGGGCGAGGGGTGGGGCAGCCGTGGGGAGGGGCTCTGCGGATGAAGGCAGAAGGGAGGAAGCCACGGGGAGGGATTTGGGGGTGAAGGCAAGAGGGGGACACATGTGGGAGGACGTTTTGGGGTTCTTTGGAGTGGAGGCTGGAGGGACACGTGTGGGAGGGGCTTAATTGGGCTGCTTTGGAGTGGGAGGGGTTTAATTGGGCTGCTTTGGGGTTAAGAGAAGGGGGACACCCATGGCAGAGGTGGGTTTGGGGGTGCTTTGGGGTTGAGGAAATGGGGGACACCCATGGCAGAGGTGGGTTTGGGGGTACTTTGGGGTTGAGGAAAGAGGGGACACCCCTGGCAGAGGTGGGTTTGGGGTGCTTTGGGGCAAAGGCAGGAGGGAGGCACTCATGGGAAGGGTCAGTGACACCAATGTCTTCAACCTCATCTGTGCCATCTGCTGGGACAGGGACCCCAGGGGGCACCCCCGTGCCCAGATGTGTCCTCATGTCCCGTCTCACCCGTAGATGGACACGCTGGAGCCCGTCGGGGACAACATCAGTGGCATGGCCCGGTGTCCCTACGACCCCAAACACGCCAACGTGGCCCTGTTCACAGGTCAGTGGTGGCCCCGCCGGTGTCACCCCGGGCACGGTGCCCCCTGGCCCTGCTGACCCCCCGTTCCTGTGCAGGGGGGATGCTCTTCACTGCCACGGTGACGGATTTCCTGGCCATTGACGCCGTCATCTACCGCAGCCTCGGGGACAGCCCAACCCTCCGCACCGTCAAACACGACTCCAAGTGGTTCAAAGGTGTGTCCCTACCCGGGCCTGTGCCAAGACATGGCACTTGTCCCCCGTCACCCCACCCTGGGCCATCCCTGACCCTGTGTCCCCACAGAGCCCTACTTCGTGCACGCCGTGGAATGGAGGAGCCACGTCTACTTCTTCTTCCGGGAGATCGCCATGGAGTTCAACTACCTGGAGAAGGTGGGACACATCCCACCCAGAACTAGAGGGTGTCTAAGGTCCCTTCCAACCCACAGCACTCTGTGATCCCCCCTGGGGTGGGGACAGGGACACAGGGACAGCCATGGGGGTTGGGTACGGGCGCTGACGGTGCCCACCCCGCAGGTGGTGGTGTCACGGGTGGCTCGGGTGTGCAAGAACGACATGGGGGGCTCGCAGCGGGTGCTGGAGAAGCAGTGGACCTCCTTCCTCAAGGCCCGGCTCAACTGCTCCGTGCCGGGCGACTCCCACTTCTACTTCAACGTCATCCAAGCCGTGACCGACATCCTGGAGCTGGACGGGCGCCCCGTGGTGCTGGCCGTGTTCTCCACACCCACCAACAGGTCGGAGCCTCCTGGGCCCTGCCGAGACCCCCCGGGCTCATGGGAGAGGCGGGGGATGTGGGAGGGGCTGAGATGTTCATCTGTGTCCCCACAGCATTCCCGGCTCCGCCGTCTGCGCCTTCGACATGGCCCAGGTGGCCGCTGTGTTCGAGGGACGGTTCCGGGAGCAGAAGTCGCCCGAGTCCATCTGGACGCCTGTGCCCGAGGACATGGTGCCAAAGCCACGGTGAGGGGCAGGGATGGGCACAGGCAGGAAGGGGCATGGGGACAGGGACAGCCAGGGCTGGGATCCACAGGGAGCAATGGGAGTGATGCAATCCCTGTGGTCAAGGATGGGGATGGGGACAGGGTTGTGGACAGGGACAGAGATGGGGCAAAGATGATCCTGCCAAGTGATGGGGGGTGATTGGCTGGTTCCTCAGGAGGATCTAAGCTGGGAACCAGCTGGGATCTGGGTGGAAGCCAAGCTGGATCCCTGCAGGAAAGGTGGCAGGGATGGGGTCAAAGGCGTGGACGATGATGAGGATGATGATGGGGACAGGAATGAGCAGTGCTGGTACCCACAGGGAGGGTGGTGGGGAGGGGGACAGGGACATGGATGATGGTGGGGACAGGTGGGGACAGGAATGAGCAGTGCTGGTACCCACAGGGAGGGTGGTGGGGATGGGGATAGGGACATGGGTGATGGTGGGGACAGGTGGGGACAGGAATGAGCAGTGCTGGTACCCATAGGGAGGGTGGTGGGGATGGGGACAGGGACATGGATGATGGTGGGGACAGGTGGGGACAGGAATGAGCAGTGCTGGTACCCACAGGGAAGGTGGTGGGGAGGGGGACATGGATATGGATGATGCTGGGGGTGATGATGGGGACAGGGACAGCCACCTGCAGGAAGAGCAGTGGGAGGGGACAGGGGCTGGGACCAGTGCCAGGAGTGGTGCCCGCTAAGCTGTGCCATCCCAGGCCCGGGTGCTGCGCGGCCCCCGGGATGCGCTACAACTCCTCCAGCGCCTTCCCCGACGAGATCCTCAACTTCGTCAAGACACACCCCCTGATGGACGAGGCGGTGCCAGCGCTGGGCAACGTCCCCTGGATCCTCCGCACCATGACCCGGTGGGTGCCCGGGCACTGTGAGGCACTGGGGGGCACTGGGGGGCACTGGGGAGCACTGGGGGGCACTGGGAATGCTTGCTGGAGGTTCCTGTGCTGTCCTTGCATGTCTGTGCCAGCACTGGGAGCGCCGGGAGAGCTGATAAATCTCATGCACTTTGCAGTCAAGATTGTCTCGTCCTAATTAAATCTGCCTTAATTGCTGCTTGATGGGGAATTAATCAAGCGAAGCTCTCGGGCCGCAGCCTCCTCCTGCCTGCAGGGCAGCTGAGGGCGAGCAGGGATGGAGACACAGGATGGGAATGGGAACAGGGACACAGGGATGGGAGTGGGGATGGAGACACAGGATGGGAATGGGAACAGGGATACAGGGATGGGAATGGGGATGGAGACATGGGATAGGAATGGGAACAGGGGTACAGGGATGGGAATGGGGATGGGGACAGAGCTGGGGACAGGGACATGGGACTGGGATGGGGACACAGGATGGGGACCAGCTGGGATCCTGCTGAGTGATTGAGGGATCTGAGCTGGTTCCTTAGTGGGATCTGAGCTGGATGCCAGCTGGGATCTGGAGGGAATCTGGGATAGATCCAGGCAGGATGTGGATAGGATGCTGATTGGGATCTGGGATGGGTCTGGCTGGGTTCTGGCCAGGATCTGGGATCTGCAGAGCCCCTCACACTCCCTGGGGATTGATTCCCTGCCCTCCCTGGGGCACACACACTCCCACACACTCCCACACACTCCAGCTCCCGCTCCATCCCCACCCCACAGGTACCAGCTCCGCAAGATCGTGGTGGACAACACGGCAGGGCCGTGGGGCAACCACACCGTGGTGTTCCTGGGCTCCAGCACTGGCACTGTCCTCAAGTTCCTCATCCTGCCCAACGCCACCAGCAGTGCCGTGCCCAGCGCCCCTGGCAGCCAGAGTGTGTTCCTGGAGGAGTTTGAGACCTACCACCCTGGGAGGTGGGTGCTGGGAGGGGGAGAGGGGACTGGGGGCTGGAGGTGGTCAGATGGATGGATGGATGGATGGATGGATGGATGGATGGATGGATGGATGGATGGATGGATGGATGGGTCAGAGGGATGCAAGGGTGGGGGAATGGGTGAGATAACCTCCTCTGGACCAGCCTAAGCTGGACAGGGCCTGGGCCATGCTGAGCTCTGTCGTTCCTGCAGGTGTGGCCGGGACACGGAGGATGAGCGGCGGCTCCTGGGGCTGGAGCTGGACAAGGCCGCAGGGGTCCTGCTCCTGGCCTTCCCCCCCTGCGTGGCCAGGGTGCCCGTGGCTCGCTGCCAGCAGCACTCAGGCTGCATGAAGTGAGTGTGCCCGGGGTGGGCAGGGCTCGCTGGGGGGTGTGCGAGGAGCAGGGGGGTTCACATCACCCTCACACCCCAGGAATTCACCCTGTGCCGGGATCCAGCTGGGAAGAGCTCGGCATGGCTGGGAATGTGGCTGAGGAAACGGGCCCAGCACAGCGCTGGGTCCCTCGGGGGTTCCCTCCCATCAGGGCTGATCCCAATGTCTCTGCTCCCTGCCAGGAACTGCCTTGGGAGTCGGGATCCCTACTGTGGCTGGACACCTGAGGGCTCCTGTGTCTTCCTGGAGCCCAGTGCCAGGTAATGCTGCCAGGCCTGGGGGACACTAGGGGCCACAGAGTGGGCACAGTGACTCCCCAGCCGCTGAGCCCCAGCGAACTCATCACTCGCTGGAGGGAGCTGGAGACTCTCCCAGGCCGTTTGGGACCCACTGACCCCCCCATTTGCACCCCCAGGGTGGCCTTCGAGCAGGACATCGCTGGTGGCAGCACGTCCCACCTGGGCGAGTGTGAGGGTGAGTGCGGGACCGGGGGGGGGGCCTGGGGACAGGGCGGTGGCACCCGCAGGGCCCGTGACGTGTCCCCCCGGCAGGGCTGGTGACGGAGAGCTTCGTGGACGAGCCGGACGGGCTGGTGTCGGTGAACCTGCTGGTGATCTCGTCCGTCGCCGCCTTCGTCATCGGCGCCGTCATCTCCGGCTTCAGCGTGTGCTGGTTCATCGGGCACCGAGATCGGAAGGAGCTGGCGCGGCGCAAGGACAAGGAGACGATCCTGGCACACAGCGAGTCCGTGGTGAGCGTCAGCCGGCTGGGCGAGCGGCGGGCACGGGGCGCCCTGCTGGCCCCGCTCATGCCCAACGGGTGGCCCAAGGAGCTGGGCAAGGTCGCCCAGCACGACCTGGACTCGGGGGTGCTGCCCACGCCGGAGCAGACCCCGCTGCAGCAGAAACGCTGCCCCGGCGCCCTCCAGAACTGCACCTGGGAGCAGAGTCACAACATCATCAACGCGGCTTTGCGGGACCCGGGGGGCTCTGGCACGGCCGGCGCCGGGCGAGGGCACGGCGGCTCGGGGCGCCCGCCGCGGGGCATCCCCCTCTCCTGCCACGCCATCCTGGTGGACCAGGAGCTGGAGGCCGAACTCAGCGACTCCTCAGGGGACGGGCACTGGGCTCGGGACCCCCAGGAGGGTCCCCGCCCCCGGCAGCGCCCACCGGCCGGTGCCCGGCGCCCGCCGCGCAGCTCGTACGGCGATTTGGGCAGCACTCCCCACCCCAGCCCCGAGCGCCGGCGGGTGGTCTCGGCGCCCAGCGGGGACAGCGGGGACTTTGCCGAGGGGCCGCCCTGGCACCCCGAGCAGCTGAACTTCAACGCCAACAACGGCACGGGCCGCCCCGGCGCCCACCTCAAGAGGAACCACACGTTCAACAGCGGCGAGGCCACGGCGGGCGCCTACGGGCGGCACGGGACGGCCCCCCGTGCCCCCCGCGCCCCGGGCACCCCGCGGGCACTGACGGACCTGCAGCACCTCCTGCGCTACGGCGTGGAGCGGACTCCCTCGGGGAAGTAGGGCCCACCCTGCGTGTGCCCCCCTCGCCAGGACAGTGTTGGGCGCAGGGAGGGGCGGCCGGGCGGGAGCTGCGGGCGCGGGGGGAGGTGCTGCGTGGGGGAGGGGGGGACAGGCACCCCCTGGGTGCCCCCGCAGAGGGTTTGGGGGTGTCCCCGGCTGGCGTGGGGCAGTGCCCTGCGCTCCGGCTGCTTTGCCCCATGTGCCGGGGGGTCCGTCCCCAGGCTGGACTCAGGGCCCGCAGCACCCTGGGAGGGGATCCCTGGGGGGCAGCAGGATGGACGCACGGACACGGGCACCGGGCTGTGCCCCCCGCCCCGCAGCCCCTCGGCCCGGCAGGGGCACCCTGGGGGGCTCCTGGGTGCTGCCAGCCCCCTGGGGACACCAGGGGTGCCACCGGGGTGCGTTGGTTGTGGTGATGGAACGTGGTGAACGTTTGGGGTGGGGGGGGTGGAGACCCCCCAAATGTGTGTGTTATCTGGGCATGGGGCACACTCAGCCCCCAGACTGGGGTCAATCCCTGCCCGGTGCCAGCTTGGGGGGTGTGTTCATCCATCCTTCCCCCAGCACCCCCCGGAAAGCACAGCCTCGGGGGGGGGGGGAGGCACCGCCGCGGCTGGGGGGTCCCCACCGAACCCACTCTCTGCTGGCAAAGGGTGCCCTTTTGGTGCCACCCCTGCCCGGCACCCACCGGGGTGGGTGGGTCACGGCGGGGTGACAGGTCCCCGGGGGTGGCAGGTGCCCAGGGGGTGGCAGGCTGTAAATAGGGCGGGGGGCGGCGGGAGCCCCCCCCGCGGCCATGCATGCGGCCGCCCAATAAACACCCGGTTACCGGAGGCGACTCCCCCGCCGGCGCCTCGGAGAGTCCTTACCCTGCCCCGGCAGCGGGAGCGGCACCGGCCGGGGGGCGGGCAGGGCTGGGGGCACGGGGCGGGCAGGGGCCCCTTGGGGTGGGGACACCTGGGGAGGGGCTGCCTGGGATGGTGATGCTTGGCAAGGGTCACCTGGGACAGGGACACCTGTCTTTGTGTCACTTGGCATGGGGACACCTGGGGCTTGGGGACACCTGGGGCATGGGGACACCCGGGGCATGGGGACACTTGGGACTTGTGGACACCAGGGGCTTGGGGACACCTGGGGCATGGGGACACCTGGGGGTGGGTCCTTTGGAGTGGGGACACCAATCTTTGGGTCCCTTGGCGTGAGGAAACCAGGGGTGGTGACACTGGCCGTGGGGTCCCCCGCAGTGAGGACATCTGAGGTGGAGACACCAAGGGGAGGGACACGTGGGGTGGGCACAGCTGAGGTGGGAACAGCGGCCATGGCATCTCTTGGGGTGGGGACACCAGGAGAGGGTGGGGACACCAGGAGAGGGTGGGGACACCAGCCAGAGTCCCTTGGGGTGGGCACACGTGGCAAGGGGACACCGGGAGCGTGGGGGGCACATCGACCACTGGGACCCTCGGAGCGGGGACACGTGGCAAGGTGAGCCCTGTCCCCCCGCGCACGATCGCGATCTGCGCCCACGTGTCGCGACACAGCCCCGGGGGCCGCCCGCCCCTCGCTCCTCATTGGCGGAGACGCGGCCCCGCCCCTTCTCTGATTGGCTCCCACCGCCAGGGGCGGCTCCGCGCGGGGCGGGGCCCGGGAGGTCGCGATCACGACAGGGGGTCGCGACAGAACCCCACCCCCCGTGAGTACCGTCCCCGGGACGTGGAGGGAGTTGGGGGGCGGAAAGCGGGGCCGAGGAGCTCCGGGAGGCCCCGGGGGGGGTTTCGGGGATCCCGGGGTCAGTCTGGGGGGCCCGGGGAGTCCGGGGCGCGTCGGGGGGTCCGGAGCACCCCAAGGACCCCAGCGGTCCCCAGGGACCCGAGGGGACACGCCTAAAACTCACCGTGCGCTGGGGCGGGGGGCACCCCAAGGGGCAGAGGGGGTGCTGTGCCCCCTGCGCGGTCCTGGCCGTGCCCGGCCGAGGGGACAGTGACGGGTGGCACGTCCCCAGCGCGGGATTGCGACACACAAACCCCTCGTGGCTTCCGCTGAATCACCCGCAAACCCCTCCCTGGCCCCAAGAGCGGGGCGGGGGGACCCGCGTGGGGATGGGGGGACTCGAGAGGGGCTGAGGGGACCCAACCGCGCCACATCCCAGCAGGGCACGAGGCCGGTGCCACCCCCCAAGCCGCTGCCACACCCCCCGTGACCCCCACGAGCCGCTCCGAGGGCGCCCGCGGCTCCCACTCATGCCATGAGTTGAGGGGCTCAGCCCTCAGGTAGCAGGAGCTCGGGGGGTGGTTCTGGGGGGGTCTCAGCCCCCCGGGGGTCCCCACGGAGCCCACCCACCCACGACACCCCAACATCTCTCCCCGCAGCCGCCGCTGCCATGTCTGCCGAGGACGCGGCGCTGCCGCCCCAGGACGCGCCGGAGATGAAGGTGGGGGCTCACGGAGGGGCTGGGGGGCTGCGGGTACCCCTGGGGACCCCCCTCTCACTGCCCCCCACCCTGCAGAGCGTGGTGACCCGCGTGGCCAGCCTGGCCCTGGTGAGCTGTGTCTGCAGCGCTGTGGCCTCGGCGTACACGAGCACCAAGCAGAGCCACCCCCGCCTGCGCTCCCTCTGCGACGCCGCCGAGAAGGGAGTCAGGACACTGACGGCGGCGGCCCTGAGTGGGGCCCAGCCCCTCCTCACCCGCCTGGAGCCCCAGAGTGAGTGGGGACGCGTGGGGAACACCCCACGGGGGCTGGGGGGCCCCCAAAACCCGCCCTCCCAGAGCTTGGGGGAGGCAGCAGGAGAGGGATGAGCTG
>JAWWEV010000084.1:726616-737097 GCA_035583235.1 Hafferia zeledoni
GGGGTGATGGAAAACCAGCCCTGAGTTTGGGGTGATGGAAAACCAGCCCTTGCAGAGCTCCTGCAAAGCAGCAGGAGAGGGAAGAGCTGTGGAGAAGATGGGAGAGGAAACACCACATGAGTTTTGGGCTGTCCCCAAAAACTGCAAAGCAGCAGGAGAGGAATAATCTGATTTCATGCCACCAAATCTGCCTGCAAAGGGCTGGAGAAGCTGCGCTGGGGAGCAGTTCCCTATGAATTTTGGGATACCCCAAACCTGCTCTTGCAGGGCAGCAGGAGATGAACCATCTGATTTCACTCCCAGTTTATATCACCTGTATAAAGGAGAAGCTCCACAAGATGGGAGGGGAAACACAAGATGGGAGTGTCCCCAAACGTGTCCCCCAGCAGAGCTCCTGCCACACAGCAGGGGGTTAAACCATCCCTTTTCATGTCCCCAGTTTCCACCGCCAATGAACTGGCCTGCAAAGGGCTGGACAAGCTGGAGGAGAAGTTGCCCATCCTGCAGCAGCCCCCCGAGAGGGTAATGCCACCTGGGGGGCACCGTGGGGCCCAGTGCCAGGCCCAGTCAAGGCCAAGGCTTCCCTGTGCTGTCCCCTCCCAGGTGGTGGCCGGGACCAGGGAGTTGGTGTTGTCCACGGTGGCGAGGACACTGCACACCATGGTGGGCACCCGCCTGGGGCGGCTGCTGGTCACGGGCATGGACACGGTGCTGGGCAAGTCAGAGGAGCTGCTGCAGAGGTGCCTTCCCAGGACCACTGAGGAGCAGGGTGAGTGCCCACCGTGCTGTCACAGACCCTCATCGCCCACATCTGGGGGTCCCGCCCCACCCTGAGGTCCCCACCCTGTTGCTCAGAGCCACCTGGGTGTCGCTGGTGCACCTTGGCTGTGCTCGGCCCCTTGTGGCAGTGCCAGGGCACCGTGGGCTGTGGGACACAGGGCAGGGGACAGTCCCCATCCAGGGAACACAGGACTGGTGAACTCTCACCTGGAAACCTGATGGCAAATATAGCCCCGTGTTGCCCATCTGGGTATTTATAGCTTGGCACAGGGTGGCAGAGCTGGGCCTGTGTCACAGAGGTGACCGCAGAGGTGACCGCAGAGGCCACCTGGACTTACAGTGCCACCTCCACATGACCTGGAGGCCAAACATCCCATGGGTGAGCTCCAGGGCATCAGCCCAGTGCCAGTGTGGGATGCTCCAGTGCCTGGCACGGGATGGTCCAGCCACACCGTCCTCACCCCTGGTCCCACAGCAGCCCCCATGGGGGCAGAGGTGGCCCCAGGCAGGGAGGTGGCCCCGGCAGAGCAGCAGAGGAGGTGGCAGAGCTACTTCATCCGCGTGGGCTCCCTCTCGGCCAAGCTGCGGCACCGGGCACTGCGGGGCTCGCTGGGCGAGCTGCAGCGGGCACGGCACAGCGCCCAGCAGCTCCTGGCACAGCTCCACCACCTCATCCAGCTGGTAAGGATGCGATGGGAACTGTGCCAGCTCTGTGCCAGCTGGCACCTCCAGGTGTGCTCCCACCTACCTGTCTGACCCTTCCCCCAGATCGAGGAGGGGCAGAGGGGCACGGACGGGCACCGGCACAGCACCCGGGAGCATCTGCACCACTTGTGGCTGGAGTGGAGCCAGCAGGAGGGTGTGCCCATGGAGGAGGGCGAGGTGAGGGGAGGGGGGACCTGGGAGGACACCCAGGTATGGGGTGGGGGGCTGTGCCCATGGAGGACACCCAGGTATGGGCTGAGGGGCTGTACCCATGGAGGGCACTCAGGTCTGGGGGTCCAACCTCCTCCTCGAGCCCCCCATGCCCGTTGGTGCCCTGCAGGTGGAGGCACGGACTCTGGCCATGCTGCAGGGGCTGCTGCAGCAGCTCCAGGGCGCCTGTGCCCGCCTGGCCTCCGGTGCCTGTGCCCTCCCCGGCAGTGTCCAGGAGACAGCGGGGCACGTCTGGCACAGCGTGGAGGGCATCCAGGCATCCCTGGCCCGTGCCCGCTCCTTCCACGACCTGTCGGAGCTGGTGCTGGCGCAGAGCCGGGACAGGGTGGCGCGGGCACAGCTGGGCATCGAGGAGCTGCTGGAGCACGTGGGGCAGCACACGCCCCTGCCCTGGCTCGTGGGACCCTTCGCGCCCGCGCTGGTGGAGTGCCCCGAGGATGGCACCGTGGATTTGGCCAAGTGGGAGGGCTGTGTCACCGTCGGGGGGACACGCCAGGTGCCCGCTGTCCCCCGGCTCTGCAGCCAGCACGGAGCCACCAGTGCCACCGGACCGGGGCAGTGCCCACTCGCCCACCCTCAGCAGTGAACCCCAACCCCAGTGGGGATGAGGGGACGATGGGCTCAGTGCCCCGGCGTGGGACTCCTCTGGGGACAGTGGCATTTGGAGGGCACAGCGTGTGCCCATCTGGGGTCTGGGGCTCCTCTTGCTGTCCCCAAGCCCTGGCAGTGTCAGCATTTCATGTCTTAACAACTTCGAAGCAGTTTAAAGAGAAAGAAAACAACTTGTTTGGCCTTCCCATGACTCAGAGCCTGCAGTGCTGCGGCAGAACCACCGGGCTCACGGGGGGCAGAGCTGGGGTCACCCCCGGGCAGGGACTCACTGGAGGGGTGGGCGAGTGGGGTGGGTGCCAGTGGGGTGCTGGGACTGAGGGTGCCACAGAGTGCCAGGACACCTGGACTGTGCCCTGCAGCCGTGTGGCACTGACCTTTGTCCCCGTTGTCACCACAGTGGGGTTGGGCCTGGGGTGTCCCTGACGTCACAATCACAGCGTGGTCACAGCACCCAGTGGGTGACACCGGGCACTCTGTGGCTGCCCATCCTCCTGCCACCACATCACACTGGGACCGGTCTGACCATCTGCACTGGGCCAGGTGCGGGACAGCATCGGGACCCCCACGCTGGGGGATCTGCACAAGGGGAGGGGAGGGCTCGGGGGCTCAGGGGTCGCTCTGAGGGGAGGTCGATGTGGGGCATCCAGTGCCAGGGGGGAACCGGTTCTGGGGGGGGTGTCAGTGCAGTCCGTTCTTGGGGAATTGGGTCCCGGGGGGGGGTGGTGTAGAGCGGCCCTGGGGGAAGCACCGTCCCGAGGGGGGTCGGGGCAGCCCATTGGAGGGATCCGGTACCGGGGAGGAGGGTCGGTGCAGCCCATTCGAGGGATACGGTAGCGAGGAGGTGGGTCGATGCAGTCCGGTCCCGAGTGGTCCCGGTGCGGGGGGTCCCGACGGTGTCCCAGTGCCGGGGGGGTCCCGGGGGTGTCCTGGGGGTGTCCCGGTGCCGGGGGTGTTCTGGGGGTGTCCCGGTGCCGGGGGGGGTCCCGGTGCCGGGGGTGTCCTGGGGGTGTCCCGGTGCCGGGGGTGTCCCGGTGCAGGGCTCGCCGCCGCCCCCGCCCCGCCGGTCGGTGCTCCCGGTGCGCCCCGGGCCGGCCCCGCGGGGCGGCTCCGGTCACGCGCTCGGGGCCGGGCTCCGGGGGTATAAAGGGAGGAGGGGAGGAGCGGGGCGAGCCCGGAGCCCAACCGAGCCGAGCGGAGCCGGACCGGACCGAGCCAGCGGTGAGCCCGACCCCAGTCCCGGTCCCGGCCCCGATTGCGATCCCGTTTTCGATCGCGATCGCAATTCCAATTCCGTTTTCGATTACGATCTCGGTCCTGGTTCCGCTCGCGATCCCAGTCCCAGTCCTGGTCGCAGTCCCGATCGCGATCCCGGCCCCTATCGAGATCCCGGCCCCTATCGCGATTCCGGTTCCGATCGCGGTCCCGCTTCCCGGGCCCCCCTGTTCCGGGTTTTCCCACCCGCGTGGGAGCTGCCCCGATCCGTGGAGCGGGAAACTTTGGGTCCCCCACCCTGGGGTGAGAGGGGGGCGCTGGGGGGTCTGACCCCACTCACGGTCCTGTCCCGACCCCCCAGCCCCGCCATGGCCACCCCCGAGCCCGCGACGGCGCAGCCCAAGGCGGAGGAGCAGCAGGTCAGTGGGGGACAGGGCTGGGGCCTCCGGGGGGTGCCCACCCTTCGGTGGGCATGGAGAGCCCTGGGGGCACCCCAGAACCGTCCCCGGGGGTGGGGACACACGGCGTGTCCCGTTCCCTGGGAGGGTCGGGGGTTCATCACCCCCGCGCTCACCCGGACTCCTCCCACGCTCCCAGAGCATCGGGACACGCGTGGCCAACCTGCCCCTGGTGAGCTCGGCCTACGATATGGTGTCCAGTGCCTACACGAGCACCAAGCAGAGCCACCCCTACGTGCGCTCCGTGTGCGACGCCGCCGAGAAGGGAGTCAGGACACTGACGGCGGCGGCCGTGAGTGGGGCCCAGCCCCTCCTCACCCGCCTGGAACCTCAGAGTGAGTGGGGACGCGTGGGGAACACCCCACGGGGGCTGGGGGGCCCCCAAAACCTGCCCTCCCAGAGCTCGGGGGAGGCAGCAGGAGAGGGATGAGCTGGTGGTGTGTGGTGGGTTTATATGGGCAAGGAATAAAGGGCTGGAGAAGCTGAGGGGGAGGTGGCACCTCCTGAGTTTGGGGGTGATGGAAAACCAACCCTTCCAGAGCTCCTGCAAAGCAGCAGGAGAGGGAAGAGCTGTTTTCTCATGTCTGGTTTCCACCACCACCAAACAGACCTGCAAATGGCTGGAGAAGCTGGAGGGGTGCCAGCACCCCATGAGTTTTGGGGTATCCAAACCCAGGCTCTCACAGAACTCCTGCCAGGCAGCAGGAGAGGAATAATCCACAGGGGATTAAACCATCCCTTTTCATGTCTCCAGTTTCCACCGCCAATGAATTCGCCTGCAAAGGGCTGGACAAGCTGGAGGAAAAGCTGCCCATCCTGCAGCAGCCCCCTGAGAAGGTACCACGGGGGGGTGGGTGGGTGGGCAGACACACTTGGGGACCCCCAGCAGGGCCTGACAGAGTGTTGTGTGTCCCCCCAGCTCATCTCGGACACCAAGCTCCTGGTGACCTCCACGGTGACGGGGGCCAGGGACGTGCTGAGCAGCACCGTGGCCGGGGCCAGGGACGCCGTGACCAGCCGGGTGACGGGCGTGGTGGACATGACCAAGGGGGCCGTGCAGGGCGGGGTGGAGCTGACCAGGTCCGCCGTCAGCAGCGGCGTCAGCACCGTCATGGGCTCTGCCATGGGCCAGATGGTGGCCAGCGGGGTGGGCTCCATGCTGGAGAAGTCGGAGGAGCTGGTGGACCATTACCTGCCCATGACGGATGAGGAGCTGGGTGAGGAGCTGATCCCAACCCCCTGAGATGTGTGGTGGGCTGGGGGTTCCCCTTGCAGAGGGGTGGGCAGAGCCTGGGCAGGGTGATGAAGGCTCTGCAGGGAGGTGGTGGTTGGTGGGGGCACCTCAGCAGCTCCTCTCCCACAGCCAAGCTGGCCACGGCCGTGGAGGGCTTCGAGCCGGAGCAGCAGAAGCAGCAGCAGAGCTACTTCGTGCGCCTGGGCTCGCTCTCCACCAAGCTGCAGCACAGGGCCCTCCAGCACTCGCTGGGCAAGCTGCAGAGTGCCCGCCACAGCAGCCAGGACCTGCTGGCACAGCTCCAGCGTGCCCTCGACCTGGTAGGACCCACCCCCGTGCCCCCTGTGTCACCCCAGGGTGTCCCCCAGCAGCCCACCCACCCTCCCCGCGTTCTCCCCTCTGCCAGGTGGAGCACCTGAAGCAGGGCATGGACCAGAGGCTGCAGGGAGGGCAGGAGAAGCTGCAGCAGATGTGGCTGGAGTGGAGCAAGAAGCAGCCGGGTGGGGACAAGGACCAGGTGCCACCCGAGGTAGGTGGAGGGTGGGAGGTCCCCGGGGTGACCCGGTGTGCGTGTCCCGCCCCTCACCACCCCGTGTGCCCCCACAGGCAGTGGAGTCAGGCACGCTGGCCATGCTGCAGGGCCTGACCCAGCAGCTGCAGAGCTCCTGCCAGCCCCTGGTGTCCAGCCTGCAGGGCCTCCCCGCCGGCATCCAGGACACGGCGGGGCAGGTGCGGCACAACGTGGAGGAGCTGCGGGCGGCGCTGGCCTCTGCCACCTCCCTGCAGGACGTGACGGGCCCCGTGCTGGCCCGTGCCCGTGCCCACGCCGCCAAGGCCCGGCAGCTGATGGACGAGCTGGTGGAGCACGTGGCCTCCAACACCCCCCTGACCTGGCTGGTGGGACCCTTTGCCCCCTCCAGCCAGCGCCCCGTGGAGATGAAGTAGCAGCACCCTCGGGGGTGCTGGTGCCCCCCTGGAAAGCCTCACTAGGAGCATCTACTAACCCCCCCCGGCCCACATTGCCCCTAACCTTGTGCCTGCCTGTGTGGGGCCCCCTCTGCCCACCCCACACACAGCTCTGCCCCTTGGCCTCTGCAGTAACGTGCCTTGGTTCCCCCAAGTGCCTCCTGGGGGTCCCCTCCAGCCCCTGGAGGGTCCCCTGTGTCCCCAGTGCCTTCGAGCCCCTGGTCTTGTAGGGTCAGAACAGCACAAGAAGCAATAAACTGGTTAGTTTTGCACTGGGCTGTGGCCTCTTTGGGGGTGGGAGGTGTTGGGTTGGCATTGGGCTCTGGAGGAACAACCACCTTGGAATCCCCCTGATCCAGGGTGATGTCCCTGGGTTGGGGTCTGGGTTGCCCCCACCTCTTTCCCACCCTGAGGATGGGACTGAGACTCTGGGGCACCTCACCCCCTTTCCCTCTGGCCTCCCCTTCCCGGCACTTGGGCAAGAGGCACACGGGGATTTTTTGGGCTTTATTTGGGTTCTGTTTATGGACTGTGAAATCAGCCCTGGAAAAAGCAAACCCAAATTGTGCCCAGGGCAGTGACAGCATCAGTGGCCTCTGAGGGGGGTTGGGACATCCTCCCTCGGGGTCTGGGCACAAGGAGGAGCCGCCAGCAGGTCCAGCCAGGAGTGTCTTTATTGGACGTGGAGAAAAGCTCTGGAGTGTTGCAAAAGAGCAGAGACCAAGAGCCTGGGCTGGTGCCCAGCACGGGGCAGGAGGATGCCCTGAGCCCCTTCCTGGGGCACTCAGAACAGAACACACCAGTTTTACCCCAAAAGTTGGTGCCCAGCCCTCCTGCTGCCCCTGGGGCAGAAGGATCCAGGTACAGCAGCTCCCTCTGGATGGAGAGAGGATGATGATGGTGGGCAAAGGGGCAGCCCCTGGAGCTGAGGCAGAGCTCAGCAAAGGTGCCAAGTTTGGCTGCCCACTCGGCCAGGGACATCCATGGTTCTGGTTCTGGTCCAGTGGGCATTTGGGGAGCCCTGGGGGTGTGCTCAGTGCCAGCCCTGGGCAGGGGGGAAGCTGCTGCCCTCCCTCATCCCAGCCAGCAAAGCCTCAACAAAGACTCTGGGGCTCCTCGTGTTTTTCATTAGAAAACGCTTTATATTCATTTCATGTCGGTTGAAATCACAAGAAATTAGGTAGGAGGGCAAAAAAACAAAACAGAACAAAAACAACAACAAAAAAAAATTAAAACCAAAATAAAAACCAAGGGGGACAAATACAGACACCAGCACAGCCCCCACGGGCGGTGCCTCCGCAGGGACATGGGACAAGACCAAGGACATGGCTACGTGTGACTTAGTGAAGTGACTCAAGCAGGGGACGAGGCAGAGGCTGGTCTTCCTTTGCAGCCTCTCCTCCTCCTCCTCCTCCTTCCCCTCCTCCTGCTCCTGCTCCAGGTGGGAGCTGCTTCCTCAGCTCTCCTCCGTGTCATCCGCAGCCTCCCCCGCTCGCTCGGCCTTGGGATAGTCCTGCACGCTGCTGTGGGGAGAATCCCACATTCCAGTTCCTTCCCAGGCTGGAAACACCCTGACACGGCCCATGGGTGCCCCCAGGTCACCCACAGAGGGGCCCAGCTGTGCAGTGGGTTCTGGGCAGCTCCAGCCCCCACACTCACTTGTTGTGGGGCTCCTCGGCCGCCTCCGGCTCTCCTGCTCCCGGCCCTTGGCTTTTGTCCTTGTCCTCTGTGCCCTCTGATTTCTGGGACAGGGATTCACCATTCACAGGACCCGACAGGTCTACAGGGAAAAGAGGGAGAGGCTCAGGCAACTTGGACTCTCTCATCCATCCTGACCCATGTGGGCCAAGGATCCACAGCCAGATTGTCCCTGGACACCCAACTGATCCCGGGAACCCCAGGCCTGGCCAAGAGCTGCAAGAAGGGCCTCAGAACCTCCAGCCCCAGACCAGACAGGCCAGGGTGGACTCTCCCTGTCAGCTCCTCCAGGAGGGCTCTTGCAGCACCACTGGGATGTTCCCAGGCAGGGACCTGGCTCCGAGGGTGGAAGATCCCAGTCACCAGCTGCCTGTGCAAGAGCCTGAGCCAGTGTCCAAGGACATCTCCACACTCCTCCTTTGCCCAAGTGCCTGGACGAGAGCTCAGGCTGGCTGGGAGGAGCCATCCTGGGCCAAAAACCAGCCTGGAGGCCCCCAGAGCCAGGGCGTGGGGCCTGAGGTTTGCCCTCTGCCCTCACTGTGCCAGCATTCCACACCCAGCCCCTTCCCAGCCAAACAGGGCCTGGAGGGGCTGATCCAAGAGCCACCTCCCATGTCCCTGGTCCCCCCCAGTGGGATGGGACATGCCCTGAGAAGGGAATGGCCCTGGGATGTTCAGGGGTTGTTACCAGCATTTGCCTCCTCTTCCCCCTTCTCATTCCGTGTCTCTGCTCCCGACAGCTTCTCCTGGCCCTTCTCCACCTCCCCCTTGTCCTTCTCTGGCCCAGCTTTGTTGGCTTTCTGGAGGGCCTCCAGCTTTGGTCCCAGCACACGCGACTTCAACCGGGTGTAGACCTCGGCAGCTTTTTCCATCACGTCCTTGTTGGCTTTATAGCGACGGATCTGCCCCAGGGAGGGGGAGGAGGGACCCCCTTAGAGCTGGGGGGCCACTCAGGCTCCCCCCTCGCTCCAGGGAGGTGCTTGGCCCTCTGCTCTACCTTCTTCAGCGTGGCCACCACATCTGTGTGCTTCTGGAGGATGTGGGAGGTGACCTGGAGTGTGCCCAGCTCCTCCAGTGCGTTCAGACACCGCTTGATGTCCTGCAGGGACAGCACCGTGGTCAGGAGCTGCCTGGCACTGTCCCTGTGGCCACCTGGGGCCCCCCAGCACCCCCAGAAGGAGGAGGAGGAGCACCCCAGGGAGCTGCAGCACAGAAAGGATGAGCAGGGGTGTCCAGGCCAGGGGTGTCCCAGACCAGCCCCACACCAGCAGCACTCACCGGATTATCCACCTTCAGTGCAAACTTGATCTCACTGTGGAGCTTCTGAAGTTTCTCTTCAACTGTGGGCTCTGGAGCAGAGACAGAGACAGGCCAAGACATCAGAACACCAGTGGAGCCCATGGCACTGCCCAGAGCCTGGGATCTGTCCAGGATCTCCCCCAGCCAGGGTTTGGTGTCCTGTGCTTCTCCAAGGTCAACACAGCCCTGGGGGCCTCTTCAAAGAGGATGGGCTGGGGTGGGCTGAGATGGGGTCTCAGGGAGGCTCAGTGTCTCTGGACATCCTGTAAATCCTCCCTGATGTGATCCCAGGATCACAGCAGTGCTGGGAAAGGCCCTGGTACAAGCTCACTGTTCCCTGCAGGACAGATCCCTCCCTGTTGCAGTGTTGGATCCCTTCCCTCCCTCTCCTCCCCTCTGTGGTGGGAAGCAGTGGCTCTCTCACCCTTTTTCTTCTCCATCCTCCTTTCGGGGATTGGGTCAGATTTCTTCCGGCCTCGTTCCACTTTCGAGGGTCTGTGGGAGGGAAAGGAAAGAGGGAAGATGGTTGTGGTGAACCTCCTGCTCCCCACTGGGCTAACAAGGGTCATGGCACTGGCTGGGGCATCCCAAGGGCCCTGCTGACCCCCACCCCTGGTCACCCCAGGTAACAGCTCCCCTGTGCCCCAGCTTCCCAGGAATGCAGCCAGAAAAACCCCACATGACAGAAAACACCTCGGAATCTCCTCCTGGTAACCCCAAACACCTCCTGCAGCCCCTTCAGCTCAGGGGAAGGAGGGGGGACGAGCCCAGCCCAGCTCATCCATGGGTGCTGCAGCCCAGGGAGCCCCTTCCCCACCCCAGGCCGGGAGCAGGGGAGGCACAGCCCGTTCCCAGGGGAGGGGAGGTGTGCAGATGCTGACTTGTTCCGTGGCTTCTCCTCTGCTCGGCCCCTCTTCTCCTTCTGAGTCGGTTTCCTTGACAACTCCGAGGGCTGTTTCTTCATCGGCTTCTTTACCTTGGAGGAGAGAACAATGCAGGGAGAGCGGCAGAGCCCTCCCCGCTGCGGCAGGGCTGGGGCCATGGGCATGGCACAGGGTCACCCATGGGCACAGTGTCACCCCACGGGCACAGCGTCACCCCACGGGCATGGCACGGTGTCACCCCATGGGCACAGCATCACCCTACGGGCACAGTGCCACCCCACGGGCACGGCACAGTGCCACCCCACGGGCACAGTGTCACCCTACGGGCACAGGGTCACCCATGGGCACAGTGTCACCCCACGGGCACAGCGTCACCCCACGGGCATGGCACGGTGTCACCCC
>JAWWEV010000084.1:748691-766595 GCA_035583235.1 Hafferia zeledoni
GGCTGGTGATCACAGTGGGGTTGGATCAAGGGTTGGACTTGCTGATCTCAGAGGTCTCTTCCAACCCAATCCATTCTATGATTCTGTGATACTTGAAGACACTCACTAAGAAGGTGTGCAGTTCATGGAGTAAAACACACAACCAGAGCAGGGTGATGTCTCTCCAAGAATTCCCATCTCCCAGTCCTGCACCCTCTCAGGGTTGGGACTTTAAGGTGGGAAGAATCTCAAGGCATCATTAATTAAAGTCTGCTCTTCCCAAGCCTCCTGGAACAAGCTGGACTCATTAGATCAGTGTGTTACAGGAACCAGCATGAGGCTGCCTGTGTGGTGTCAGCCTGTACAACAGCATAAATCCTCTTCACATCTTCCAGTAGAAGTCTGGAAATCATTTCAGGCTTTCCCAGCTCTTTGTTACAGGCTGGCAGGGGCTTGCAACAATTGAATAATTTTCTTTGGGGATTCTGCTTTTATGCATTGTCAGTTAAATCAGCCTGGCTGTGTGGCACTGAAGTGGTTGATAAAGTCAGCATCAGTAGGTGAGCCCCACAAAAGGTTAGATTTGGGGAAATGCCAGACTCTCTCACCTTGTTTTCTCATGGCAGGGACTTTTTATGCAAGAGAATCAGTGTCTGTGCTCTATGACTTTGTGAGAGAAGCACTCAGAGATGACTGGCTGCCCTTTGAGCTCCTGGGACCTGGAGGGCTCAAACTGACTGATGAGAACTTGGCCTTCAATGAATGTGGGCTGGTGAGTAAAATAAATGGTAGTTGGTACTTTCCACAGGGCCTTGAGGTTTTCAGAGGCCCCCAGTAAGCTCGTTCCAAAATCCCTCAGTTGCTGTTAGAGACAACTTCAATACCTTCCATTACAATCTCAGAGCTTGGGGGGAGGTTTGTGTGTCTTCGGCTTCCAGAGCCCCAGGTCATGCTCTGGCCCCTCAGTTTAAGCACAAGCAAACAAGCAACTGCTTGGAGGCTTCAGGCTCTGGAAGGAACTGCAGGGACCTCCCTCCTGGGGCAAATGCAGCTGCAGGAGTTGCCAGCAGCTCTGTCAGAGGCTGAGCATCCACACTGGGCAAAGAGGGAAGGCAGAAATGGCAAGGGTATGAACAGAAAGCCCAAAGCTCGTGGAAGGAGCTTCTTGCAGAAACCCACCCTTGTCCTCTTTAGTTCATATCTGAACATCCAGTGTGTTCTGAGCTCAAGGGGTACCAGAGCAGCTGTGGCTGCCCCAGCCCTGGGAGTGTCCCAGGCCAGGCTGGAGCACCCTGGGCTAGTGAAGGTGTCCCTGCCCGGGGTGGGTGGTGGCACAGGCTGAGCTGTGAGGTCCCCTCGGGGTGTCCCAGCCCACTAACGTGCCTCTCCCGTGGCAGGTGCCCTCGGCCCTCCTGAGCCTGTGCTGGGACGCGGCGGTGATGGCAGACGTGGAGGCGGCGGCCGAGGGGCAGCCCCGGTGCCCGCTGAGGGCAGAGCTCCTCGCTGATGTGCACACCCTCCCCTGAAATAAAGGGCACTGCAGTCAGTGCTGCTGGTCCTGGACTCTTCCCTCCTTCTCCCAACACACTGGTGGAGCTCCAGCTGTGACCTCAGAGGGTGGGGCTGTGCAGAGGGCAGGGCTGGGTCCTCGGGCCCTCCTCGGCTCCAGCAGCAGAGCCTGGGCCAGTCTCAGTCTCACCCAGGGAGGCTCTTCCTGCCCTGCTCCCAGGGGCTTTAAGCCCCAGATGCAGCAGTGCCTGCCCGAGGTGTTCCCAGGACAGTGGTGGGGCAGGGATTAGTGCTGTTAGGCTGGATCACCAACCTGAGCCTGGCTCTGGGGCTGGGTTTGGACTCGGCTTTCCCTTTGGCTTCTGTGTGCACTGTAACTCCTATTGGAGAGAGGATATTTGGATACAGTTACACTTAGTCTGATTAAACGGAATCATGTGAAGACTCAGTTCTGTTCCACGTTATTGGAATGCAGGGCTGGGGCTGGCACTGGGGTTACTGGGGCAGCTGAGCCACCTTTGCCCTTCACAGACAGGAGGTGACAAAGGGAACAGCTCCTGGTGGTGCCCACTGGGGACAGAAACAACCTCAGAGTACAGTCAGCCTTTTAAGGAGCTAATTAAAAACTCATAAGTCATACAGAGTTAAAGCCCCAGCAAGTTTGTTCCCTGTTTCACCAACTGTGATGCCTGTTTAGTCCTTTATACCTCAGTCTTAATGTCTTTCCATGGGACAGAGAAAAGCTCTGATGAAAACAGGGCACTGATAATCTACCCCTGTAATTAATTCCAAAATAAGAGAAACGAGATGCATTTTTCCTTTTCCAAATGTGCTGTTGTCTGTAGCAAGTAAAACCACAAACAGGATGGTACAAGAGCATAAATCCATATATAACTGTACATCATTTATACCCAAGGCCACACTATACAACATTATGAACAGTCATTCCCCCAGTGGCATCACAATAAGCTTATTCCAAAAATCCCTCAGCTGCTTTTAGAGATAACTTAAGATACCTTCCATTACAAAGAAGTATCAAAATTTCAATAATGCTTTATTAAGGACAGATTAATATGCAGTATTTTTAAAAAAGCTAAAAAGCTAGAACTAAAACTTTAAGCTTCCATCTGGGCTGAGGCACAACAAAGTGCTGTCTTCTCTTTACAAGAAAAATGTGGAACACTTTCAAGTATCTTGGGCAAAGATACACAAGGTTTAAAGTTTCCTAATGAATTCTACATACATACAGAGAAGTTAGTAGGCATTTTAAGTCTCAGATGGTGTTAGGTGGGCTGACCCTGCTGGTGTCCTGGGGAGCAGCTCTTGGACCACTGGATTCTGAAGCTGCAGAACCTGCAGAGGAGAAAACGTGTTGGGTTTGTTTTTAAATACCCTCATTAATGCAGTAGAATTTATCTACTCCATGTTTTATCTGTCTCAGCTTCCTGCATCTGTTGTGAGACTCCTTTTCACCACTGTTTCCAAATGGGTTTAATTTGGTTTCGTATTTGATATCACCCATCCAGAATAAAAATCACTCCAACCATAAAAAGGATTTTCATAATCTTTTCAGTGCCTCAGAGTGGGGCAGAGCTAAACAAACACAGCTGCATTTGTGTCCCCAGAGCCTGTGGGAGGGAGGGAAGGAGGGAGAGAAGCTGCTGAATGGCATCTTCAGAACAAGGGGTGACAAACCTGAGGCCAGGGTTTCATCTCTCACAGCCTGGTAATAAGCAAAAGCAGCTTAAAGATTAAAGCCAAGCTGCTTGTCAGGCAGTTACACTGGGTGTTTTGGGAGGGGAGAGGATGCAGCAGCAGCAGCTCAGAGGAAAAGGAGAACCCAGATAGGCCTGGAAAGGGTCAAACACTCCAAAATTTACGTGCAGAGCCCTCATCTAGAGTTGCTGCCCAACACAAACCCCACTTTGCTCAGATCAGGTGGTGCTGTGAGAGCCCTTTGTGAGAGCAGCAAGGAAGAGCTCAGGGGGTTTGAAAGCACATCACGTGCTTGGTTGGTGGCAGCTCCTCCATCCCTGTGATCACAGCCTGGTTCAACCTCCTGCAGATCAAAGGAGCAGCTCCACAGCCTCATCCCACCTCCTGCAAGGCCACGCTGCAGCACTGGGGCTTTGAAGCCATTTTCCAAGGGATAACTGGGACACAAACACCAGCAACGCTCAGATTTGTGCAGCAAAGCAGCACATTGAGCTGGGCTGCTCCCTGGTGTTATTTCCCTCAGCCAATCTGCACCTTCAAGGCAGCCCAGGGCTTACAGCCCACCCCTTGGGAGGGCTCTGAACACCCCAGAGACCAGCAGTGTTCACCAATAATTAGAGCATCTGCTGCTACAAACCTTAATGTTCCCTTTTCTTCCCAGAACCAAACAGGTAACACTGACAGGCAAGTGGCAGTCACAAGTGTTTTGTGCTATTTAGGCAAGGGGAGGGAGGGGGAGGGAAGCAAAGGCAAGAGCAGGTTAGAGAAGACCATAAATAGCAAAGCATCATCCAGAGAAAAATGATAAAAAGCAGGGAATTATCTAGAATAAAATACCTAGAGATAAAAGCTGCAGAAAGGGTGGAAAAGGGGCACAAACCCCCAGGTTTAGCCACAAACTGTCCCTGCTCTGTTGTCTCTCCCCCTGGCACTGCTACATCCATTTATCTTCCCACCTTTTGCTGGCAGTACATCCACAATCATGCAGTCATCATCTTCCTCATCTTCCTCAGTGTCTGCCTGAAATCCATCCATCTCCACAGCTCCAGCCTGAGGGGAAAGCACAGGGAGCAGGGGTGGGTGAGGCTGAGACAGGGCTGAGGGGCACAGGGGCACGTTGGGAGGGGAGGAAACCCAGCAATTCCCAAAAGCACTGACTTCATCTGCACTGGCACACACAGTGGGCAGCGTGCCAAGCTCCTGCTCCAGGATCTCTCCCTCTTACACAACCCCCTGAGCAGCCCATGCTGAGCAGAGCCAGCTCCAGCCTGAACAGGAACCTGACTCTGTTCTGTTGGATTTTTGGAAGGGAAATCTCTCCCCCCCTCTGCTGATTATTTTCAAAGAATCCCAGAATCATTTAGGTTGGAAAAGATCTCCAAATCCTCGACTCCAACCACCAACCCTTGTGCCCAAGTGCCACATCCCCAGGGTTTCTGATCCCCCCAGGGACGGGGACCACCCTGGGCAGCTGTGCCAGTCCTTGAAAACCCCTTTCCATGGACAAATCTTCCCTCATCTCCAATCTAACCCTGTTCTGGTGCAATATGAGGCTGTTGCCCCTTGTCCTGTCCCTGTTCCTGGAGCAGGGCCCGACCCTCCCAGCTCTCCCCTCCTGTCAGGGAGTTGTGGGGAGTGAGAAGGTCCCCCCTGAACCTCCTCTTCTCCAGGAACCCACTTTGGGTGTTTTCCTCCTTCTGAAGATGGGAAATGACTTTTGCTTGCCAGGTTTGAAGTGTGATCTCCCCCTGAGTCCTCCTCATCTTTGTGAATTAGCTTTTATTGAGAAAGAGGCACCAGTTCTTCCCTTTCTGCCACACAAAAAGCCCAAACTCCCTGTTTGGAATGGAGAAAACAAACCCAAGGAGTGACACAAACTGAAGCTGCCCAGCTGGGAGGGTTTGTTGGGGTTTTTTTTTTACCCCTCAGCTGGACTGTGGAACAAAAATCCTGGTCCCCATCCCCAAGGAGCTGTTCCAAGCCAAGAAATTTTCAATTTACATCTTTCAATAAAGTCCCAGCTCTGAGATTAAGTCCCTCCTACACGTGGGCAGGTACTGCCCACTCCAACACCCAGTTTGTCTCTGTGCAGATTATGTAAGAGCACCTTTGCTTACACAAGTGCTGGTGTGAGCTGCAGGGCAGAGGGGCACGTGCCAGGGGACAAATCTGGCAGCTGGGCCCTCCCAGCCCTCCCCAGCCTTGCTCAGCAGGTGGGATGGGCTCTCAGTACCACAGCAGGGCTGGTTCAGACATCATGAAAGGCTTTGGGGACTGTGACACCTTTGCTCTGAGCTGCACCTCAGCAGCACAGCTTTAAGAAGCTTTGAAACATTCAGGCTGGTGATGTAATTCTCCTCAAAGTCTTTGTTTTGCTATTTCTGCTCCGTTCTAAGCTGAATTTCCAGTGGGTGCCAAGCAGAGACTTTTATCTCTGCCTTTATTTAGTGTACAAGAAAAAAACCCCAAGCAGATGGAGTTTGGGGGCTGAACAGCTTCTCACAAGTCTCTGATCTCTATCAATACCTGAATGCTGAGCTTTTTCAGTGGAAAAGCCAAAAAAGACAAGAATAGATTGGGAAGGGAAAGCATCAAAAGCATCAAAAGCCTCATCTGTGGTCCATGGGAGGGGAGTGGAACGAGATGAGCTTCAAGGTCCCTTCCAACCCAAACTATTCTTGGATTCTTTCCTAACCTGAAATAAATGGAGATGGAGAGGGACTATTTCCAAGGACCTGGAGTGCCAGGACAAGGGGGAATGGCTTCCCACTGCCAGAAGGCAGGGCTAGATGGGATATTGAGAAGGAATTGCTCCCACTGAGGGTGGGCAGGCCCTGGCACAGGTTGGGCAGAGAAGCTGGGAGTGTCCAAGGCAGGGACAGGGCTTGGAGCAACCCAGGATAGTTGAAGGTGTCCCTGCCCATGGCAGGGGTGGAACAACAACCCAAACCCTTCCATGATTCCACGACCACATTTTTCAGACATCCTTTTGGATGATTAAGATCCAGTAACCACCTGTGGTCACCCTGAAAAGCAGAAGCAACAACAGGAAAACCACACCAAAACTCCCAGGCAGCAACACCTGCAATTCCATCTCATTTTGTCCCTGTGAATCACTGCATTTTTAAACCAGCTCTTGCAATTCAGCTGAAGACTCCACAGCCTGTTCTGGGGTGAGTTGCAGCACTGGGGAACCACATTTAATCAGTTCACAGGTAAGTGCTGTAAGTCCTCAGCCCGGGCTGTACATCTGGCAGGCACAGGCACACACAAAAACCTGCCCACAAATCACACACAGCTGTAAACCCAAGGCCAAGCAGACTCTGAAACTCTGCACAGCTTGGATGAAATCACTGCCAAAGAGCAGAGAATGGAGCAGCAGCAGGACAGCAACGTTCCACATGGAACAGAGAGGCCAAGCTGGAGACACACAAAAGAAACCCATCTCTTTAGTCCTGTGATTTCACTCCTTCCCCCACCAGAAGGGTCTTCTTGTGGGAAGGACAATATTTGGAGCTGGGAGGTGCAAACACACCCAGCCCTGTTCCCACCTGGGGATGGACACTCTGGACACTGAACACCCCTCCCTGGGGATGGACACTCTGGACACTGAACACCCCTCCCTGGGGATGGACACCCAGGACACTCCTCCCTGGGGATGGACACCCAGGACACTGAACACCCCTCCCTGGGGATGGACACTCTGGACACCCCTCCCTGGGGATGGACACCCTGGACACCCCTCCCTGGGCACGGACACCATGGACACCCCTCCCCGGGCCCGGACACCATGGACACCCCTCCCTGGGGATGGACACCCTGGACACCCCTCCCTGGGCATGAACACCCCTCCCTGGGCCTGGACACCCTGCCAGGGACTCACTCACCTGTTGGGCATCCCGAGGCCTCTTCATGAATTTGGTGATGGACATGCTGCCCACGGCCTTCCTCTTGGCTGGCACGGGGGTGCTCTGCGGCGTGGCCGTGCCCAGAGCGCTGCCACCCTCCTCCTTGGCCGGGCACAGCCCCGCAGAGGGCACCTGTGTCAGGTAGTTCCACTGGCAGGGCACGGGCAGGTGCTCCTGCTCGAAGCTCCTGAGCACGTCCACGTGCACGTACCAGCACATGCGAAACTCGGGGCGCTTCTCGTACACAGAGTTCTCAGAAATGATCCTCTTTAGCCTGGCCTTGGAGGGCACCCTGCCATCCTCCCCGGGCCAGGGCAGTGCCAGGGCCTCGCCAAACAGCCCCTGCCGGCAGCACTCCTGGAACTCCTGGATGATCACCCGGCTCCCGTTGACGTTGCCGTGGAGCAGCGGCAGCAGCCGGGCCAGGACTGCGGGGAGAGGGGACAGCGTGGTGGGCAGGGTGGGACAGCCTGGCAGGGGTAAAACTGGGGGAGAAAGGGTGGACAGGGTGGTGGGCAGGGTGGGACAGCCTGGCAAGGGTAAAACTGGGGGAGAAAGGATGGACAGGGTGGTGGGCAGGGCTGGGAACAGCCTGGCAGGGGTAAAACTGGAGAAGAAAATGGGGATAGGGTGGTGGGGAAGGGCTGGGAAAAGCCTGTCTGATGTAAAACCCACTGGCAGTCACTCCAGAGAGAAGGAAATGGTCTGGGATTCATTTCAGAAATGGGATTGCCCAGAGAAGCTGTGGCTGCCCCACCTCTGGAAGTGTCCAGGGCCATGTTGGAGCACCCTGGGCTACTGGAAGGTGTCCCTGCCCATGGCAGGGGTGGCACTGGTGGCTTTAAGGTCCCTTCCAACCCAAACTATTCTGGGATTGTAACAGGAGGTAAATTTGCTGTAGAAAAATCACCCCCAAATGAAATCTTCACCTCTATTCAGGCTTTATGTGACTCCTTCCCACCCTTGTGTTAATCAGGTGCAGGAGCAGCTCAGTACTGAAACCCAACACACTCCCACACTCCCTCCAAACAATAAATGGCTCACTGGGCTCAAGCCCATCCTAAATCTGAGTCTGTTCAAGTCTTCTTGGCTTTATTTCCCAGACTGTCCAGAGCAGGAGCTTTTGGAGAGTGTAACTAAGGCCATACCAGCAGCACTGCCAGAAAACTCCTTTCCAAGAGCTCTCAGAGATTCCCTGGATTTCAGCCTTGTCAGAAACAGGTCATTCTGAAGTGAACACTCAATAAACCCCTGCCCTCTCCAAAGCAGAGAACAACAGTGTGTAAGTACAACCACTAAGCCCTTCAGCACTTACTTTGCTGATCTCTCGCTCTTTTTTTGCTACATTTCTGTATCTGCTGCTCCTCCTCTGCCACAGGTGGGTCCAGGACACAGGCTGTGAACTGCTGGAGAACCTTCAGGTCTGGCTCTGTGCTGCTGTCCTCCTCTGCCCTCTCCCAGACACAGCCTATCTTCACAGGCTGCAGGACATGGAACCTCTTCCCCTTGGCAATCAGTTCATCCCACTCCTTTGCTTTCAGCTTCTGACGAACCTTCTGGTTCTCTGGATCACACTCCTAAAGCCACAGAGAGGAGAACTCAGCACACCCCACCCCAGGAAGAACCAACCAAAGCTCTGTATCACGTTCCCTGAGCCACACAAAGCTGCTCCTGACCCAGCAGGGCCCAGGGACTCTGCAGGTTCTTCCTCTGCCAATACTGACATGAAACAAGTCACTGGGAAGAGGGATGGGAGCCCAGTGCCTCCCAGTTCACTCACTTCTGTCACACCTTCATCCTCAGATAGGTACCCATGGGGTACAAAAAACCCATCGTCGTCGTCTTCATCCTCTCCCTCCTCTTCATCATCCTAAAAACAAGATTAGCAGAAGTTACACCAAGTGCAGTTGGTTCCCAAATCTGCCTTTCCATGCACAGTCCTCACCTCCTCACTATGGGAGAGACTTTCCCCAGGCTCCTCCTCTTCCCATTCTTCATCACTATCTACTTCATAGTCCAGTAGTTTCTACAAGAAATGCCAACACGTTCTGTGAGTAATTCCAGCCACTAAACCCTCTTTAGGGTTTCAAAACTCTGCAAGTGGCTGAGAACCCCCAGAGCAGAAGGGAATTTGGGCCCAGAAGGGCAGAGCCCACCCCAGAGGGCAGAGGTGCTTACACTGTCCTTGGCCCAGGGATTCCTGGCCCGGATCAGGGAGCTGCTCCTGTTCCAGGTGCCCCAGTAGGCAGGTCGGTGGTTCTCACTGAACTGCAGCAGCTTCATCCTCCCAAACTTCTCCCTTGCAGGAACAGCATCTGGCTGGCAGGTGTCCACCACCACCACCACGTCACTGGGGACACAGAGGTGAGGAGAAGGTTCAGTGCCCACAGATCACACCCCTCCTGCTCAGCCACAACCCAGCCCAGAGCCTGAGCTCATCCCCTGCCCGTGGCAGGGCCTTGGAAGGAGATCAATCCCCTTTATGGCCCCTTCCAAGCCAAACCATTCTGGGATTCACAGGCTCTCCCAATTCTCCTGCAGGAATGTGAGTTCCAGACAAGCCACTTCCCCCCTTACCACCACCTCTGTTTTCCTTGGGAAATCCATCACAGACGGGCCAGGAGTGTCCAGTGCTGAAAAGCACCTGATTTCCCACAGGGAAGGACTTTCCTCAATTTTACACCCAAAATGTCTCACCTACTCCTTACCTCAATTTTACTTCATGAGGCTCCTTCTGTCCCCTACAGATTAGCTCAGGTTTCACCCCCAAATAATCATTGTGTGTCCTACAGATTCCCTGGATTATACCACCCAAACCCCCTCCCTGGTTACCTCTATCTTATCCCCAGAAATGTTCATTCTGTCCCCTCTCCATCACCCCCCACCCCTTCATGGAGGGAGGGAAATCCACATCCAAAGGTGCTGCTCCCCATGGAGAAAATCCCCCCAGAAAACAAGATTTCAAAGGAAAACCCCACCTTTCCATCCTGTCCAACACCAATCACTGCCCCAACCCCACCCTGCAGTTCATGATGTAAAATAAAAGCACAGAAAACTCCCCCAAAACTCTGACCTGTTCACTGTGTCATTGTTGCTGCTGACCAAAGTGGGCCCAGATTTTCGTGGTTTCCGACACTTCAGGTCCCTCAAGAAAGACTCTTCACAGCTCTGGGCAGGCAGGAGCTTCTCCAGCTGCTCCAGGGCCTCTGGATCCAGGGCAACCCGACTGAGGGGAGCCAGGACCATGTTCTCCCTGATTTCAAAGGGAGCAAACTTCCCACAAGAGCCAGCAAGGATCTGAAAGACCAAGTGAGGAATATTGAGGTTTGAAAATTGAGGGTAAGACAGGATTTAGGTTAAGCCCTTCCCAAGACTCAGCTCCAAGGCAATGGAGGTCTCTACAGCCAGTGGAGAAGACCCAGCTGAGATTTTTATTAAACCAACCACAAATTCTACTGTAGTCTCTGCTCTGGATTTTGTCTTAAAATCCTTGACTTTGAAACGAGGAAATTACAAAAAAATTGAGTTGTGCCCCTAAGGAGCTCTGAGGGGCAGATGGGAAGGAAATGAGGGTATTTGTTAGAAACCACTAGAGAGACCAATTCCCCCCCAGGAACAGCAACCCCTCACCTTGGGGGCCTGTGGAGTCTTTGGCTTCTGGAAGAACCTGGTAATTTCTGCTTTCTGGGCATTAATACGCTGAAATCAGAAGCAAAATGCAAATTAGAAACACAAAGATAGGACAAAGCCTGATAATTCAAGGTGAGCTCAGGCACGACTCAACTTCAAATCCAGAGAGGGACAAAGCAAAGCTCAGCCCCTGTGACTCAACAACAACACTAATTGTGTTCTCTGGCTCGGGGATTCCAAGGTGAGTGCTCAGAGAGAGGACAGAGGTCACTGGGGGCATTGGGGGAACACAGAGAAAAGAGCAAAGACACCAAGAGGTGTGAAGGAACAGGGGAAAATGAGGGGGATCCAAGTGGTGGAGCAGCACCAGGGGCTCAGGGGGCACCCCAGAGGGAGCTGCTCCACATCCCCAGTGGCACAAGGCAGAGGCAGAGCCTGGAGAAGCCCAGGATCCTGCTGGGAGGTGCCCAACACCTTCCCAGCACAGCAGAAGAATTCAGAGACAAGCTCCAGGAAGCATTTTTACCTTTTCCTCCTCTCTCAACCGTTTCTCCTCTTCTTTCTTTCTCTTCTCCTCAAGTTTTGCCCTTGAATATAAAGTTCACTTGAATTGTCACCAGCCATGAAGGGTTTCTTTGCACTGAGAAGCCCCAGCCCTTGACCCAGACCCCAAACTGGGGTGATGATCAACCCATCCCTGCAGCCAAGGACCACACTTGGCTGAGCACAGAGAAGACTTTCCTCATTCCTTCTGGAGCAAATATTGACCCCTTTTTGCCACAGAGACCTCAAGCACCAGGAAATTCATGGCACTGCCAAGTTACAAGCAGCTTCCTCAACAAACAGGGCACAAACTGCAGGGTTCAGGCAAGGCAGGTCAGGAGGGGCAGCTCAGTGGAGCTCCCCAGCTCTTTGGAGCCATTCCCAGCCCAGCCTGGGGGCAGGAGGTGCTGCTGGCACAGGGCACAGAGCCCTCCAAGCATTCCCAACACATCCCACGACCCTGGCACAGCAGGGTGGGAGTGGAACCCACCCCAGGGCCCCCCAGGACCTGCCCAAACCACTTACTCCAAAGCTTCCTGCCTCTCCTTGCGCTTCTCCTCCTTCACCCTCAGCTTCTCAGCTTTCTCCTTTTCTTCTTTTTCCTTCTTCTCCCTCCTTTCCTTCTCTTTCAACTCCTTCTCCTCCTCTTTCCTCTTCTTTGCCTCCTCCTTGGCTCGTTCCTTTGCAGCTTTGGCCTCTTCCTTGAGCCTCCCCTTGTGCTCCCTCTCTGCCTGGAGCCTCTGCAGTTTGTCAGCTCTCTCCTGGTCCTGGGGCACAGACAGCACACTCAGAGCTGGGGGTTGTGCACAGAACACCTGCTGGGACCAAACCCCTCATCCAAACCAGCATTTCACTCCTTCAGCTCACACAGCAAACTGTCCCCACCCGGTGCCTGCCAAGCAGCACCATAAATGCCCCAAGCTGGGATCATTCCCACCTATCCCAGGGCACCAGGTGGGATCACAACCACATCCACCTGCTGCCTCAGGTGCAATCCAGCTGGGCTTCCTTCTTCTGCCTCTCTGAAGGCTTTAATTGTTCTTTTCCTCTAAAAAAAAAGGTGTTTCGGGGGTTTTTTTAAGCATCAAGGAAAGCCCTTTATTGAATCATCTTCATTGCCATCGGAGCATTAGGGGAAATTAGATGGGAATTAAGAAATAATTCTTATTTTTAAATTAACAGAAGGCTTCAGACTGTTTCCAAAATATTTCCTTTGGAATTCCCTCACGAGCTGAGCTTTGGTGTCATCTTAAGGCTACAGGGGTGTTAATTCTAACAGTGAATTGGAGTTAATTTTGCATTATAAATCCATAAGGATTTTGGGATGTTTTCCATTAGCACAGGAGTTGGACTTTGATCCTCTGGGGTCCCTTCCAGCTCAGGACATTCCATGATTCTGTGATCTCAGGGAATAATGTGGGCCCCCCACTCCAGACTGAGCTGCTGCCTCACAAGATGTTGGACTCACAAAGGTGTCCCCTGTTTGAGTCCAGTTTGGATAATCAGACACCACCCTGGGCTGATTTCAGGGGCACTCTGGGAGCAGTGGGGGGACATTATTTGGGAAGTATTTCCTCCCAAAACAACTGAGATCCTCACCATGACACAGAGGAGAAAGCAGCACACTCAGTACAACCTGTTCAATTAAAGGAAACATCTTTTTTTGTGCTGCAGGAGCTGCTGCTCTCCCCAGGAAGGGAGGCTGAGCCTGTGCTCAGACACACAACTCTCCTCCCTGTGTATTTGCAGTTTGCTTTCATTGATTTCACATCTCTCCCTGTCAACATCACGACTTGCTGAGCAGAGTCACAACACAAGTGAGTGCAGAGAGCCCCCAAGAGCCCGAGGGTGCCAAGGGGAGGGAGCTCTGCCAGCCTGAGTCATGGGAGCTGCTGGGAGCTCTGGGGCTGGGGCAGCTCAGCACTGAATTTTCAGCATCATTTTTAGCTTCCCTTCTCATCTCTCCCTCACATCTCTGCTATTTTTAACGTGGATATAGAAGGGATGTAAACAACAGATTGGGATCCTGCATGGGGCCCTGGAAAAAGCAAGGTTTATATACACAGCTTATATAAAAAACACAACAACTTCATAAATGAGCCACTGAAAAACACAGCAAGAATTCCTGAGCACAAACTGTCCCAACTGCAGGGAAAACAACCCCCAAAAAACCCGCTCCTCCAGCACTGATTGTTTCCAACTCCATGTGATCCATCAGCCTCCTTTATATCCAGCACTGAGAGCAGAATTGGGGAGCAGAGTTTGCTGCATCCAACCAACCAGAGCTTGGAGCTTGAGCATCTCCAGGGGTGACATCCAAGTTTCTCCAGCAAGACACAAACACAGTGGCCCAACTGAGCTGTGTGTTAATAAACAACAGATCCCACATTTGGAGGTTTAAAAGGGGGGAACAACAAGGCAGGAACTGCCCCAAAATAAAAACTCTTGAGCATTTCCCTCCTGTCTCTCTCTCTCTCCACTTTGGTCCTCTCAGGGTGGGAATTTGAGGAGTAATCAGCAAGATTTAATTTCTGACTCTCTCCCCAAAGTGCCCCAAAGGCAGGGCAGGCCACCCACACCTCCCAGAGCTGCTTTCAGGAGCTTTGGAAAGAGCCAAGGACCTGAATTTCCTGCATTAAGGTCCTTCCAAAAGCAAAAATGACGTTCCAAGTGGACTGAGCTAAAAGGTCAAAGGGTTCTGCTTCCTGCTCAGGTGGAGTTTGTGTGCCAGGGAAAAGAAAATGCCTTACTCTTTGCAATCTCAGCTTCTCCTTCTCTGCAGAACTTCTGTGGCATTTCTGAGGCACCTGCAATGACAAATGCAAGTTTGAGAGGAGCCCCCACATCACTCCCTTTGCACAAGGAGAGAACAGACTGAATGAGAGCAACGATGTCCTTGCAGATGATCCCCAGAACTCCCAATATTCCCCCAGAGCAGGGCAGGAGGACACACTCCAGGCATATCTGATCTCCCTGATTTGCATTTCAGCCTGAATACATTTCAATGTTTCTGCTCCCATTAAATCCTCACGTTACCAAGTTTGCATAAACAAACCCCTCTGGTGTCCTCAGCTCTAAAGTAGCATCTGCAAGGGAATATCATGTGCAAAGCAAACAGAAGGGCTGCTCTGGACCACAGGGGACACTTCATTATGGCAAAGTCACTTCCTTCCAGTTAAACTTGGGTTTGGGGATTCTTTTTTGCATCCTAACTCTCATTTTTTATGACATTTAGATATAACTTTGTGATAAAATGACTATTATCTATATTTTAAAGCTGTTTCTTCTCGTAATCTCAGTCCACTTGATCTTCCAGCAGTACCAGCTCATCACCACTAAATTCCCAACTGGTCACACTTTGTGTTTCTCTGTTATTTATAGGGGGGAAAGGTATTTTATGTTTCAGTTTGCTGTTCCTGGACTGGTTAAAGGTTCCTTTGTCAGTATTTCAGCACCCCATGGCTTGGTTGGCTGCATCCCCCTCTCCCTCCTGCCACCCACAGCCCCAGGGCCCACATTTCAGCTCTGAGGAACAGCCTAACACAGCCCCAGTGCTTCATTTCCTATATTTATCTGATATAAACCAGGAGTTCTTTCAAGTGGGAGCATCAGTTCAGCAGAGATGTTTCCATGCAGGAAAACAAACACGCCAGGACTGGCAGATGCCAATTCTGGGGGGCACAGCCCCATCCTGGGGGGCAGCACAGGAGCAGATCCAGCCTTACCAACCCCCTGTTTGCTGCATTACATCAGGAGCCAAGCACTTTTCTTTTTGTTGTTCTGCTGCACTGGAAATACTTCATGCCTGCCTGAGTGTATCTATTTATTTTAGAGATGAAAGACTGGGAGTTCTCACGGGGAGGGGGCACAGAATTCACCAATTCCCTCGACAAACACACAGCACAAGGAAGGGAAGGACCATCCCCACCCCCCAAATCACTCATTCCAGGTTTCCTCTTTTATCCTTAAACTCTGGGGAATAGTTAATTAAAGTCTTTTAAAAAGGCTCAAGGTGGCACAAGGAGGGGAGTCACCACCCCTTCTCCTCACTTACCTGAACGACACCCCTGACTGGCAGCACAACCTCAATCCCCTCAACACCTTCCCTGTTTTTCCCTCTAAAAACAGAGCTGAGCAAAACAAGGGGCAGATAGTCCAGCCTAAAGGTAGGCCAGGCTTAGCTGTGGCACCTGAGCATGTTCCCTGTGCCTGCTCTGCTTCCCAAGGGACTGTGGCCCCCTGATCTCCTCCCCACAGCAGGAGGGGAGCCCTGGAATGTTCCAGCCACCAGGGAATTGTTGTCCTTGGAAGTTTCCCTGTCAATATTCCCCCCAAAACCAGGGTGTTTTGGGGGCTTTTGCTGAACTGCTAAACTGGAACCAAGATGCCAGTGAACCACCTCATTCATAACAGAATCTCAGAATGGTTTGGGTTGGAACGACCTTAGGGATGATCCAGTGACACCTCCCACTGTCCCAGGGGGCTCCAGCCTGGCCTGGGACACTCCCAGGGCTGGGGCAGCCACAGCTGCTCTGCCCAACCTGTGCCAGGGCTTTTCCAAGCCCTTTGCAGGAATTCTGAGCTGGAAAAGCACCTGCACTGGGGAAGGTCCTCATGAGAATTACAGCAGCTTCCTCAAGGATAGTGCCATGATCTGGTAATCAAAGTGGGGTTGGATCAAGGGTTGGACTTGCTGATCTCAGAGGTCTCTTCCAACCCAGTTGATTCTGTGATAAACAGAGGCTGGAAAACAGCACCTGAGGGACAAAACTGCTTCTGGACACTGTCAGCAAAATGCCAAGTCCCAGAGTGTGCTTGTCATGAAAGAAAATACAAAATGGAATCAACAGAGTTAAAAAGATACAATCCCAGGGTATAAATTCAGCAGCAGTTCATAACCAGGCATAGGACAATCCTTCAGCTGCAGGATTGGCAGGATGACTCCACAGGGCAGGAATTGAGCCACGACAGCCCCAATTTCCCTGCACTCCTGATCTCTCCCTGCTCTTCCTCCTCCCCACAGACCACCCAGCAGCTCTGAGACCCACAGCAGGGCAGACCAACCTTCCTAAGGGGCGTTGAGGCAGCCAAAGGGCTCGTGTTCCTCTTGGGCTGTGCCAGGGGCTGCCCCTCTGGGGAGCTGCTGGAGCTCAGCGAGGAGTTGGTGAGTCCCGAGTCGCCCTCGGGAGAGGATCCCACGGTCTCGTTCTCTGATGTGGCACTTCCGTCCAGAGATGCCACCTGGGGGGGGCACTTCCCAGCCATGATGTCCTCCAGGAGCACCACGGGCACCTTCCCCTCGAAGAGGACACCCCTCAGTTCGCTCGGGCTGCCCTCGCTGCTCGTGGGGTCCCTGCAGCCTGTGGGGCCCGAGCACGGCTGGGCCTCACCCCCCAGAGCCCCCTCTGGGGCAGCTGCAGCTCCCTCAGTCTCCGGGGGGTGCCCTGGCTGGGTGCCCGGGGGGCAATCCAGGCAGCTCAGCTGGTTCCCCTCCTCTCCTGCCGTGCCATTGGTGACCCCGGGTGGGGCAGCCCCCGCATCCCCCCGGGCCGTGCTGTGGCCGAGTCCGTGGTTGGAGCCCTTGGGCAGGGCAGGGGGGGCCCCAGGCCCTTCCGGGTCTGCTCTGCTGCTTTTCTGGATGAAATGGTCCAAGGGGCCCTTCCCATTGACGAGTTTTGGAGTAAAATCCCCGTGGGAGCCCAGCTGGCAGTCGTTCTCCACGTTGTCCAGGGACGCAGGGGATGCCCCCAGGGCGGGGTCTCTGCTGGCACCGAAAGCACCGGGGGAGCTCTTGGCTCTTTTCTCTTCTGAATCCACATCACATTTGTCCTTTGGCACCGGATTGAGGCGCTTGAAGGGCAGTCGAGCTGCAACAACACCAACACCAACATGGGGTTATTTGCTCCCATCACACAGCCCAGGGCATCAAACACCAAATTATTTTATTATTTTTGAGCTCAGCCCCTCAGGGCCGCTTTATGAGAGCCAAGGCAATGCTTTCCACACCCCCAGCTCTCACAGTGCCCACGGTGCTGAAGGCACAGCAGGTGACAGGCGCTCCTTACCTTGGACGAGCTTCCGCGGGGGAGCAGCCGCTTTGTCCCTGCCCTCCATGGCTGGAGAGAAAATAAAACCGCTCAGTCGGCGCCCGTGCCGTGCCCGGGGAGCTGCCCAGCAGCGCCCAACACCTGCCCCGGGGGGCAAAGCGGGGGGCAGAGGGGCCCCGTCACCCCCGGGCTGCGGCAGCAGCACCCGCAGAGCCCGGGCCGAGACGTGAGGGGGAAATTCCCGCCGGGAGGGCGGGCAGGGCCCGGCACAGGGTGGGCAGAGAGGCCGAGGCTGCCCCAGCCCTGGCAGTGCCCAAGGCCAGGCTGGAGCACCCTGAGCTATGGAAGGTGTCCCTGCCCGTGGCAGGGAGGGATGAGACGGGCCCTGATGTCCCTCCCAACCCAACCCGGTGTGAGGCGAGGCCGCAGGGCGGGCCGGGGCGCGGCGGCAGCGCCGGCGCCTCTTTTGTTACCCCGGGCGGGCCCCGCGCACCCCGCGGCCCGCAAGCCCCGCGGGCCGAGCTCGGCCCCGGCGCGGCCCTACCTGTGCCCGCGGGCGGCGCGGCCCGCGC
>JAWWEV010000084.1:827540-838776 GCA_035583235.1 Hafferia zeledoni
AATCAGTCAGTCAGTCAATCAGTCAGTCAGTCAATCAGTCAGTCAGTCAATCAGTCAGTCAGTCAATCAGTCAGTCAATCAGTCAGTCAATCAGTCAGTCAGTCAATCAGTCAGTCAGTCAGTCAATCAGTCAGTCAGCCAGTCAATCAGTCAGTCAGCCAGTCAATCAGTCAATCAGCCAGTCAGTCAGTCAATCAGTCAGTCAATCAGTCAGTCAATCAGTCAGTCAATCAGTCAGTCAATCAATCAGTCAGTCAATCAATCAATCAATCAGTCAGTCAGTCAGTCAATCAGTCAGTCAATCAGTCAGTCAATCAGTCAGTCAGTCAGTCAATCAGTCAGTCAATCAATCAATCAATCAGTCAGTCAATCAATCAGCCAGGCTGCTCTACATTAAGCCTTACAGACCATGAGGAACATGTTCCTTAATTATCCTGGCATGGCCTTAAACCAGGATTTTCTGGCAGCTCCTCCCTTTGGAGGCTGCTCTGCTATAAATTGGGCTCCTTAAATAGCAGTTCTTGGGCTTCAGTGGAATTCCCTCCCTTGTGGCTGGGGGATGTTCCCTGACGTGCTCCAGCTGTTCTGGGCTGGATCACTGGGTTGGTTCTGGTCCAGTCCATGATCTCTGCCCCTGATACTTTTCCTTGGCATCCAGAAAAAAGCCAAGGAAGATGTGACCCAGCCAGATTTCTTGTGCAGAGCTCCCTGTGCCAGCCTCAGACAGTCACCCCTGGCAGGAGGGGCGTGTGGAGTCGTTTCACTCGTTTTTCAGGTGAAACCCCCACATTTTTATTGTTGTTCTGTACCCTGGACTTTGTTCCACTGATTGTGTCGTTCCCCTCCCTGTGCTCTCCTCAAATTTGGCTCTTCAGGAAGTTCAGGTGGCCCTTGAAGGGAAACAACTTCTTCAGGCTGGGTATTGAGTGTTAATGTCAGTGTGCCCAAGGCTGGAAGGTGAAGCCCCTCCTCGATTTTCCAAGAGACTCCTGGAAATCTTGTGATTCACAGTCAGACATGGGTTAAAAGAGCAGCTGTTTTATTGTATTTAATACTTCCAAGCTTGGCAAACTTCTCTGGGAGTTGTTTGTGTGGATCTGAAGGAAGAACTGGAGGGGAATCAGCTGAGGAGATTCAAGGGCTCAGGATGTTCCTGGGAGCAAAGGCACAGCATTCCAGGCTGTGGCTCCCCTGGGAAGAGCTGGTTGTCTCACTCCATAAATTGTTGAGTCCTTTTGTGTTTTTCTCCCAGCTTGGGTTGGACTTGGCTGTGCCAGGCCCTTGTGGGAATGCCCAGTGTCCCAGGGGGCTCTTCCCACCCAGGCCTTGGCAGCAATTCCATGTGATTACAGCCCAGAATTCCTGTTGGAAGGCCTGATATCAGCAAGGACTGGGATGGTGGAGCTGTGGATTGTAACAGGACACTCCAGTGGGGCTGCCCCATCCCTTCCAAAGGGCCTTCTCAGCCCCAAACACCATCCTAAGAACATCCCACTGCTCCTGCCTGGAATGCTGCTCTTGCTAAATTGTTATTTAAAATAAGAAATGCAGATTAAAACCACCCCAACTCGGTGATTTCATTGAGCATTCTTTTTGTTTCCCAGCCTTAAGAGAGCCCTTCCAGGCTGTTGGTTTTCCATAAGGACATCCAATGTCCTGTAAGTCCCCTGGGAGGTCCCACTGGCACCTTCCCCTGTCCCTTGGGGGCCTCCATTCCTTGCTTAAATTACCAATTAATGCTCACTGGGTTGTGATTTCCCACAAATCCCACATTCCACCTTCCAGGTAATGCAACTCCGAGTCCTCCTATTTTCAGTTTTAAACCCAGGAACTTCTAAAAGCAGAAAGAAAAAGTCCAAAAATGACGTTTTCATCCACCCTTCTGTGTCCCAGTCAGTTCAGAGGCAGCAGCCACGTGGGTGGTTGGATTCTGCAGGCCCAGGACGTGGCTCTGTGGTCCTGAAAAGACAACCCCAACCTTGGGAGGAAAGGTGCAGGTGGAGTTTGCCTTTTGGTGTGGGCAGTTCTTGTCCTGAGGGCAAACAGGGCAGGCTCTGATGTGATTATTGCAGCTGCAAATGGGCTTTACCAGCAAACTAATGGCAGACAGGGAGAGCTCTCTTGGCTCAGGCTGTGACTCCCTTTGGGACGGTTCCTCTCAGGATTTAAAGACAAAACAAACAGCTTGCAGTCCTGGGCTGTGGGGATGAGCTGGACTGCTGTGTGGGGAGAAGGAAACCTGTTCCTGCAGCCTTTCCCAGGGGCTTGGATGGCTCAGGCACTAAAGATCAGGAACCTGACCCTGTGGCAACCTCAGGCTTTGGAGTGGAGCAAAACCAAGAACATGTTGAGGTGCTTTGAGCCTTCCCTGCATACCTGTAATTGTCCAGTTTTGTGGTCTGGAGAACGTGGAGTGTTTCTGGGCTTTCTTATAAGGCAGAGGCTCCATACACGGTTGTTGATTGTTCTAAATCCCCATTGTTTTCTTGGCTTTTCTCCCTTGGTTTATGTGTCGTCTGGAATCTGATTTGTAGTTGGTGAGGTAACATACGTGGAGCTCTTAATGGACGCTGAAGGCAAGTCAAGGGTAAGTGCTTGAGAGTTTCTTCTGTGGATTTTCTACTGCCCAATGTCCCCCAGCGTGTGGCGGCTGCAGAGGAGCCAGGGAGGAGCCCAGGGCGTGCGTGGAGTGCCCTGGGCTGGGAGGAGGTGGGTGGGGCCTCGGCTGGTGTCCCTGCGGTCGGTTGTGTGGGCTGTTGGAGCCCAGGAGCCCAGCAGGATGGACAGTGGCAGGAGGTGCAGAGTGGAGGAGCAGTGGCTTGGAAAACTCGAGTGGTTGGCTGAACTTGGCAGGCCAGGGTGCAGAGAGAGGTCGTGCAAACCCCACTGCCTGGGCCAGAAAAGAGAGTAAAGCCCTCAATGTTTAGTGCCCTCCGAGGCCTCTGGTCCAGCCTCCCACGGGGGAAAAGCAGGAGCACAGTGGCCTGAGGGCTGTAGGGCTTTGCTGGATGCCAGGGAAGGGCAGGGCACAGGAGGTGTGTGGTATTTCTCTTGGAGAATCGGGACTTAGTTCTGTTCGTTCCAGCCTCAGAAGCCCCAGTTTTTTAACCCTCTAAAGGCAGAGGAAGTTACACCTTATGGAAGTCTTGAAAGCTTTATTGTGTGAGGCTACTTTTATTCTCACTGCTAGGGCTCACTGATGTGCTTTGACTTGAAAAGAGGTAGTTTTTGGGTGTGTTTTTTGGTGCTTTGACTTACTTTGTTTGTTCTCTCTTCCCTCCTCTCCTCCCCGGCCGGAATCTCCTCGTCAGGGATGCGCGTAAGTGGCTCTGAGTTTGTCCCCAAGCCCAGGACACCCCTCAGCCCGTCCCCTCTCTCAGCTGCCTCCTTTGTCCCCACAGTGTGGTTGAATTCAAGATGGAAGAGAGCATGAAAAAGGCTGCAGAGGTTTTGAACAAGCACAGTCTTGGTGGGAGACCCTTGAAAGTGAAAGAGGTAAGACCTGAATCTGTTCCCTCAGTTGGAGGGGGCAGTTCTTGGGTTAAAATAATTGGGAAAAATAGGACTTTACAAGCAGAGTTCAGAAAAGACAATCTTTTTTTCTTTACATACTTCGATGTGATTATCAAGACTAAACTCGATTAAAGGAATAGTTACTGCTGTTACTTTCCTGTAAATGATTTGACAAAGAAACCTCCTCGAGTTTTGTTTGTTCCTGACTAACATCCCTTTTAATTCTGCCTCACAGTGAGTGTGTTCCACAAACAATTCCGTGGAACAGGCTGGTTTCTGAAGTACCTCAGAGCTCCATTTCCACTTTAATGGCTTTGCTGTTGGCAGGCAGCAGAACCCACTCAGTTAATCCTTAACCCTGGGCCAGCCTGGAGGGTTTTTCCATCACTCTGGAACCTGTAGCTGTGTTAAAGGTTTGATTTAACAAAAATGCAAAGGGATTGTCATGGCCAGAGTAAAACAAGAGCCACGTCAGAGCCTGGAACACCCCAGGGAGGGCCTTTCCAGGGACATTCCAAAGCCACCTGGACACCTTCCTGTGCCCCCTGCCCAGCTGGACTGTGTGCAGTGGGCACAGTTGTTTTCCCTGCAATGGGATGTTGAAGGGAAGAAGTGACTTGTGCTCCCTTCAGGGTGCTGGGCTGTCCTGTGGCTGGAACAACCAGGGGAAATCACTCCCTCCTCCAGGTTCCCAAATATGCTCCTGTTCAGCCTTAAAAGTGAGATCAGAGCTCAAAATGGCTTTTATTTCTGCCTGATCCTGTTGGACACTTCCCTTTGCTGCAGAGCTGGTGCATTTTGTGACCTCTCCAGCCCCAGCACCACAAGTTCTCCTGGTGCTGGGAAAGTGCTTCATGTTCACTTTCACTGTAAAATGAAGTGACTTCAATTAACTTTATTGACTTCTTTGAATTCTTCATCTTATGGTTCATGTTGTCCTGAAATCATGAGATTATCCAGTAACAGGAGGACACTTTGATTTTTTTTGGAGAAAACCCCATGCAAACCAGTTTTCTTGAAATTGAACCCTGTATTTTGTCTTGTAAAGAGGTTTGAGTGCAAGATAAATGGATTTTTTTTAAAGAAACCAAGAGTTATTAGTTGGCATTTATCTTCCAAACCCTCTGCAGGGCCATTCTGGGTTTGGCAGGGTTAGAACAGTGAGGTTTGTTGTGGGTACTGAGTGATGGGTGAGCACCTGGGGAATCTGGGACATGCCTGAGTGGGGGTAACTGGGTAACTGGAGGGTGTTGGCTCAAAGGGCACAGTCAGGGGATGGCAGTGGGGTGTGAAGTGGCTGCTGAAGATCTGCAGGGGTAAAGAGAACCCCCTTCTTTGACTGTTTTAACTTGTAATATTTGCCTGGGTCCTTCTTTGATTTGAGCACTATCCCATTTCCAATAAAACCAGAAATATCCTTCTGCACAGCTGAAAATATTGGCATTCCTGCTGGCAGGGCAATATCTCCCTTGTGCAAACAAGACCCACTGCCCCAACCCCAGGCCTGGCTTGTACTGGCCAGGCCATGAGTGATGGAAGCCACTCTGTGCTGGTGGGGCTTCAAACCACCCCCCTCAGTGCCCCTCTGGTGGCTCCAGGGGCCATTCCTTTGGGCATCTCCTGCAGCAGGAGCGTTCCTGGCCGTGCCAGGCCGTGTGGGCAGCTCTGTCTGTCTGTCTGTGTGTGTGTGTGTGTGTCCCTGCAGGACCCCGAGGGGGAGCACGCCCGCAGGGCCATGCAGAAGGTGATGGCAGCCGTGGGCATCGGGCCCGGCCCGGGCGGGCCTGGCATGCTCAGCATCCCCCCCAGCATCCTCAACAACCCCAACATCCCCAACGAGATCCTGCACGCCCTGCAGGCTGGCAGGCTGGGCAGCACCGTCTTTGTGGCCAACGTGAGTGGGGCTGGGCAGGGCCAGCTGGGCAGGGACCCACAGCCTGGGCTGGGGCAGCTGGGCAGGGACCCACAGCCTGGGCAGGGACCCACAGCCTGGGCTGGGGCAGGCACAGGGACCCACAGCCTGGGCAGGGACCCACAGCCTGAGCAGGGGCAGGCACAGGGACCCACAGCCTGGGCTGGGGCAGCTGGGCAGGGACCCACAGCCTGGGCTGGGGCAGATGGGCAGGGACCCACAGCCTGGGCAGGGACCCACATCCCGGGCTGGGGCAGCTGGGCAGGACCCACCCCCTGGGCTGGGGCAGGCACAGGGACCCAGCTGTGCCTTGCTTTGCAGCTGGATTACAAGGTGGGCTGGAAGAAGCTGAAGGAGGTGTTCAGCATGGCTGGCGTGGTGGTTCGGGCGGACATCCTGGAGGACAAGGATGGCAAGAGCCGCGGCATCGGCACCGTCACCTTCGAGCAGGCCATCGAGGCTGTCCAGGCCATCTGTATCCTTGGGCACCAGCCCTGGGGGCACAGCAGGAGGGAACACAAACTGTGCTGCAAGGGGGGGTTGCCGTGTTGGGGGAAATCAGGCTGGAGTGGATGGAAAATGTAAGGAAAACTGGAAAAGAGAGAAAGTTGTGTCTTGGAAGAGTTGTTGCTCTTTGCTGGGGATCCTCAGCAAAGGGGATTCTCTTTGCCATGTGGGAAGAGGTTTCTGGGTTGTGGCTGGTGTTAAAATGCAATCCTGAGGAAAGGTTTGGCTGGAATTCCTGTGCTGGAGGTAAAGGATGAGTGGAACAAATCCCTGTGCTGTGGTTTAACCTGGTGTGTCCTTCCCTTCCCTGTGTCCTTCCACTGTCCAGGCAGTGATTTGCTACATAACAATCCAGCAAACCCCAAACCCCATCAAATCACAGATACTCCTCTGGGTGTGACCTCTCAGCTCGTGGTCATGGCACGGAAAGGAGGGAAATATTCCCCCATTTCCCCTCCCAAAGTTTCTGTTGGAATGTTAATTCCCTCCTGCATGTGCACCTACAAAACCTTGTTGGGAGCCGGACAAGTGATTCTCTAGCCTGGCACACCCCAAAATGTGGGTGTTGGTTTGGAAATGTTGAGAACTTCCCCCTGTTTCCTCCTGTTTCAAAGGGATAAAGTTCCTGCTGAAACCCCAAGGCTGCTTTGGAGTCACATTTTGGATGATCCCTTCATGAACTTCATCTTAGTTCTTCACTTGATTTTTAATTTCAAAAAGCCTTATTCCATAAATGCAATGTATTTGGATTTCAAAGCTTTTTAGTTTTGGACAATGCAAGGTTTGGGTTAACTGTGACCTGTAACTTTAGAACTGTGTTTTTCTGAGGGGGTTTTTGAGCTCCACAGAGTTGGCCAAGGATCCTTAACGACCCCCCAGCCATGTTCAATGGGCAGCTGCTGTTTGACAGGCCCATGCACGTCAAAATGGTGAGTGCCCCCCTGTTCCTGTGCTCTTGGAGCTGCTGATCCTGCTGGTCTGGAGGGTGGGGGTGTCAGGGCTGGATCCAGACACAGGGAGAGGGGGAAACGTGGGCTGTGCCTGATTCCAGGTGATCTTAACTCAACAATTCTGGTTATTTTAGTAAAAGACAGTCTGAACTACAGGGCAGGTTGCCTTAGCTTTACGTTTCTGGGGTTTAGCTGAAGCAGTGAAGAAGCAGACAGGAATTCCTTCCTTGTGCCCCCTGTAACCTGTGGAATTGTGTTTAGGACGAGAGAGCCTTTCCCAAAGGAGATTTCTTCCCTCCGGAGCGGCCTCAGCAACTCCCTCGTAAGTGTCTCCTGCAGGATTCAGATGTTCTGGTTCTCACTGGCCTGGGCAGCACCTGGGACCTGATCCCAGCCCCAGAAACCTGAGTCCAGCTGCAAAACTGGGATCCACTCAGTTCTGTCAAAGGGGGAAGGAGTGAAGAGCTGCTCAGGCTCTTTGGGTACTTCTGTCAGCTCAGAACCAGAAACTTGGCTTAAAACAGAATCCCCTTCACCTCCTCAAGGCTCCCAGATCTCCCCATTGCAACTTAAAGATCCCAATGCCTTCTAAAACTGCTGTTCATAGTGGGGTTTAATGGGAACATCATTAATTAGGCACCAGGGAGGACTCTGCACCTCCTTTGATGTGCTGGTGCTCTGGGAATCTGATGTTCCCCCTGAATTGAGGACCTGAAAACCTTCCAGGTCTTCCAATTTCTAAAAGGGGTCATATCAATGTATATAAATAGAGAAAGAATAAGAACCAGGTTCTTTTTGGGGGTGCAAGAGGCAGAAAACAGAGACCAAAACACACAAGGCTGGAAACTCAAAATGATTGGCAAGCCCAAGCTGCTCCTTCAGCCTTGGAGTTTGAATTAATTAAAAGATCAAATCTCCAGTAGAAACCCAGAGGCTCCACCTGAATATAAGGAAACGTCCCTGTGAGGGTGCCTGGCTCTCCTGGGGGGTCTCTGTCCTCCAAATCCCTGGATGTGGTCTGGGATGAACAGGGCTTGGAGCTGGTGACTCCACAGTCCCTCCCACCCTCAGCCAGGCTGGGATCAGATGCTGAAATTACTCCAGAGGGACAGTTGGGATTGGAAGGGAAGAGCTGGAGGTGGGAGAACTCAGCCTGGATTTGTTTAATTACAGCAAAGCTGGGGCTGGTGATGGAATTCTGCCAGTTCTGAGCCCCCTGCTCTGGGGGAGGTGTCCCTGCCGTGGCACTGGGTGGGCTTTAAGGTCCTGCCAGCCCAGGCCACTCTGGCACTGCCAGTTCTGTTGCCCAGACCTGCTGGGTGCTGCTGGACCTCTCAGCTTTAGGGCTCCTCAATCAGTGCATCCCTTAATTAATTAATCAGTGCAGTTCCTGTGGCTGTCAAAGCCTCCCTCCAACAACACTCCTCTCCTTCCAGAGAGCCCCTGGGTGGGTCCCAGTTGAGTCCTGCTGGTGCAGCCCCCAGTGCCACTGGGGCTGGTTGGTGCCCAGGGCTGGGGTGGGCGAGGGGCACTCGGGGTGGTGTGAAATGGGATTTGGTGCTGAGGGAACCTTGTAGGGCAAGGGTGGCACTGAGCTGGTGGGTGTGGTGAGTGCCAGCAGGGACCTTCCTTCCTTCCTGATTATTGAGGGAAATAAGGGCTGTTCCTTCCTGCTTCGGGCTGGGAATCCTGAACTGGGTCTGGCACAGGAAGGTGAAGGTGCTGCCTGGGAGTGCCATGTGCTGTTGGCTCAGGGAAGAGCTGGCTGTGTGCTCAGAATTCCAGAGGTGGCTGTCAGGACCACAGGTTGGACTGGGTGTTTCCATCTCCCCTGCAGAGGTGGGAACGAGCCCGTTTGTCCATGCACAGGGTGCTGTTGTGCCGAGCTCTGCGAGCTCTTCCTCCCACATTGCCCACTCCGCCCTCCCGAGCTCGAGGAGTCTGCACAAACCAAGCAGTTTGTTCTAGCCAGTTCTTTTTCAGGAGTCAGCTGCCAACCAAGTTTTCTCAGCAGTAAGATGGAAAATGGATGTTCAAACCCCATAATTTGAGCTGGTTTTTAGCACATTTCAAGACACATCTACTCTTGATTTCCTCCCCACTGACCTGCTCTAAGTGCACACCCCAAAGGGGGGACACAGCAAGCCTTTTTTTTTGGAGAATGAAAGTCAATTACTTAAGAATAAAACTTGCTGTTTTGTCAAACTATGGAAAGAAGGCTTTTTTGATATCTGAATATTTTCTTCAGATGGTCTTGGTGGTATTGGCATGGGATTAGGACCTGGAGGTCAACCTATTGATGCAAATCATTTAAACAAAGGCATGGGAATGGGCAACATGGGACCTGGAGGTAAGAAGATTACTCCTATGCTTTTGTTTCATGAGAGCTTTAAGCTGTGTAGAAGGTAGATAGCTTTGTTTTGCCTCCCCAAAAAGGTGGAATTATCTTAGGAATGTTAAAGCCAAATGAGTTTTTATTGAGCTTGATAATGGAAACTTGAATTTAACCAACTGCTCCATTTTTTTTTTTTCCACTGTGGTCAACACACAGCTCTCATTTTCTGACTCTTGAGCATGAGCAGCAGACTCTGCAAACACCCATGAAACTACTTTGAAAACCATCTGTCACTTTTAACACTTAATTAGTGGGCTTGCAAATCTTCCTTCAGGATCTGGTGAAGTAGCACAAGTTTCAAAGAGCCACCTAAAAAGTAGCACACACTCAGCTTTCAATTTCTAAATGCCAATGGGTTTTTTTCCCCCTTTGCTGCTTGATTTTCTGACAAGGAATGTTGGAATCTCCTCAGAGTTATCCCATGTAAACTCTTCAGTCCAAACCATGGATGTGTTGTGTGGTCTGTTATTTCTTTCAGTCTAATGGCTGAAATCTGTCGAGTGACATGTGCTACATAAAGCTTTCTCTTTTATTTTGAGGAATGGGAATGGAAGGCATGGGCTTTGGAATGAATAAAATGGGAGGTAAGCTGTGGGTTTTGACGTGTCTGTAGCTTGGCCTGTGAAAATCACGTAGATTTAGCTCTGTGTGTGTCTGGGAGGACTTTGGGGGCTGTGAAATCATCACCAGTTTGGTACTAACCTGGATTTGGAGTATCCAAACTGCTGTGGGGGTGTGGGAATGGTTGATCCCTCCCATAAAACATGAGCATGATCTCCTCTTAGTTGAGGAGATCTTGGGAGTGCCATCCCTGGGCTTGGAACTGGATGGTCCTCAAGGTCCCTCCCAGCCCACCCCACTCTAATTCCATGACTCTGCAGTGGTTTGGGAATCAGAGCTGTCTTATTCCTGTGGGGATGTTGTGGGGGAGCAGCTGCTGTGTGTGCAGGGTGGAGCTGGAGGGCATGGCTAAAGAATCCCTGGCAACTGTTTTGTAGGAATGGAAGGTCCCTTCGGTGGCATGGAGAGCATCGGGCGCTTCCCGGCCGGGATGAACATGGGCAGGATGAGTGGTAGGCACTGGGTGGGGGTACCCAGCCCTCCTGGCTGTTCTCTGGAAGTGCATCCCTCTTCTCAGCTTGATTTGGGAATAACTGGAAGCTTTTACAGCTGGCAAAGTGTCCTCGAGTCCTTCATGGCCCCTGAGCTGCACAAAACCAGTCGTTGGTTGGTGTTGCCTTGAAGGATCAGCTCACAGAGATTCTGTGCTCACCAGAAAGGCTTTTCCAGAGCCCCAGAGGTGTCTGGGATGAGTCCTGCTCTTCCCTGGGAACTTGGTCTCAGGAGGAGAACACCATAAAAACCTTGCCTTGCTGGGAACCCTTAAAAGTGATGCCTGTACTAAAATGTTCTCTGAGGGGTCTTTGAGATCCCCCTGAACTCTCCCACCTTCATCTTTGCAGAGATGGATCGTGCCATGGGGGGAGGATTTGAAAGAGAGTTTGGAAGGAATGAAATGGGAATGTCCCGGAGTTTTGGAGAGACCTTGGAGAGAGGAATAGGTGAGTACACGGAGTAAATCCATCCACCACCTGCTGTTCATACCTGAACTGCACATGGAAGTCACGGGGGTGTTTCAGCAAACCAGGAGAGATTGTAGTTTATGTCTATTTGCTGTAGGAGTTTGGTCAAAACTAAACAGGAGGCAGATGGAAACTGTTAATTGTCTGTGGGGCTGGGACATGGATGGGAAAGCTGCTGAGAGCCCCAGTACACTGAACTGCAGGGTGGGCTGTGACCAGCAGTGCTGCTCTGGCCATGGAATCAAGGAATGGGTTGGGTTGGGGAGACCTCAAAGCCCATCTCATTCCAACCCCTGCCATGGGCAGGGACCCCTCCCACTGTCCCAGGGGGCTCCAACCTGGCCTTGGGCACTCCCAGGGCTGGGGCAGCCACAGC
>JAWWEV010000084.1:908445-922321 GCA_035583235.1 Hafferia zeledoni
AAGAGACAAGGGACAGGGGACAAGGGACAAGGGGACAGGGGACAAGGGACAGGGGACAAGACACAAGGGACAGGGGACAAGGGACAAGGGGACAGGGGACAAGGGACAGGGGACAGGACCAAGGGTCCCCTCCCGCTCCCAATTCATCCCGGACACTCCCGCCATGGGCCACCAGGGGGCGCCACTGCTGCCGGACCGAGCTGCGCCTGCGCAGTGGCCGCCGCCGCTTAAGGGCAGCCGCGGGGGCCGCGGACCCCACCCTGCCCATTTCCAACATGGCCGCCCACTCCTCAGCGGGGCAGTCCCGCCCTCCCGCGCCGTTCATTGGTGGAACGCGCCGCCGGTTTGCGGATTCTGGTCTGCGATTGGCTGTGCGAGGTGTCTGTCAGCGAGGACGGAGCGCTCTGCCCTCAGGGCGGGGCCTCAGGGGCGGGAAAGGGAGCGGGAAAGGGCGGGAAAGGGACTGTGAGGGGACAGAAAAAGGGGCACTGAGGGGGCACTGAAGGGATCTTTGCAGGGACAGAAAAAGGGGCACTGAGGGGGCACTGAAGGGATCTTTGCAGGGACAGAAAAAGGACCTTTCCAGGGGCACCGTAGGGACCTTTGCAGGGCAGAGAAGGGACTGTCCTGGCGGTGTGGAGAGGCCCAACCCGAGGAACATCAGAGGGACCATCCCCGGGGGCAGCTCAGCATCACAAACACCCCAGAGCCGAACGTGGACAGAGCTGCAGCCACTTTATTGCCCATTCCTGGCAACTGTGGGGCCGGGCAGGGCACAGGGCAGGGCAGGGCACAGGGCCAGGCTGGGCACAGGGCTGGGCAGGGCACAGGGCAGGGCAGGGCACAGGGCAGGGCAGGGCACAGGGCCAGGCTGGGCACAGGGCAGGGCAGGACACAGGGCAGGGCACAGGGCAGGGCAGGGCACAGGGCAGGGCAGGGCACAGGGCAGGGCAGGGCATAGGGCCAGGCTGGGCACAGGGCAGGGCAGGGCACAGGGCAGGGCAGGGCACAGGGCAGGGCTCAAGGCCGGGCAGAGCACAGGGCAAGGCACAGAGTCAGGCAGGACACAGGGCAGGGCAGGACACAGGGCCGGGCTGGGCACAGGGCTGGGCAGGGGGCTGTGCCATGGCCCTGCCCTGCCCCTCATGGCCCATGCCAGGCCCTTCCCTTCCCCTCATGGCCCATACCAGGCTGTGCCAAGGCCCTGCCCTGCCCCTCACAGCCCCTGCCAGGCCCTTCCCTTCCCCTCATGGCCCATACCAGGCCGTGCCATGGCCCTGCCCTGCCCCTCACGGCCCCTGCCAGGCCATGCCCTGCCCCTCACGGCCCCTGCCAGGCCATGCCCGACACTGGCTGGCTCCAGGCACTCTGCTCTCCAGCATCCGCCCCGTCCCGCGCTGCCACCTGGACGTGGTGCAGAGTGCCCGGCTCCACATCTGCCAGGGTGTGAAATGGCAGCTCCAAGGGCCCCACCTGGGGGATGGATGGCAGGGTTGGGGCTGGCCGGGCACAGCAGGCACAGCCACAGCATACCCAGGGAGGGGTGGCAGTACCAGGGTGGGCACAGAATCCTCGCCCCGGGTGTAGCGCAGGTGGTACTTGAGAGGGAAATAGTCTGGGAAGGGCCAGGAGGCTGGAGGGCTCCAGTGCAGCTGCAGCTTGGTGGGCTCTCCTGGCACTGGGCACACCTGCAGGGCCTCAGGGGGGTCTGGCTTGACTGGGGAACAGGGAGAGAAAGAGGCAGAGACACCCAGAGGGTTTGGCTTGGGAGGGAATCAGAGAATGAGCTGGGTTGGAAGAGACCTCTGAGAGCATCAAAGCCAACCCTTGATCCAACCCCACGGAGTGCCCTGGGCTGGTGATCACAGTGGGGTTGGATCAAGACGTGGTGGATTCTCACTCAGTGCCACATCCAGTGTCATCTGAAACACCTCCATGGAGGGCAGCCCATTCCAAAGCCTGACCACTCTCTCTGGAAAGAATTTCTTTCTGATATCCAACCTAACCCTCCCCTGGCAGAGCTTGAGCTGTGCCCTCTTGTTCTGGGAGAAGAGACCAACCCCTACCTGGGTACAACATCCCTTCAGGGAGTTGTGGAGAGTGATGAGGTCCCACCTGAGCCTCCTCTTCTCCAGGGCTGGGGCAGCCACAGCTTCTCTGCCCAACCTGTGCCAGGGCCTGCCCACCCTCCCAGCCAAGAATTCCATCCCAATATCCCCCCTAGCCCTGCCCTCTGGCAGTGGGAAGCCATTCCCTGTGTCCTGTCCCTCCATCCTTGTCCCCAGTCCCTCCCCAGTTCTCCTGGAGCCCCTTCAGGCCCTGGAAGGAGCTCGGAGGTCTCCCTAAATCTCCCACATAAATCTCTCCTCATTCAGATTAAAACCATTCCTTGTGTCCTCCCACTGGGTAAAAAGTCACTTTCCTGCTTTTTGAGCTGAAGGGGCAGAGGTGGTGCCTGGAGGATGGCAGTGCCCCTGTGCCCTGTGGGCTGAGCTGGGCAGAGACCCCCCCAGACCATGGCACTGCCAATGCCACATCTCAGGGAGGGCCGAAACCAGAGGGGAAACACCCAAAGGGTCCCCAGGGCTGGATCAGACTCGGGTGGGGTGAGTGTGGCGGGTCTGGGGGTGCCCTGGTGTGCCCCCATGCCAGCTGCACTCACTGATGTTCTCCAGGAGGAAGGGCAGGAGTGCCAAGGAGGTGCCCAGCGGGTTCACAGCGGTCACATTCACCACGTAGGGGGTGAGGGAGAACACCTGCAGGTCCCCGAAGGAGCAGCCCCGCGGCCCCGAGCGCTCACACTCGCCCGTCTCTGTGCCATGTCTGGGGGGCACGGGGGCAGCTGGGGAGCAGGGCATGGCACAGATATGGGGAGGGCTTGGCCGGGGCTTGGGGACCCCCCACTGACCTGTATGTGACCACAAAGTCGGTGTCCAGCAGCGGGTCGGGGCGCAGAGCCCAGGAGCAGTTCACGGTCTGCGGGTAACTGATGGCCCAGCACTCGACGGCAGGGGGAGGGGGCGGGTCTGGGGCAGGGCACGGGGGTCACCCCACTGGCAGCGTCCCCAGGGGACCCCCCCATGGGCACGGGGGGCCACCGTGGGGCAGGGGGTCACTCACAGCCCAGCCGCAGGCAGATGGTGGCCCAGGTCTCGCCGGTGCCAGGGTGGTGGCAGCTGTAGTGGCCCTCGTGGGCCAAGCTGGTGTTGGGCAGTGCCAGCCCTGGGGTGGGGGCTGTGCCCAGGACGGTGCCCCCCCGGCGCCACTCAGCCAGACCCCCCGGGCACGGCAGCAGCACCTCGGTGCCCAGGAGGCCGTACTGGGGGGCACAGCGGGCTGGGGGGCACAGCAGGGGGCCAGAGAGGGGTCAGGGGGCACTGGGGCAGGAAGGGTCTGTGCCCCTCTACCTCAGCCCTGCTCCCTCCACTTCCATCCCCAGCACCCCCAGTCTGCCCAGTCCCGCCCTGCCCAACCTCCCCACATGCCCTGGTACCTCCAGCCCAGTCCCTCCGTGCCAACCCCCCCAATCTCTGCCCCTGAGCCCCCCAAGCTCCCTCCCAGCCCCCCAGTCCTCCCAGTCCCCCACACCTCCATCCCCAGGTCTCCCCAGAGCCTCCATCCAAGTCCCCCCAGTCCCCCACACCTCCATCCCCAGATCCCCCCAGAGCCTCCATCCCAGTCCCCCCAGTCCCCCACACCTCTGTCCCCGTTGTCCCCAGTGCTTCCCACTGTGCCATTGTAGGGCACAGCACAGGCGGGTGCCACAAAAGCCACCACCCAAAGCCACTCCATGTCAGGTGAGTCAGAGGAGCTGCCCAGTGAGCTGTGGGGACAGACAGGACGGTCAGACCCCAGGGCAGGGGACAGCAGGGACACCACTGCCACATGTCCCCAGGGGCGGGTTCAGACCCCTCTCTGGGCCACCCCAGGGTTTCCTGCAGGGACCTGCAGCCACCCCCCAGTGCCATGCCTGGAACTGGGGTTTGGGGTCACTCCAGGCCTGGGCTGCACCCTCGGGTGGTCCCACCTCCATGGGCATCCAGGGCAGGACTGTCCCTCACAGAGCCCAGCTGAGCTCCCTTCTGTCCCCAGGCCCAGCCCCACAGGGACAGACCCTGCCCTTGCTGTCCCCAAGCCCAGCCCCACAGGGACAGCCCCTGCCCCTGTCACCTCCTGCCGTGGCCGTGGGGTGGCTCAGCCCCGAGAGGGACGTGCCTCACTTCCCATGGATTTGGGGCTCCCTGTGTGCTCCCAACCAGGTGCTGTGGGGTCACCCCAGACCCCCAAGACCTCCCTCTGCCCCAGTCCCCAAAATCCTCACCGCAGCAAGGCCAGGCACGTGGCACTGGAGTGTCCCCACCGGACTGTCCCCACCAGACTGTCCCCACCAGTGTCCCCAACAGAGCGGGAAACTGCGGCCCCGACTGGGCCTCAGCCACTTCCTCGGGCAGGAAGCGCCGTGGGGACCAACCCGATTCCTGGTGTTATTCCACTGGGATCCCCACACTGGGAACCCACCCCATTCCTGGTGCTATTCCACTGGGATCCCCACACTGGGAACCCACCCCATTCCTGGTGTTATTCCACTGGGATCCCCACACTGGGAACCCACCCCATTCCTGGTGTTATTCCACTGGGATCCCCACTCAGACCAATCCCATTCCTGACGTTCCCATGGGATCTCCAGGCTCTGGACTAGGCTCGTGGTAGAGGAATTTCAGCTCTGGGCAAGGGGGTTCCCACCTTCCCACACCGCCACCTCTCCCTTCCATCACCGTCACCCTCTGGGGCCAGCAGGGCTGGAGGTGGTGGCACCGCTCCCCTGCTGTCCCCCCTGCTCCCCACAGCCCCCCGTGCCCACCCTGGTGCCCCCAGAGAGGAGCCATCCCCTTGGTGTGACTGTAAATACTTTATTGCTGCTGTGCTGGGGTGGGGGCAGCGGGTGGTGTGGGGGGTGGGTGCCAGCGACCGGGCACTGTGTGGACAAGCAAAGGGGCACAGAGGGTGCTGTGACAGACCTGTCCCCACACCGTGTCACTGGCAGTGCCACCAAGCCCCATGGCACTGCTGTGCTGGCAGGGGCTCATCTGCTCTGCTCCTGCAGCTGCTGCATCCTCAGGATCTGGCACAGGAGCCTCTGCACGTCCTCGTCCATGTGGCCCTGGCACAGAGGGGACATTAGTGGGGACATTGGAAGGAGACATCAGGGAGTCTCTGTGCGTGTCTCAAGCCCCCCAGGGCTGGCACCAGCCCCCCAGACTCCCATACTTCTGTCCCCAGGTCTCCCCAACCTCCACGCCAGCCCCTCACTTGCCTCCCCAGTGGTGCCCCCGGTGGTGCCCCCGGCCCTGCCCCACCTCACCTGCACTGCATAGAGCAGGTGGCTCCGGTACAGCGTCACCACCTTGCCGTGCCGCACCTCCGTCTCCTGCAGGATGGGGATTGGGTTTGGCCACTGGGCTGGGGGCTTGTGGGAGCCCAGAACCCACCAGGTGCCAGCCACCAAAGCCCCCAGTGCCCACCTGCAGCTTCTCCTCCAGCGCCCGGATCTGGGCCTGGAGGGCTGCGGTGCCAGGGGGGGGCTGTGGTGGCCCCCCTGACTCGGGGAGGGCATTCAGGGCTTCCTTCAGCCTGAAGACCTCCTTGGAGAGCTCAGTGATCTGCAGAGGGCACAGAGGTCATGGGCACCTGCCCCCTGGGTGCCCCCTGTGCCCGGGAAAGGGAAAACAGGGAAAAGCCAGGAGAGCAGCAGGTCCACACAGAGGGATGTACATGTGAGTGTTTGTGTGTGCACACGTGTGTGCAGGTGTGTGCAGGTGTGTGCGTGTACACGTGAGCACAGACATACATGTGATAGGCATTGGGATGGAGCTGGGTATTAAAAATTAGACTTTAGGAGGAAATTCTTGGCTCTGAGGGTGGGCAGGCCTTCCTGTCCCTGTCCCTGTCCCTGTCCCTGTCCCTGTCCCTGTCCCTGTCCAGCCGTACCTTCCTGTCCCTGTCCCTGACCAGCCGTGCCGCGTCCTCGGCGTGGCCGTGGCTGTCCCGCAGCCTCCGCGCCTCGTCCCGCGCCTCCTGCAGCTGCCTCTGCGCCGCCGCCAGCGCGTCCTCCGCCGCCTGGCGCTCGCTCTTCATGAACAGCGCCTGGCGCTGCACCCGGAACACCTCCTCGCACGTCTTGTCGTGGCGCCGCGTCAGCTCCTGCAGCCGCCGCGTCAGCGCCGCCGCCTCGTCCCGCAGCTTCGCCGCCGCCGCCTCGTGCTCGGCACGCGGCACGGCCTGGGCCAGCTCCGCCCGCAGCCCGGCGGCATCGCGGGCCTTCTCCTCGGCCGCCGCCTCCAGCTGCGCCAGGCGCTCCCGCAGCGCCCACACCTGCTCCTCCAGCGCCGCCGTGGCGCGGGCGTGCTCGTCCCGCGGCACCCAGCCCTGGTCCCGCACCTGCCGCAGCCGCGCCAGCGCCTCCTCGTGCTCCCGCCGCCCCACGGGCCGCGCCGCCAGCTGCTCCCGCAGCTCGCCCAGCTCGGCCTCCCGGCGCGCCAGCTGCTCCCGCAGCCGTGCCAGCTCCTCGTGCTGCGGTGCCGACACTCCCGGCTCCGGCTCGTGCCGTGCCAGGGCCTCCAGCTCCCGCCTCAGCCCCTCGGCCTCGGCCTCGGCCCGCCCGCAGCGCTCCAGCAGCGCCGCCCTCTCCCTCGACGACTCCTCCGCTGAGCCTCCCGGTGAGGCCGCGGCCTGGGCAGCCTCCAGCCGGGCCTGCAGCTCCTTCACCTGCTGCTCCCGCTCCTCCAGCGCGTTCCGTGCCTGCTGCAGGGCTGCCCGAGCCTCTGCCAGCTCCGTGCCCGCGGGCGAGGAGGAGGAGGAGGACGGGCAGGGCTGTGGCACCCGCAGCTCGCCCAGCACTGCTGTACCCTCGCCCCGTGCCCTTCCTGGCTCCTCGGTGAGCCCCTGCATGGCGCTGCCCTCCGTGCCGTGCCCCAGGGCTCGCTCCTCGCCCCCCGTGCCCTGTGCCCGCAGCCGCTCCAGCTCCTGCTGCAGGGCACGGTACAGGCTGGCGGGCACCACGTCCCCCGCGGCGGGCGCGCTGCTCTCGTCCCGCTCAAAGTTCTCCAGCACCTGCCAGGGACACCCATGAGGCCCCCGCGGGGCAGGGCACAGAGCAGGAGGGGCAGAGGGACGGGCAGACGGGCACGTGCCTGGATTTTCTCCCTCAGCTCCTTGTTCTGCACAGTGAGGGACTGAACCTGCCCCTGCAGCGTGGCCAGCAGCTCCTCGGCCGACGGGCTCAGCGTCTTCTTGGAGAGCAGCAGCTCCGCTCCTGCGGGGCACAGGGGGCTCTTCTCGGTGCCCACCTGTGCCCACCCACTCCCCCATGGCCTTGGGAGGCCTTCAGGACTTTACCTGGGAACTCAAGTGGGTCTCCCTCCTCGTCCTGCAGCGTCTCGATGTCGTAGCTCGTGTTCTCCTTCTCATTCTGGGGGTGCGGGGTGGGGGTGAGCCCCCCACACACTCCCCACCCTGGCACTGCCAGCTGCTGCCCACACCCACCTCCAGCGAGGACAGGCGGCTCCGCAGAGCCTCCACTTCCTTGCCCAGCCGCTCCTTCTCCCCATCCCGGGCTGCCAACTGCTCCTCCAGCTGCTGGATCTGTGGGCAGCACAGGAAGAGGGTCCTCTTGGCTCCCACCGGTGTCCCGATGGCACTGCCAGTGCCAGGAGTGCCCCCGAGCTCTGCAGGGGCCTCACCTGCTTCTCCATGGAGCGCAGGGAGCCCTCGTCCAGCTCTGCCCTCTGGCAGGAGAGAAACCAGGGGGGATGAGCGTTGTGCCCATCCCTGCTGTGCCCAGGGACACAGTGGCACCTCCCCAGGGCCCTGCCAGCGGGTACCTCCCGTCTCTGCTTCTCCTGCTGCTCCAGGCCCCGGATCTTCTGCAGGAACTGGGCCCGTTCCTGCCGCAGCCGCACGATCTCCTCGTAGGCATCGCGGTCCTCCTGCAGGGAACCACAGAGTCCTGGCACACCCCGAGCTGGAAGGGACCCACGAGGGTTGTGAGGTCCAACCCCTGGCACGGGACACCCCAAAAATCCCACCATGTGTCTGAGGGTGCTCTTTAACTCCAGAGAGAGCAGGAAAGGCTCTGGCAGGGCATGGACCCCCCAAGGGGCTCCTCAAGGGGTGTTTGGGGCTGCCAGGTGAGGACCTGGAGCCAAGAGGGCCCCCCCCTCACCTGGCTGAGGGTGCCCAGGGGAGGCAGAGGGGCCTTCCTCTTCCTCGGGGTGCTGCTCTTCTCCCTGACAGATGACTGGCTGGGTGACGAGGTCTGTGGGCACACCAGGGCAGAGGGCACATCACATGGGCAGTGACCTCCGTCCTCCCTGACCCGGTGCCACCTCAGAGAGCCCCAGGGCACCCCTGGCAGAGCCTCACCTGGGACGTCTGCTCAGCTGACTCCTCTTCTGTGGGCAGAGGGGGAGGGAAGAGAAATGGGGAGATTTTAGGGGACCAGTGTGGGTGGGGGACACACTCAGGGGACACAGACAGGGGGACACAGACAGACAACCACAGGCATGGGCAGGGATGTGGGCACAGGGAAGCAGGGCAGGCACAGGAGACATGGGCACACGCAGACACACATAAACATGCCAGCTGGTGCCCCAGCACTGAGACCCCCTCCCATGCCAACACGTGTGAACATGTGTGTTCAGGCATGTGCAGACACTGAGCCAGGCAGCCCAGACTCATCCTGCCCTCAGCTGGTGGCAGCACAGGCAGAGCAGCCCCGGTGCCCAGGCAAAGGGCACGTGTGCCCCCACCGCCCCCAGCCCTGTCCCAAACCACCCTGACGGTGCCAATGCCCCCGTGGGCCCACCCCCTGTGGGGTGCCAGCCCCGGGGTGCCACGGCAGGCTCACCACTGGCCCAGGAGCGGCGCTGGGCAGCCTCCTGCAGGAAGTGCTGGATGAGGGCATTGCCCGTGACCAGCCCGTAGTGAGCGGCGTCGTGCCCCGTGGCATCCACCATCACCACGCGGGCGCCGGCGTTGACCAGCACCTCCACCGTCTCCACGCTGCCACTCTCACAGGCCACCATCAGGGCTGTCCTGAGCACAGGGCACAGCAGGGCTGAGGGCACAGCCCCTCCGTGTGCCCCCCGCTCCCGGTGCCCCCTGGCACGGCCCCACCTGCCCTGCAGGTCCCGGCTGTTGACGGCCGCGCCGCGGTGCAGGAGGTACCGGCACAGCTCCGAGTGGCTCATCTTGGCAGCCAAGATCAGCGGGGTGGAGCCATCCTGGCACGGCAGGGAGGGCAGGAGGGGCGGGCAAGGCTCAGGTCGCCCCCAAGGGCACCACATTCCTGATATCTCCTCGATTCCCACATCCCACTCCCAGCTGTGCCAGGTTTTGGGGCAGCCCCAGTCTGGCATGGGCAGAGCGAAGGGCACAGGGACCTCACCTTGTCCTTGATGTTCAAGGAAGCCTTGAAGTCACAGAGGATCTCAGAGCAGGAGATGCAGCCGCTGAAGGCTGTGGAAAGGGCAGGCTGAGCACTCCCTCATTGGGGCATGGGCAGGGCAGGGCAGGGGATGGGCAGGGTGGCACCGGCCCCACTCACCTGCCAGGTGCAGCGCTGTGCGGCCACTGCCATCAGCCACGTCCACGGGGCAGGAGGCCTGAGGGAGGGACAGAGCCTGGGTTATGGGCTGGGGACAGACGGATGGACAGACAGACAGACAGACAGGCTGCTCGAGGGGCTGGGGGTCTGTGGCACAGTGGAGGGCAGGGGACAGCCAGCCAGCCTGTGGCTCCATGGTGTGATGGAGGACAGACAGACAGACAGCCAGCCTGTGGTGCAGGACAGACAGACAGCCAGCCTGTGGCTCCATGGTGTGATGGAGGACAGACAGACAGACAGACAGCCTGTGGTTCAGGACAGACAGCCAGCCAGCCTGTGGCTCCATGGTGTGATGGAGGACAGACAGACAGACAGACAGACAGCCTGTGGTGCAGGACAGCCAGCCAGCCTGTGGCTCCATGGTGTGGTGCAGGACAGACAGATAGATGTGGCATCGTGGCATCATGGAGGGCCAAGCAGGTGCCAGGCAGCAGCACACAGAGCCAGGAGTGCCCGTGCCACGCCACTGGAAGGGGGTCAAGGACAGGGAGGACACCCCGTGGGCACAGTGCCCTCCCCTCCCTCCGTGCCAGCCCTACCTGCAGCAGTTTGCTGACACACTGAGGGTGCCCATGCTTGGAGGCCAAGTGCAGGGCAGTGGACCCTGGGGAGGGACAGACAGACGGGTCAGAGCACAGACAGAGGGGCTGTGGCACAGGGGACAGCCTGGGGCACAGCAGAGCGATGGGCACACAGGAGGGTCAGGGCTGAGCAGGGAGGGGGCACCCCCAGGAGCCTCATCGCTCCGTGCTGGAGCTCCTGCAGGAATCTGGGGTGATTTACAGCCCCCCAGGCGTGGCTGGCACCTCTGTCCCCTCAGCCCCAACACCTGGGGACAGCCAGGGAGCCCCAGTGGCCCTGAGTGGCCCATGGCATTGCCAGGGGCACGTGGTGGCCCTGCCCTCACCCGAGCTGTCCTTGGTCATGGCATCCACGCCGTGGGCCAGCATGGCCTCCAGGCAGTCCACGTTCCCCCGGGTGGCAGCCAGGTGGAACCTGCAGCAAGACCAGGGGCTGTGGCACTCCTGTCCCCTGTCCCCAGGCCTGTCCCCAGGGCGTGGGGTGGCACTCACGCGGATTTGCCCTCCGAGTCCAGCTTGGTGGGCACGAGCCCCTTGCGGACGAGCAGCGACGTCACCCGCGCGGCATCGTTGTAGTCCACGGCCTGCAGGAGCTTCTCGTCGTTCTTGGTCCAGTCCTGGCTCTGCAGCAGAGCCAAGAGGAGGCTGTGACAGTCCCCAGGGCTGGCCTGGGTGCCTGGCCCTGTCCCCACCCCTGCTGTCCCCTGGGGTGGCCCACTGTGCCAGCCCCTCCTGTCTCAGCCCCAGGTACAGGGGGTTCAGCTGGCACCGGGATGGGGGTGCCCTCCAGCCCCTCCCAGTTTGCAGCTCACAGAGAGAGCAGAGGATTTACAGACTGTCCCTGTTTGGCTGTGGATGTGCCAGGCTGTGACTGCCTGGCATCTGGGAGTGAGCCTGGCTGCCCCTGCCACCCCAAAACCCCAATGCCAAACACAGCCAGCACCCAGGGGAGCCCCATCCATGCCCAGTTCTCCCCTGCCCAGCCCTGAGGAGGAAGGGACCGAGCCAGGGCGAGCCCAGCTGGCAGCGGGTCCCCTGGGATGCTCCAGCCTCGCTGGGTTAACGGAGCACGACACTGTGCCCATACCCACAGGATCGGGCTGGACGGAGTTTGCCTTCCCAGTGCCCCCGTCCGTCCCTGTGCCAGGGCAGGGACCGCAGCGGGTCAGGACCAGGACAAGGACTGCCAGTCCTGGGTTGCCCCCGCAGCCGGTGACGACAGAGCTGAGCCGGCAGCAAATGGATGGCACCTTTCGGGAGCGGCTGGCACCGTCCCCGAGCCAGCCGCGGCCACCGTGTCCCTCCCCCGGGCCGCTCCGAGCCCCTCCAGCCCGGCCGGGGCACGGGCAGCCAACAGTCCAGTCTGCCAGGGTTACTGGGCGAACTGGGAGGGTGGTGCCCGCGCCCCCCACACCCTTGTCAAGCAAGGACAAAGCGGGTTGGGGAGGACGCGGAGCAGCCCCGGGCTGGGGATGGGATGGGCATGGGGATGGGATGGGCATGGGGATGGGGATGGGATGGGCATGGGCACGGGGATGGGCATGGAGGGTGGTCCGGGTGGGGCGGGGGGGACGCGGCTCAGCCCAGAGGGCGCGACCGGAGGGTCCCGAGGGGGGCACGGGGCACGTACCGCGAAGGAGGCGGCGGCGCAGAGGCAAATCTGCTTCATGGTGCCGAGCAGGAGGCGGCGGGCGGCCATCCGAGCCGTGCCCCCCGGCAGGGCCAGCCCGGGCGGGGCAGGGGCTGCCGCAGTGGGCACCGGGACCCGCCTCCTCCGGCCCTCCGGCCCTCCCTCTGCCCTCCCTTCTCGGCAGCCCCAGCCCCGACCCGCTCCGAGCATCCCCCGGGCACGGACTGGCACCCGCACCGGGCCCGGGCAGACTGGGAGGGGTTGCAGTGGGGCAGCTTTGTCACCCCGAACTCAGGCGAGGTATCAAAACGCCCCCAAACCAGGGCTGGGCATCCTCCTGCCCCCACATCCTGCCCCCCGAGGAGGGAGGGGGCACGGACCGACCTCCCAGCGCCGCCCGGCGGCCAAGGGGGGGTGGAGGGGAGGGCAGGACCCCCCCCTGCATCTCGGGGCCCCCAAACTCCCCTCAGGAGGGGAACCCCAAAATGCCAAGGTGCCCAGACAGTGCCCTGGCAGAGCGGCAGAACAGCGGGAGCCTCCAGGGATTGGTGCAGGGCAGTGTGGGCAAACTGGGGCGTGGGGCACCCCGGGTGGGGCGGTCCCCCAGACCCCACGGTGGGCCCCGTGTGCCCAGCCGTGTCCCCCGTGTGCCCAGCCGTGTCCCCTGAGTGCCCGCCCGCGCTGTCACCCTCTGCCCTGGGGGCCCCGTGCCAGGCTGCTGCTGAATAATTGAGGAGCACAGACAGGCTGGTCCCACGGGCTGTGGCAGCTGCAAAGCCTGACAGTTGTCCCCAGGAAGGGGACAGGGAGGGGACCTGGGACACGTTTCCCTCTCCTTTGTTCTGCCCCACTCCCAGGGACGGCTCTGGGAGCACTCAGGGGCTCACTGGGGGCTCGATGCCACCGGCCAGGGGGGCAGTGCCAACCCCCGTGGGGCTGCTGTCCCCATGGTGAGTGGCCACCCCATGGCCCAGGGCAGGTCTCAGTGTCCCTGTGACACTGGGGACACCCTGGGGAAAATCTCCATGTCTTCGGGTAAAACTTGGGGCATCCTGGGTAGATGCCCACAGACAACCCAGAGCAGGACCCCATGGCCCTGGGGGCATCCTGGGGCAGGTCCCTGTGTCCTCGTGGACATCCCAGGGCAGGTCCCCATGGACATTCTGGAGCAAGTCCTCATGCACATCCCAGGGCAGATTCCCACATTCCTGTGGACATCCCAGGGCAGGTCCCTGTGTCCTCAAGGACATCCCACAGCAGGTCCCCATGTCCCTGTGAGCACCTTGGAAGGTCCCTGTGTCCTCAAGGACATCCTGACAGGTCCCTGTGTCCTCCTGGACACCCCAGACCATGTCCCCGTGTCCCAAAGCCCCCAGGGATGGCACTCACATCTGCCTTCCTGAACTTGGCCCTCAGGCTCTTCATGGTGCCCCCCGGGGCCCAGCCCGGTCCCCGCAGCCCGTGCCGTGTCCCGCGGCCGCTCCGAGTCCCGCAGCTCCGGGAACGGCCCCGCGGGGTTGAGTTACGGCTGCGGTTACAGCGCGGGGGGGGCCGCGGGGGGGCCCGGCTGTGCCAGCCCTGCCAGGGACGGGGGCGAGAGAGGGCACATGGGCTGCGGCTGCTGCTGGTTGGCACCCCCTGAATTTCCTTGGCACCTGCCATTCTATGGCACCCCCCACCCTTCCTTGGCATCCTTGTCCCGGATGGTACCTCTGTCCTTCCCTGACATCTCCTGATCTTGATGGCACACCCTGACACCCCCTTCTCTTCCCTGGCACCCCCTGCCCTTGCCAGCACGCCCTGAATTTCCTTGACATTCCCTGAACTTCCCTGGCACCCTCTGTCCCTCCTTGTGACCCCCTGTCCTTCCCTGGCATCCCCATCCTCCCCCGGCACCCCTGTCCTGCTGGATTAAGAAACAATCCAACCCGAGAGAGCAGAACCAAATCCTGCCCTTTACCCAGCGCTGGCACAGGGGGGTGACCCCCCCCAAAGGTGCTC
>JAWWEV010000084.1:1001339-1012390 GCA_035583235.1 Hafferia zeledoni
GCGCCGCGCCGCCCGCTGCGGCCTGTGAGGCCGGGCCGGGCCGGGCCGGGAGGGCACCGCGGGAGGGGGGACATGACGGGGCCGTGTCACCCGCCGGGGATGGCGGCGGCGCCGCCGGTGCCGGTGCCGCGGGGCGGCCGCGCTGATGTGGCGCTGCGGGGCCGGGCCTGCCTTATGTAACGCTGCGGGCCCGCCTGGCGCGGCCCCGGCACTGCCCGCGGGGGCGGCCCTGAGGGGCACCGACCCCCGGGGCGGTTCGGGGGCACAGATCAACCCCTGGACTCGGGCCTTAAGGCGGTTTTGCCTCCCCGGGTTCGGTTTTGAGCAGGAGTTGTCCCCCGGGCTCGGCCTTGAGGGGGTGTTGAGCCCCCGGTTCGGTTCAGGGTGACAGTTTGGCCCCAGACTCGGTTTTGAGGGGGTTTTGCCTCTCCGGGTTCGGTTCCGAGGGGTTTTTCCCCACTGGGTTCGGTTTTGAGGGTTTGTCTTTCCTGGCCTTGACTTTGAGGGGGCTTTGCCTCCCGGGGTCAGATTTGAGGGGGTTTTGCCCGCTGGGTTTGGCTCGGATAGTTTTCCTCCCTAGGCTCGATTTTAAGGGGTTTGTCCTTCCCGGGCTTGATTTTGAGGGGGTTTTGCCCCCCCGGGTTTGGCTCTGACTCTGAGCGGGTTTTGCCCGCAGGAGCCGCTGCCACCCAGGGCACAGATGCCCAGAGGGGCCGGTGCTGCAGCCCCACTGCAGCGGGTCGTGCTGTCACCCAGGCAGGGTTGGCACCTCTGGAAGGCACCAAGGGCGGGTTCGGATTCCTTGGCGCCTCCAGAGCCGTTTTACAAACCCTCCGTCCCCCTCCTCCCCCCTTTCAAGGTGAACTTCACAGTAGACCAGATCCGGGCCATCATGGACAAAAAGGCCAACATCAGGAACATGTCCGTGATCGCCCACGTGGATCACGGCAAGTCCACGCTGACCGACTCGCTGGTCTGCAAGGCCGGAATCATCGCCTCGGCCCGCGCCGGGGAGACGCGGTTCACAGACACGCGCAAGGACGAGCAGGAGCGCTGCATCACCATCAAATCCACGTGAGCACCTCCCTCTGCGCCCCAACTCACCCTGCGGGGAGTTCAGTGTGGCCTTTAGCACCTTAGTTAAGTACCTTTGTGCAGCTTGTCAAGGGTTCCAAGGGATAAAGAATTTTAGGGTGTTTTGTTCTAAAAACCAGCAGCGCTGCATCACCATCAAATCCCTGTGAGCACCTCCCTCTGGGCTGTGAACACCTCCCTCTGCACCCTGAACACACCCTGCAGGGGTTTAGGATGGCCTTTAGCACCTTTGCTGAATTCTCTGGGGTTTCTGGCTTGTCAAGGGTTCCAACGAGTAAAGACTTTTAGGATGTCTTGCCTTAAAAATCAGCATCAAATCCCTGTGGGCACCTCCCTCTGCACCCCAACACGCCCTACAAAGAGTTCAGTGTGGCTTTTGGCACCTCAGCTAAGTAGCTTTGGGTTGGATTTCTGGCATGCCAGGGATTCCAAGGGGTAAAGAATTTTAGGGTGTCTTGTCTGTGGATGTGCTTAAAGAAACTGCTGTGCTGCATCAGATCCACGTGAGCACCTCCCTCTGTGCCCGGAACAAAGTGTTTAGTCGGGTCTTTAACACCTTGGCTGGGTTGGGTTGGGTTTCTGTCTTCTCAAGGGTTTCAGAATTTTAGGGTGTCTTGTCTGTGGATGTGCTTAAAACCCCCGAGCTGACAGGTTGGTGGGACTGAGGCAAAGCTCTTCAAAGGCCTCAGGAATCTTGAAGCTGTTCCAAGCACAGATGATGAGGAAGAGGGGGATGAAGGGGTGGTGTTTGTGACCTCCAGCTCAGCTTCAGGAGGGCGGTCCTGAGGGAGGGGTGGGTTTGGAAGGAGGTGGAACAGTGTGAGGTCATGCTTTGAAGGGTTAATTAGGTAATTAAGTAAAAGCAAGAGCCTTTTGTAACTCTGTGCACACGTTTGAAGAAGTGAGACTCCTGTGCATCCATAGCAATGAAAGGAAGTGCTGCCTGCCAAAACTCACCCAGGGAGTCTTAGGGGGTTCCTTTAAGAGCCCCTTTTAGGCATCACCATCCTCAGGGTCCTCCCTGAGCTCAGCCCGTGGGGTTTGAGCCCTTCCTGAGGGAGGACGAGGTGGTGTTGGGCTGCTCTGGTCTAGTTGGGAAGCTCAGCACATGTTCCTCAGCAAGGGGACAAGTGATGGGTGGGTTCTGGGCAATCACTGAGCTCTTCCTGGGAATTAAATGTGCCCAGGAGGAGCTTCACCCCCCATTCCAGCCCCAGGGTTGCTGGGTGGCCCATGGATGGGAGTGGAGTGTCTCTGGTGGCTGTGTTGCCATGGGGGGTTTGAGGACCATGAGGGATCTGAAAAGGGTGGGAGAAGGTGGCTGGGACTTGGCAAAGCTGAAATCCTTAATTAAAGATGAGGAGTTCTCTTTAGGTGCTGGGAACTGCAGGAGTTCTGGGGGAAGTCATGACTTAGGAATGGCAGATTTTGGGCTGTGCTCCTGTTCTCTCCCACACCAACCTCCCAGGGATACAGGGAATCCTTAGCCCAGACAGAATCAGTTGGAAAAGACCTCCAGGTTCATCCGCTCCAACCTCTGACCACCTTGTCAACTAAACCAGAGCACAGAGTGCCATGTCCAGTTCTGGCAGCTGTTGGTGTGGGATAAAATGTTTCTAAGGATTAGGAAAAAATCACATGGAGATAACAATTTTAATAGTTGTTCCTTTATTTCAGAGCTATTTCCCTGTTTTATGAGCTGTCTGAGAACGATCTGGCCTTCATCAAGCAGAGCAAGGATGGCTCTGGCTTCTTGATCAACCTGATTGACTCCCCTGGGCACGTGGACTTCTCCTCAGAGGTCACTGCAGCTCTGCGTGTCACTGACGGCGCCCTGGTCGTTGTGGACTGTGTCTCTGGTGAGGTTTGCTGGTCCCTGTGCAGCTGGAATGGGTTGGGGGAGTTGGGAGACAAGGCCAGCAATGCCCTGTGTCTCTGGTGAGGTTTGCTGGTCCCTGTGCAGCTGGAATGGGTTGGGGGAGTTGGGAGACAAGGCCAGCAATGCCCTGTGTCTCTGGTGAGGTTTGCTGGTCCCTGTGCAGCTGGAATGGGTTGGGGGAGTTGGGAGACAAGGACATCTGATTCCCTGTGTCTCTGGTGAGGTTTGCTGCTCCATGTGGAGTGGATTTGGGGGAGTTGGGAGCCAAGGCCAGCTCATCAATTCCCTGTGTGTGTGGTGAGGTTTGCTGCTCCATGTGGGTGGGTCTGGGGAGTTGGGAGCCAAGGCAGCTCATTAACTCCCTGTGTGTGGCAGGGGTGTGTGTGCAGACAGAGACTGTGCTGCGTCAGGCCATTGCCGAGAGGATCAAGCCTGTGCTGATGATGAACAAGATGGACAGAGCCCTCCTGGAGCTGCAGCTGGAGCCAGAGGAGCTGTACCAGACCTTCCAGCGCATCGTGGAGAACGTCAACGTCATCATCTCCACCTATGGAGAGGGAGAAAGTGGCCCCATGGGGAATATCATGGTGAGTGGGGTTGGAATAATCCCTGTTGGGGAGAGGGAGCACTTTCCTCCTCAGTGACTCCTCCTTACCTCAAGTGGAGAAGTGGGAGTGGAATATCAAAGGTGCCCTGAACTCCCCAGCCTTGTGCTGGCCTGGGCCTCCTGTTGGCTTCTCCCTGAAATGTCCTGTTCAAGGCTTGAGCAAATAAAGGGTGTAAATAAAAGAAGGGATTGTTGCCCAGAAAAGCTGTGGCTGCTTCAGCCCTGGAATTGTTCAAGGCCAGGTTGGATGGGGCTTGGAGCAACCTGAGCTAGTGGAAGGTGGCAGGTGGTGGGAGTGAATGGGCTTTAAAGTCCCTCCCAAGCCAAACCAGCCTGTGATTCCATGATTTCCTCTCCTCACAGAGTGACATTGTTTTGCCCCCATCCCATCTGTGGTGGTGGGTGCTGCAGGATCCTCCCCAGCCCCTCTGCCCTGTCTGGCTCCTGCAGGGCAAGGCTGGGAGGTGTTTTCCTGCTCCCAGGACTGCTCCTGCTGGGTGCCTGGGAGGGAGCAGGGATGAGATGGGTGGAGATTCTGAGGAAGAGCTTGTGCTTCACCCCCCTGGGTTCCTGGAGCAGCAGGGCTGTTGGCCACAGGTTCTGAGGAGGAGCTCGTGCTTTGCTCCTGCATTCTGGAGGTGTTTGTGCTTTCCTGATGCTCCCTGGGAAGGATGGGAATCTTGGCTGCACAGCAGTCTAAGCTGTCTGAGTACACACCTGGCTGGAGTGAAGGAAAACCAATGTAGTTCTGTGGTGCAGAGCTAAAGAGGTGGCTGTCCCAGACCTCAGAGAGGGTCCCTGTGGCAGAACTAGAGAGTCCCAGCACGCTGGAGCTCCATCTTGGCTCTCTTTGCCCTCAAGTGGTGGTTGGGCTGGGTTGGCCTTGGGCTGCTGCTCTGACCCAGCTCTGCCTTTCCCCCTCAGATTGACCCCGTGCTGGGCACCGTGGGCTTCGGCTCCGGCCTGCACGGCTGGGCCTTCACCCTCAAGCAGTTTGCTGAGATGTACGTGGCCAAGTTTGCTGCCAAGGGAGATGCCCAGCTGAGCCCCTCCGAGCGTGCCAAGAAAGTGGAAGACATGATGAAGAAGCTGTGGGGAGACAGGTGAGGGAGGAGGTGTGGCTGGTGCCTGGAATTGCAGAGCAGCTCCAGTGGCTGCAGAGGATGAGTGAGGAGGGAGGGTGTGGTTGTGCCTGATTTAACAAGAGTTAATTACAATTTGGTAATGGGGGGGAAGGCATGAAGGTGGCACTTCCTCAGCAGCCCTTCTCTCTGCCCTGAGCAGGCAGAATAAGCCACATGTTTGGAACTGAACATTGATGTTTGATTTAATTCTCCAGATACTTTGATCCTGCTACTGGCAAGTTCAGCAAATCTGCCACCAGCCCTGATGGAAAGAAACTGCCCAGGACCTTCTGCCAGCTCATCCTTGACCCCATCTTCAAGGTGAGCTCCTCAGGGTTCCACCCTCCTGGTGCCTCCTGCTCCCCACTTGGCCCGTGCGTGATGATGGAAAATTTCTTCACTTTGACCTGACTTGTTTGATTGAAGAAATCCAACTGTCTGACACATCTTGCTGCTCTGGGGGCAGGTGGGCTGAGCCTCCTGGAGGCTCCTGGGCTGGGTGTGAGCCAGGGCAGGGATTCTCTGCAGAGACACCAGTGCTGCTGCTCCAAACTGGGTCATGGCAGTGCACCCACTGCTGCTGCTCTTGCAGGTTTTTGATGCAATCATGAACTTCAAGAAAGAAGAGGCGGCAAAACTGATTGAGAAACTGGACATCAAGCTGGACAGCGAGGACAAGGACAAGGAGGGCAAACCCCTGCTGAAGGTGAGCTTGATCTGAGTCCTCTGGGGAGGAGATGAGTTGTGCTGCTGCTCCAGCAGCGTCAGCTTCAGCCTGGTGGGGTGGGAAGGTGCTGTTGGGAGGTGGGGGGGCAGGGGAAGGTGGAGTGTGGGTTGTGGCCACTCTGACTGGGTGTTGGTGCCCTGGCCAGGCCGTGATGAGGCGGTGGCTGCCCGCTGGAGATGCCCTGCTGCAGATGATCACCATCCACCTGCCTTCCCCCGTCACAGCCCAGAAGTACCGCTGTGAGCTGCTCTACGAGGGCCCCCCTGACGATGAGGCTGCCATAGGTAGGAGCAGCTGCTGCTTTGCTGCCAGGCTTGGAGCTCCCACACGCCTGGAACCAGCTTGTTCTCCATCTACATGGCTTGGGAGTGTCTGGAGCTGTTGAGGCTGGAGGTTTTCTACCATGGGTCAAACAGCTGTGCTCTGCAGGACTGAGCTGGCTGAGGAACTGGAGGGTACCAGAGGCTCCAGCTGAGCCTGGATCTGTTGAAAACCTCTTGGTGATGTGATCTGTCATGGCATCACAGAATGGTTTGGGTTGGAAGGACCTTAAAGCCCAACCAGTACCAACCTTCTGGAATGAGCAGGAACACCTCCCAGTGTCCCAGGTTACCCCAGTCTGGCCTTGGACACTTCCAGGGATGGGGCAGCCACAGCTTCTCTGGGCACCCTGTGCCAGGGCCTGCCCACCCTCAGAGGGAGGAATTCCTTCCCAGTATCCCGACTAACCCCACCCTGTGGCACAGGGAAATCATTCCCCCTTCCTGTCTAATTTGGGCAGCTTTCTGGACAGAAGCCCATGGGCTGGGACAGTAGTGGGTGAAGGTGTCCTGGTGGGATTTGGGGTGTGGGATCACAGGATGTGATGCCAGTTCTGTCAGTACCTCTGGGCTAAGCTGGTCTCTCCCCTCCTCCACCCAGGCATTAAGAACTGTGACCCCAAAGGCCCCCTGATGATGTACATCTCTAAAATGGTGCCAACCTCTGACAAGGGACGTTTCTACGCTTTTGGCCGTGTCTTCTCTGGTCTCGTCTCAACTGGCTTGAAAGTCAGAATCATGGGACCAAACTACACCCCTGGCAAGAAGGAGGATCTGTACCTGAAGCCAATTCAAAGGTTGGTCCTGGCCTGGGGTGTGCTGCTGAGCTCCAGGGTGCTGCCTGGTGGGATCTCTTCCCCTTTCCAACCTCACTAACCCCCTTTTCCCTTTGCCCAGGACCATTCTCATGATGGGCCGCTACGTGGAGCCCATTGAGGACGTGCCTTGTGGAAACATCGTGGGGCTGGTCGGTGTGGACCAGTTCCTGGTGAAGACTGGAACCATCACCACCTTCGAGCACGCCCACAACATGAGGGTCATGAAGTTCAGCGTGAGCCCCGTGGTGCGCGTGGCCGTGGAGGCCAAGAACCCGGCAGACCTGCCCAAGCTGGTGGAGGGGCTGAAGAGACTGGCCAAGTCCGACCCCATGGTGCAGGTGAGTGTCCAGGAGGGCCCCAGGAACAGAGAAGTGCTGCTCCTGCTGCCTCCACAGGAATTTCACAGACTATTCTGAGCTGGAAGGGACCCACAGGGATCATTGAGTCCAGCTTTTAAGTGAATGTTCCACACCAGGATCAAACCCACAACCTCAGTGTTGGTAACACCATGCTCCAACCAGCTGAGCTGATCTCCAGTCCTGGGTGCACTGGGGATCCTAATCTCGAGTGTTGGTCCCAACCCTACTAAAGTGCTGCCTTGCACCCCGGGTTGGTGCTGTGTCACCCCCAGATCAGTGACAGGAGCATCCAGAAGTAGCTCTGAGTCAAACACTAAGTCCAGAGATGAGAGAGCATTGCCTGTGATGCAGTTTGAAGCCTCACCTGCTGTGCATGGTCTTTCAGTGCATCATTGAGGAGTCTGGGGAGCACATCATTGCTGGGGCCGGGGAGCTGCACCTGGAGATCTGCCTGAAGGACCTGGAGGAGGACCACGCCTGCATCCCCATCAAGGTAGGGAGCAGTGTGAGCTGGGCTGGGGGCTGCTGAGCTGCCCTCCGTGTCTCACAGCTCCACACTCTGTGCCGCCGCAGAAATCCGATCCCGTCGTGTCCTACCGCGAGACGGTGAGCGAGGAGTCCAACGTGATGTGCCTTTCCAAGTCCCCCAACAAACACAACAGGCTGTACATGAAGGCCAGGCCCTTCCCCGACGGGCTGGCCGAGGACATCGACAAGGGCGAGGTGTCGGCGCGGCAGGAGCTGAAGCAGCGGGCGCGGTACCTGGCCGAGAAGTACGAGTGGGACGTCACCGAGGCCAGGAAGATCTGGTGCTTCGGCCCCGATGGCACCGGGCCCAACATCCTCACCGACATCACCAAGGGGGTGCAGTACCTGAACGAGATCAAGGACAGCGTGGTGGCCGGGTTCCAGTGGGCCACCAAGGAGGTGAGGGCTGGCATCGTGGGCTGGGGGCGTCGGTGGCTGCTGCGCGTCCTCCTGGCCAAAGAAACCCTGGGGAATAATCTCACTACAGAAAATCTGTAGTTCACTGTCTTTAGGTTAAACTCAGTGGCAGCTGAGTGAAGATGTAGCACTTCAGGCCTGTTTAGTCTCAAGACAGAAGGTTTTCTCCCAGCACTGTGAGGAAGGTCATTGTGGCAGCACAGACTTTGGGGTTTTAAAGGGGGTTTTTTATGCTTTTCAGAGAGCAAAACGCAACATCTGAGACAGGAGCTGTCCAGGTGAACAGTAAAACTGGCATCAAAAGGAAAGGAAAAGTGCTCTGAAGGGCCACATCCCTGTCAAGGCTTAAATAATTATTTTTTAATAATTTGTAATAATGCTTTCTTCAGAATTAGACAGGAGAGGGCTCCAGGATAAGCTGACAGGTAGACTGGGAACAGCAACAGGAGGGATTAATTTTCCTGTACAATTTTCTTAAATTAATTCCATTCCAAAGAAGATTCCAAGCCAACAACAACTGTCATATTACTGGGACAAAAATCTATTTTTCTTGGTTAAGTAGCTGGGTTGCAGAAACATATATGGGAGTTGCAGAAACAAATGGGGGCACCACAGATGTGTGTCAGCTCTTCTGGCCTGTGCCCCATGAAGTGATTCATGAGGATGCTGCTAAAACTGGCTTCAGTGCCTGAAGGAGCCCCAGTGGTGGGAGCAGCTGGTCCTCCACAAAATCCTTCGGTTGGGAAAAGCCAACCAAGAGTCCAACCTTTGAAGGGGTGGGGGTTCATCCCTCAGCGAGGAGGTTGAGTGGCCACACCGCTCCTTGCTGGGCTTCCTACTCTGGGATCTGCTTCCCCAGAGAGTAGGGGCTGTGCCCTCGTGGCTGGCAGTGCCCTTGGCGTTGGCAGAGCGGGCTGACCGTGCCCTTGGCGTTGCAGGGGGTGCTGTGCGAGGAGAACATGCGGGCGGTGCGGTTCGACGTGCACGACGTGACCCTGCACGCCGACGCCATCCACCGCGGCGGCGGCCAGATCATCCCCACGGCGCGGCGCTGCCTCTACGCCTGCGTGCTCACCGCCCAGCCCCGCCTCATGGAGCCCATCTACCTGGTGGAGATCCAGGTGAGAGCCCTCTGCCAGCCCCCCGGGAAGGGAGGGAGCTCCCTGTGCTCCCAGAGCTGCTCTCTGTGCTCCAGCAGGGGCCGAGCTCTGCAGTTCCGTCTCCTCAGAGCAACCTCCCCCTCCCTGTTACACTCTGGCAGCCCACGATTCCCAGAGTGTCTTTGCAAGGCTCACTTGCTCACAGGGAAGGTCTCCCAGTGTGAAAACTGCTGGGTTGAATTATAACTGAGGGTTGAGGGGAAGACAGGAAGAGGGAATTTGAGGTCCTTACTCGTCTCTCTTGCAGTGCCCTGAGCAGGTGGTTGGTGGCATCTACGGCGTGTTGAACAGGAAGCGTGGCCATGTCTTTGAGGAGACTCAGGTGGCCGGGACCCCCATGTTCGTGGTCAAGGCCTACCTGCCTGTCAACGAGTCCTTCGGTGAGTGTGCCAGTCCTGGAGCCTGGTGCCAGCCTGGGAAGGGACAGGGACATCCTTGGGAAAGACCTCAGAGGTCACTGAGTCCAATATTCCCCCAGCACTGCCAGAGTCACCACTAACCCATATCCTCAAAGTGCCACATCCACTCAACTTTTAAATCCCTCCAGGGTTGGAAACTCTACCCCTGTGCTGGGCAGCTGTGCCAGTGCCTGACCACCCTTTTGAAGGAGAGACTTTTCCTAATATCTAATCTAACCTTCCCCTGGTGCATCTTCAGTTTATTCTCCTGTTGTCCCTGGGAGGGCAGACCAAGATTGCAGAACATCCTGAGTTGAAAGGGACCTTTCGAGGTCATCACCCCCCTGCCATGGGCAGGAACACCTTCCACTATCCCAGATTGCTCCAAGACCTGTCCAGCCTGGCCTTGAACACTTCAGGGATGGGGCAGCCACAGCTTCTCTGGGCAGCCTGTGCCAATATCTCATCAATCCCCCCAGAGGGAAGAATTCCTTCCCAGTATCCCACCTAACCCAGCCCTCTGGCAGTGGGAAGCCATTCCCTTTGTGCTGTCCCTCCAGAAGTCCTGTCCAAGGTCCCTGTCCAGCTCTCCTGGAGCCCCTTTAGTCACCAAGATTGGGCTGTAAGGTCTCCCTGGAGCCCTCTCTCCAGGAGAGACGTGTTTGGCATCTCAGGAGGCTTTTGGTATCTACTCAGTGTTCCTCTTGCTGGTGGTGACCCAGACCATGACTTTCACTGGCAGTGACACCAAACTACCCCCATCCCTGTCCCACCTCACCTCTCCTCTCGTTCCTCCCAGGTTTCACAGCAGATCTGAGGTCCAACACGGGGGGTCAGGCCTTCCCCCAGTGCGTTTTTGACCACTGGCAGATCCTCCCTGGGGACCCCTTCGAGAGCACCAGCCGCCCCTGCCAGGTGGTCGCCGAGACCCGCAAACGCAAAGGGCTGAAGGAAGGAATCCCTGCCCTCGACAACTTCCTGGACAAACTCTAATCAAACCCATGGAAGAACTCTGGGAGAAGAGGAAAAATCAATTAATTAGCGTTGCCACCCATTGCCCGAGGGGGGGGGTAGAGACGCCCATCAGCACCATCTTGTTAATTAATAGCAATTCGAGACTTCAAATGAGGAAAACACCACCACCAACAACAACAACAAAAAGCCTTATAGGTTTCTGTGTTGCACATGACTCATCTTTGCCATTGTAACTAAAACATTTCCACTAGATTTGCCCAATTCTGTATTTATTTGACTCAAAGGAAAAAAAAAACACCAAACCGCTGCAGAACGGCCACTCGAGAAGGAATTAATTAAAAAAGGGAGTTGGGGGGGGGGGGACTAAGCAAGGAAGGGTTGGGGAGAATTGTGAGGTTGCCTTATCTGCAGTGTCGTTGACTGTCCGTCGTGCCCATCGCCGCCTGTATTAGTGCCACTGGAATTAATAAAATTGGATAATGGTGATGAAAATCGTGGGATTTTGGGGTGGTTTTTTTTATTATTATTATTATTATTATTAACGGGGTTTGGCGCCCTCTGGTGGGGAAGGAGTGGCGCGCCAAAAGCGCGCGCCCGCCCTTGGCCCCGCCCACCCTCCGCCAGACGCCCCGCCCCGCCGTGCG